>VZRF01003805.1:288983-314417 GCA_013396875.1 Vireo altiloquus | reverse complement strand
ATAAAAGAAAAAGCAAAAAATCATCCTGGCATTACCAGGCTGCTCCCAGCCCCAATGTCCAGCCTGGCCTTGGGCACTGCCAGGGATCCAGGGGCAGCCACAGCTTCTCTGGGCACCCTGTGCCAGGGCCTGCCCACCCTCATTCTAAGCAATTTCTTCCTTAAATCTCATCCGAATCTCCCTTCTTTTAGATATCCACAGGGCTCCTTTTGGTCAGGCAGTTTTCCACTTCCCTTGAATCATTGGCCTTGGCAATGTATTTCTCGAGGTTGTATAATTATGGTTATTCAGAAGGCCTCGGTGCTGGTGTGGAGCAGCCTCGGGCGCTGCCCCTGCCAGAACGAACTCATCTGTGCAGCTCCTGCTGAGGGAGGAACAAATGGAGGAGGAGCAGCAGAACCCGTGGTGCTTTGGCTAATGAAACCATTTATATTCTTGCAGAGTTAAGTTGCAGCAAGAAGCAGAGGTTGGAGGGAACAAACCCTTGCCAGGGGATGGAGCTGTGACCCTGCAGCCTCCAGGATGCTGCAGGCTGGGGAACAGAGCCCTGGTGTGTCTGGCATGTGCCCTCAGATCACAGATTTCAGCCTATTTTGCTTGCATAGGGGATTATTGAGCCCAGGCTAAGGAGCTGATGGGACTTGTATCAGTCAGGGTGAGAAATCAAAGCATTTTCAGTGGTGGTTTCTTGTCGGCACAGGCTGAGTTGACCAAAGCCTAAATTTGTTCTCTCTCTGGGGCAATGCAGGGGATGGAGTTGTCTTAAAAATGCCCCATCCCTGGAGAAATAATCCTCACTGCTGATGGGGCCCCCTCAAGATGGTGGGACATGACCTGAGCCCAGCCAGCTCTGCTTTCCACGACTGAGAGGCTCACACATGAGACATTAATGTGATTTTCCCCGGCACAGAGCAGGGTATTTTGCCCTGCTCTAACTACTCCCATAGGGCTTTGCTTTGCTTTCAGCTCTTTTCATGGCCTTGTTCATTCCTGAGACATTAAGATGCTTTTTTTTTCTGAGCTTGGCCATTCCTGTGGGCGTCTCAGGGGCTGGTCAATGGGTGAGGAGCTGGAGAGAAGGAGACACCCAGAGAGTGACTGTGCATGAAACCTGGTGCTTACTGAGAGGCAGGTGCCCCTGGAAAAGGACACACAGAGCCTGCCTGTGTCTGGAAGTCTAAAATCTTCTGAAGGATGAGGCATCAACCACAGGCTTAAAGTTTGTGCCTGTGGTGTGCTCAAGGGCTGTACCAGGGGCTGATGCTGATTTCCCTGCCCTTCCTGCGAACCAGAAGCACAAATCCCTGCCAGTTTTATTTGTTACCACATTGACTGACTGATTTTAAAGGTTCAGCTCCTGAACTGCAGCAGCACGGTGGTCCATGTTTGGAAATACAATGCCACGTGCAATAATCCTTTGCTGGCCCCAGGAGCAAAAACTCAGCCAGGTGAGCTGGGCTTGGGCAGAGCTCTGCAAGGGGAATTGGTGGTGCTGCAGAAGTGTGGAATACCGTGAGGGGACAATTCCTTGGTTTGTTTTAATTTAAACCTTGTGTCTTTAGTGGTGTCTGGACTGGGGAAGTGTGAGAAGGCAGAGAAATTTAACAGGGAAAACGTCAGAGAGAAGAAACAGAGCCTTCAGGTTTTGTGGATGTCTCAGCATCTTGTAGGACTTGGCTTGGCTTTCAAATGGGTGTGAGGGATTCTGCACTCGATTTATTCTGCACTCAAAGGAAAAAAGCCTCTAGTGATGGCTGAGAACAGCTTAAAAAAGATGTACAACCTAAATAACAGAATGCAAAGTACTCATTGCAGTTGAATATGAATGTTCATGAATCCAAGCCCAAATGAAGCCAATGAAATTATTCCCTAAGCTTTTGGTTTCTTCTTTTTTGTTTTTTTTTTTTTTTCATACCTAGCACTACATAGTAGCTTCCTGAATTTTAATGGATGAATTCCAGTATCTCTGTTTACACCAGCTGATTAGATTCCCTGCTGCAAGCTCCACTGTCAGGGATAAGTCTGCAGAGACCAGTATTTGCAAATTTATCGCCTCTCTATTTATTTGTAGGTAAAATATTCTCCAGTGATTCATCTCATCACTGGAGAATGCTTTTCCAAATAAATTGCATTGCTTCCTAAAATTTAATTCCTATTTCATATTCTTATTGTTTGCTTAGTTTATATCCTTTATCAAATGGCTTTGGGCAGGTTTCTTACAGCCTTATAACTATCATGGCTCTGATATCACTCATGCATTTCCAGCAGGGTGAGTGTGTTTTGCATTTCTTGTGCTTCTCTGGGGGTTGAAATCCAAGGATGGGATTCCATTTGCTGTCATACCTATTACATTTGTTGGAAGATGCTCTCAGAAAGCCAAGACTTGGGCATTGCAAGGGGTACTGAGATATAATCAGAATGGACACATCTGTTTTTGTGTTAAACCTCGCTCCCAGCACAACTTGAACTTGTTGAAATTCAGCTGAATCAGCTCACTTACAGCGCCTGGGAGATGCTGGAAGAGAAGAGGCTTCCTGCTAACAGCTGTGGGTTTATTTATGTGAGATTTGGAGCTCCAGTCACAGACCTTGCGTTCTAAGGAGCTTCAAAGAGACACCAAAAAAGAACTTCTTCCTTCAGAAAGTTTAAAGTTTTTTTATCAGAAGACAGGAGAGTGTACAGATTACAGTGCACGAGAGGCCCCATGAAGTAATACCAGTCAGCATGAGCTCTGCAGCTTCACAGCTGTGAAGTATCTTAATGAAAGCTTTGTATGGACTCAGATAAGTTGTGCTTAGAGAGTGGCTTTTGTTTCCCTACAACTTAAACCAGACACCTTCCTTGGAAAGGAGGTAGATTTAAAAAAATCATTAATTTGTGGGGGTATTGGGTTGAAAGGAAAGGTCATTTCTTATGGTCGCACTTAAAATTTTTCTAGTCAAGAGAGAAAGTGTTTCTATTGCATTATGCTTTATCAAATCTCTGTTCTGTGTGGTTACAAATGCTGCTCACGGTTTGGAATATCAGCAAAGTATTGTTATGATATTTATCCTGGGGTAACAACCCAAACCTGCTGCTGGAGTGTAACCCAGAGGTGGGGGAGGCTCTGCTCTGTGCTTTCACAGCCCTGGGAGTCACTCCAAGACTTTCCTGTGTTCCAGGTGAAGCCCTCCTCCTCCTGCCATCAGAAACAAATTGCCAGACCCCATATAACCCTTCCAACACCTCGTTGAAAAAAACAAAGCTCTACATTCTCCGTTAGTTCTTACTGCTTTGAACTTTAAAAAAGATGTAAGCGAGTCCATCCCGGTGATAAATGGCCTAGAGCCTGGTTTTATGATGACTGAATTATTGGAGGAGAACAAAGTGGTGGGAGGATTCCCAGCAGACCTTGTCCAAATGACTGCCCTTCAGTTTTCCTGTGGTATTGAGCTATTTGCTGTGGGTGGGAACTGCACCTTCTAATTAAAAGTTACGAGAGAAGCACTGCTATTATTTCAAAATATGGGAAGTGCTTTTTTCATGAAGCCAAGACCTCCTCCTAATTGAAGGGATTGGAAAACAATTTGCAAAAATATTCAAGAATTCATTGAGAATATATTGCCCAGGTCTGGTGGAAAGGTCAATGCAGATAAAACATATTAATACCCCTCTGTGTTTATTTGGCTTTCTGTATTTGGATTAGTCCCATTAGCTCTGGTGAGGTAACTGGGGAAGCATATGGAGAATTGGTGCCTCAGCTGGAATCAAATGAGTTTATGAGCATTTGTAGTCCCAGCAATGGGACTTGACTTTCAGTTTTACTGTGCCTTATTTATACTGTCCCATCTGTAAAGAGAAAGCAAAGATGGGGAGGGAGACCTTGCCTGTCTATGGTACAGCTGCTGTGAGTTCTCACTGCTCCCTGGTGCTGTCCCCTGGACTCACGTTTGTGGTGAGTTACAAACTTTCATGATTCTGACCAAAAGGAAAAAAAAGGATCTTTAAGCTCACAGTAGCCAATTCTGTCATTTTTTCCTCCATTCACTTAATGCTGCAAGATAAAAGTCTGCTTTAACATCAGCATTGGCATACTCCTCCACGCTCTATTATCTCATACATAATCAATCCACTTAGGCACCAATAGCAGAAATGAAAAGGCAAAAGCTTTAACTTCTCTGAACGCCAGCCCCAGCTGCAATCACACTGAGGCAGTGATTTGTGCAAATAATGGTATTCCCCACCTTGCCCAGAGCAAACTCCCCCAACTTGGAATCATGTTCTGCCTGCTACATCAGAAGTAATTCAATGTCCCAAGGTTTTTTCAGCAGTTCAGCTGCACAGAGACCGATTGTGGAGCACTCTGAGCACTTCCCCTCCTGACAAAGCTTCACTGAGCGATCAGAGAAAGGAAACCAGCGCAAGGGGACACAAAACTGAGCATCCTCCCCTCCCCAACGTGCAGCTGCTCTGTCACAGAGACAAAAGGAGGCTTGAGGGATGCTGTGCCTCTTGGCAGGACATCACTGGGAGGACACAACTGTTTGGGGACACCAGCCAACATTATGACATTTCCTTTTACTGGGAGCATCTGCTCTCGAGGTGGTACCTGGCCTGCGTGTGTTGTTTTCTCTGTGCCTCGGAGTGGCTCGGCAGATTTTTGGGATCTGAGCCAAGTTGTTCAAAGTTTAAATCAAACAAGTTTAAGAGTCCAAGGCTAAAATGTTGACATCGATTTCTCATGCAAAACCTTTGATAATATTATGCTTGCTGGAATATGGAATGACAGTGGGAGAAAAGAGCTCTGCATATTTTCATTGCTATTGCAGCTAAGCTGAACAGAGAGGGTCTAAAGTGTCCTTTCGGGATTTTTTCTAAGAAGAAAAGACTTAAATGAACAAAATTGGTAGCTGTTTATGGCTTTCCATGTTAGTATGGTCATTTTGATGCCTAAGAAAATGGTGATGTTATTTATTCACAGCATTTGTCTTCAAGTACTCATGTTTTTTGATGAGCTACCCCAATGGGGAACTAATGCTCTCATGAGGAGAAATTTAAAACCTCAAGAATAACTAAAAGTTGAGCCCCACAGTACAGATGTGTTGCTACACTTTTGTGGGAAGAAGAAATAGCTCTGAAGTTCTTTATTGTGAACTAGCTGGAAGCAAGCTACTGAATTGTGTCCTGGGTAATTGAACCTGCCAGTCACAGCATCCAAACCAGGGTGCCTGCCCCAAATGCAGCTTCTCTGGTCTCAGTGGGGTAGAAAAGGTTCCATATTCTGAGGGGTTTTTGAGTTAATGAAGCCCTTACCTAAGCATTTTGGTTTGCAGCTCTCCTTTTGTGAGGGAAATGCATTTCTGAAGATTTACAGTACAGCATCCAAGATCTATTGGGGATGTAAACGTGCTGAGGTGTCTGTGGTTCCAGGTGCAGGAGCTCTTTGCAGTCTAACAAGAAGCTGGGAAAAGGGGGGAACAGAAGGATGCTGATAGCACCCTGCTATTCATTCATTCTGTGCTCCTCTCAGGCTGTCTCCAAGGAGGAAGGAACTGCAGGAAGGCCAAAGGACTGATTTGTTATTGCCCTCCTCGCACTGCCATCTGTTGCTGTCTTTTTCTAGCGTGAAAGGGAAGCATTCATGGTTATTTTTCCATCTAGAAGCTGTGCTACACCTACCAAGAGCGTAATTCAAGTCTGGATACGCTCCCTGCGTGTTGCAGAACGAGACCACTGTGCAAGCAAAGCAGGCAGACCTCTCCTGCTTGAGGTGTGAGATGAAAACACTCCCAGGGTGTTTGTACTGGAATGAAAATTTGGGTAAGTACTAACAGCTACTGCTAATTCTTGATAATTTCTCAGTAACATACTGTGGAGAGAGCCACAGAGCACATGGCATTTTACATACAGGAGAATTTAGCTTGTGTCTTACTGCTGATGCTGTCGTGTCTGCTCCATGTCCAGTTGCTTTTTGGCACAGGGGCCCCTCCAAGTCCCTGCAGTGCTCCTGGTTATTCTGGCACAGGAGTCACTTGGTGTTGCTTATCTCACTTGGATGAGTGCCCTGAGTCATGACAGCAAACAATCCTCTGTGGCATAAACGTGCCTGCCCTGGCCTCATCTGCAGGTAGAGCTGCTAATTGCAGGGAAATTCTTCAGGGCTGCTTTGATTTCAGTCCTACTCACCCTGGCCCTTCTTAATCTTTCAAGGCAAACAAAGAACAAGGGCTGATAATATTTTACATTTATTCTTTGCACTTGTTTATCTAAATGGCATTAGAGGAGTGCCTTATCTGATGCTGTTCTCCTTCTGGTAGAGCAGCTACCACGTGTGCTTTTGGCAGGCAGAGCTGCTCCAGCTGTCAGGAAAACTGCAGGTGCTATCAGAGACTGTTTTTATCCAACTGTTGACTGATATCCAGGGGTTTAATGTGGAGATCCTTCCCTGGGCGCCATGTTTTTTTTGATGGAGAGAACGCTGCCAGGGATGAGAGGCTGAAGGGAGAATGTTTTGTGTTTGTTGTACACCCTCATCCCCATTTCAGGGTTCAGCAGGGCCATGGAGGGGAGCACTGGCCTAAAGGAAATCTTCAGCATACTCATTAAATTGTGAGTTAGATGTTCTCTCCAGCCTGCATCTTCCTATTGCATAGCAACAGCCTTTTCCAAGGATGTGCTCTTCTCCTTGGTGCTTGTTGTGTTGAAAATGAACAATATTTTCATGCAGCAACAAAACCAAGAGTAGGACTGCGCAAAAACACTGAAAAATGGCATTGATGGACATGAAACTCCTGAACAAAGCCTGACATGTTATCGTGGGGATGGGAAATCCATGTTTGTTTGGAACTGGTGCCAATGCTGGTCTTTGTCCTTCCCAAGACAATTTTTTTTTTGTCCAGCAGGAGTTTTCCTGGGCAGGGAGTGCAGCATCCAGGGAACGAGGGGAGGCTGCAAATGCTGCAGGTTCCAGCACCCAAAGGCACAGTAGTTGCTCCTACATGTTTTAATTTAGTTTTTTAATAGTTGAACAAGGTTTTATGGTAGCTCCAGGGCACTGGAACACTTCAAATTTCCCCATCATGTGAAATACCAAAGTTCCCCGAGCTGGAATTGAAATTAGCGGCATGGGGAGGGCACAGCTGTGTTTGGTACTGCTCTCCTATGAGAATCCAGCTGCAGGTGCTTGGAAAATCACCTTTCAGGACAATGTGTGGCTGTGAGACAGCTCAGCTCTTACCAAACCCCTGTGTCTGAGCTGGGTGTGTGTGCTCAGGGCAGGGAGGAGGCCCCACTGCCTTCCCTGCTGACATCCTCATCCCAGGACACCCCTGGTCCTGCTGCTCTTGGCAGATGAGGAGGTTTCCACAATGATCCCACACAAGGCCAGGTTTGGACAGGGCTTGGAGCAACCTGGGATATTGGAAGGTGTCCCTGCCCCTGGCAGGGGTTGGAACTGTGGGGTCTTTAAGGTCCCTTCCGACCCAAACCGTTCTGGAATTATATGGCTGCATTTTTATTGATCTGGGCTGAACAGATACAACACAAATTACATAATAAATGTGATGGCAACAGCTCCATGGACAAGTGATCATCACCTGATCTGCTCATAACTTCTTTACAACACTTATACCCTGGGTTTTGCATAAATTTTGTAATCAGATAATGATTTGTGCTCCACAAAGCTGATTCTGATATACCTGAAGGGTCTGGCTGTTTGTGATTTCCTCCAGCATTAAACCATGGAAACAAATTGGTGTTTAATGTAGATTTTGGTTTTATTAGCCTCCTTCCACACTTCAAGAAACAAGTGCATTGACTAACATAAATCAGGGGTGTGAGACCTAAAATATATCTGTTCTCCAACCTTCTCTAGTGAGGGGAAAGGAAAAAAATAAAAGACAATTTCTTGCAAAGTAGAGCTGGTAGAAAACGAAGGAAATAAATGTGAGGATCTTCAAGTCAGTGGGAAAGATTCACAGCATTAATGAGGCTGTTCCTCCTGCAGACACCCTGGTGGCATCCCCCTTCTCCTTCTGCACAGTCTCCACTGCAGTTGTTAAATGTGTGTGTTCTTCATCCCAAAGGGTTTCCAGGGGTGGAGCTTTCTGTACCGATGATAACATCATTAATCTTCCTCATTTTTGGGAGGAAAGTTGAGCAAAAAACCTTTGTGCAACAGCCATGGACTGGTATCATTAATCAGTGATCATTTCAAGGTATTAATTAAAGCACTGGGCTTTTTGCCTAGAACACATACTTCAAGCCTATTTTTTTTCTTTTTTGCACCAGTAAAGTAAGTGGTTTCCATTAAAGGGCAATTAGCAGAGACACAAAAGCAGGGAAGTGCTCCATCTGATTCATCAACCCCATAAACAAGGTGCTGCCACCATTTCTTCAGCCTTAGACGAAAAAAAAAAAAGCCTTATGAATGCCTCTATTATCTGTATCATCTGTTATGGAAATCTGGAGATGATTTTCCTGCTGTAGTTTAGATATTTGCTTGGTTTTTCCTGTATTCCAGTTGCATGCAGGAAAAAAAGCCCTTTGTGTTGTTTATTCAGAGTTTCTAAAAACATTTAAATGATGTGAATAGAGAGGGGATTTTAAGGAAATGCAGAGTTCGCAGTCAAACAATCCCACTGAAGTCTCTTTGGTGCTATTAGAGAGGGACTGCTGTGCATTTTAATGGTGTTCACCAGACTAACAAACCTGGCTTTCTTTTAAAGCAAGTCGTGGCAGCACTTTTTGTCAGCCAAGCCTCCACAGGCCTTTAGAGATCCTTTGAATTCAATTATTTTCTTCTGGATTAGGAAGAGCTAACACCCGATAGCTCAGAGGCTGTTTCAAACAGAACTTCATTTGGTTTCTAAGTGTTTGTCCAGTTCTCCTGGATAAAATAGATGCTCCAGCTTAAAAAAAACAAACAAACAAAAAACAAACCAACAAAAACCAACATAAACCAACAGAAACTCAAGAGATGGGGAAAACCAGGGGTGAGGATGATGTTTCTGCTCTACAGCTGCTGTGAGCAGCATCTCTCCCACCCTGTTCCCTGATGCTGAGGGTGCACCTTCATCCTCCATGGAAGCCTAGGCACAGAGGGACAGCTCTGGACTGTAGGAATATTTTATCCAGTCTGTTTTATCCAAGTTTCAGGCAGCTGGGAAGGTGTTCATTTGAGCCTAACCTTTCTCTGCTCCTCTGCTCTCCCCTCGAGACTGACTCAGTGTGTCATGGGGTGGACACTGAGCTGCACTCACAGCAAGAAAGGCAGGCGGGAAGGGAGGGTGGTGAGGGTTGTTTTTTACCTTGGGGAAGCCCCATGCATAACCTGCTTCATGATAACTTATCTTAAAAATCAAATAAGCTGTGCTGAGGAGTGAACAGGATCCTCAGCCTGGGCTTGAGCTCAGCATTTCCCCCAAGGACAGCAGAAGGGGCAGGTCTGGAGCAGGGGTGGGACACAGGCTCAGCTCTAAGATTTATCTGGAGAGCTCTGAAGGAGCAGGAGCAGCCAAATTTCACAGGTGCCCTGGTTTTGATCTTTAATCTCCTGCCTTTCTTCTTGAACATCAGCTTCTCTGCATGTGTTGGAAGTGCTTCCATCTAGACAGGGCTGAATTGGTCAGTGCTGAGGACACAGCTCCCTGGCACTCCTAATTAGATCTAAATTAGCAAGGCTGTGATTTAGCACCCTGCTCCCTCTCAGTGGTTGCCTATTGATTTATGGGGTTTTATTCTGCAGCTCCAAATCCAGGCCTCTGCAGTGGGTGAGGAGCCTGGCTCTGTAGCAACACTGGGAATCACCACCTGGAAACCAAGCAGTGTCCAAGGGATACTTTTTTGGCTGTTCCTAGTTTTGCCCTGGTCCAAAAGGATACCAGAAGAGCCCATGAGAAGATTTTTGGGATAGTCCCCACGTGCTGTGCTTCAGCTCATGTTGCACAGCTGTTTGCAAGTGCAAAAGCTCTGGATTCCTTGAAACAAAGCCAGGAGAGCTTTAACTCTGAACAGGCATTTGGGCTGAGGAATTGCACTGGAAACGGGGGCTGAATGCACTGCCCCAGCAGCTGGTTCTCTGTGGATGAGGTGGACACAGCCCCTGAGACCCTCCAAAGAGCCCTTTGCTTTGGGGGAATGTCACAGAGCAATGACTGCCCCTCGAGGCAATGGGAGCAGTAGTTTAGGATGTAAGAATGCATTAGACGTGGTTTAGTGTGAGCTTGGCAGTGCTGGGTTAATGTTGGACTCGACCTTAGAGGCCTTGTTGAACCTAAATGATTCTGTGACTCGCTGAATGTGAAGGAAGAGTTTGTGCTTTGTGCCATGGGTCCAAAGCAGACTCAAATCCTTCGTTTGGTGGCACATGTGTCATTCTGCATGATGGCAACTCCTCACAGCGAGCCACAGGTCTGGCTTCAAGCCCTGATGGCAGAGCAGTGGCACAGTGACCACTCCTCACAGCCCTCTGCAGTCCTCAGCGAGCTGAAGCAACACCAAAGGTCTGTGGTGCACACTCTTAAGGGATCATTTTTCTTCCAACAAGATTTACTTCCCACGAAATGAAGCTGGCTGTTTCCCATTATTGGAAAATGACTGCTGTGTTCGGGATGAATCACCTCGGCTGTTATCTGACAGATGCCAATCATTTATTTGTCCTTCTTCAAATGAAGTAAGAGAGGGAGCCACGGCAGTGATTTGTCTCCTTCAAAAGAGGAAACATCTGCCTGAACCTCGTTCCCCTCAGACACAGGAGCTGGTGATCATCATCCCAGTGAGGCAGGAGGAGCCTTTGGGTCCCTCCTCCCTGAACCTGTGCACACAAAACTATTTTCATCCCTCACCCATTGATGCTTTAAATGGCTCCCTAGAAACAGAGACCAGACAGGAATAAAGGAATAAAGGAGGGATTGGTTGGAAAGGCCTTCAGAGGTCACACTCTGGGCTCCAGAGGCTCCTGCCTCAGTGCATCCCAAAATGGACAATGACAGCTCCCGAGTTCTTCCCACTTTGATATCAGCATCAATTGCCCAAGCAGAAGCCAGGCAAGGATGGAATTTGCCCAAGCTTGCCCCCCTTTCTCTCCCCAAGATGAAGGTTTGCAGTTGTTGGGCCCAGGAGGGTCTGGGTGTCTTGGAGAGCGAGCTGGAGAGGCTTTGTTATGTCAGTGTGAGCATGAGAGAACAGCACTGAACGAGCTCCAGGGACCTGCAGAGTCACACTGGGCACTGCAGGGCTGGGAAATATATGAAAGTTCAAACCTAAGGCATCACATTTCACTCAATTTTATGTGTTCAAATCTCAGCCTGTGGAACTGAGGGAAGGAAGGATGGGCTACAGGTGTGACAGAGCTGCTGGGGCTCTGAATGATCCCAAAGATGCATTAGAATTTGACGATTTTCCTTAATTTATCACAGCCTCCCCCCATTATATTTGCTCAGGGTAATTAAGGTTGTGATTATTCAGTCAGTCCCATGGCAGATTTCTTCTTTTGCAGAATAAAATGGATGGGAGGTTTTTTTTTGTCTTCAGGAGGAAAAAACTGTTGGATACAGCATGTCATATTGATTCCATAATGCATGGGTTGCCTCGTAGTCATTTTTTCCCTCTCTTGGGTTCCAGTACGTGCTGCAAGGATCTGGTGTCAGTAAAATTGGCTGCCTGTCATAAAAGAGTTATTAGAGGCAAAAAAAAAGAAGTAATTTTCTGATCATAAGATTAAATTTTGATGGAGAAAAGAAAATGAAGTCATGGTAACAATATAGTACCTTTTTGGGGAAAAAACCCACAGCTCAGAAATATTTAATAACAAATAGGAGTATAAATAAGTATATAGGCTATTTCTCAGAGAGAGCAAATTCACTGAAAATTACGCGTGGCAGGAGGGAAGGGGGATTACACAGCCAGAAACCCACCTGAGCCTGAGCATCTCCCAGTGAATCAAAATTTATCTTACATCCCATTCCATCGACATTTACAGAACTGCCTTTCCAATAGGCAGAGAAGTTTTATCCAGCAGGAAGTCTCGGGGTGTTCAATGGAAGCAAACCAGAATTGTGAGTTTTGTACCGGGAGTCAGGGGTTTGACAAACATCAGCTTTATTTATAAACGCTTCTTTAGGACAAAAAATGATGTCCCCTGCTTGGAAAAGTGTCTGGAATTAGCGGGATGTGTGGTGGTGAGCGATGCGGAGCTCGGCGTTTCCTGCAAGATCCTGCTCCAGATAAAGCTGCGGCAGACAATGAATCGCTGCGGCGCTTCCCCAAAGAGCCCGGGGTTTGCTCTCTAATCTCTCCCCTCCAGGACCATTTCCTAGATGCTTTTTCTTTACAAAACAGATTAATAAGCCCACAGCAGAGCCGTGCCTTTTGTGCCTCTGTCCTGTATTCAAAATACATCCGCTGACATGGGTGAGAAAATTGAAAGTTAAATCGTCCCTGTGCCACCATTAAGATTACTGCTGCATTTTGGGCATTTTTAAAACATCACTCTTGTTCTCCCTCCCATCCCTGCTGGAAGGGTGTTTTTTGTTAAGCTAAGGTTTTGCTATCTGTCTCAGGGCTTTAGAAAGCTGTAGATTACTTGCTGTCGGGATGTGAAGGCTGTGGGTGCAGAAGGAATTGCTTTTTAGGAGAACACAAATAGTGGCCCTCTGCTCTGCTCTTTGTAGAAATTGTGTACAATAGATAGAAGCAGGGAGAGGAGCTCAGCGTGTCAGGGAGGTGACAGTGAAGGCAGCCAAAATGCAAATGGATGGGAAGAAATGGAAGTGAGGTGCCCGAGCGGACCAGGGAAATCACGCTGAGAGATCAAACAGAGACTGAAGCAGGCACGAGAAAGTGAAGTTTAGCTGCAGAACAAACAAACTGATTGGCAACGAGGAATTGCTTAGAAACACGGAGAAAATAACCCAGCCAAGAGCACGGAGCCCTGGTTCGGTGGCAGGCTGTTAAGGGCTGCTTTTTGATGAATGAGAGGGGAAGTTGTAAAGTGGCTGCGTGGGTGGCTGGAGCGGTGGTGTGAAATGGTCCCTGTTGGCTGGAGCAGATAGAGGAAATTATTGATGTTGTTTTGGTCTGTAGAGCTGGCAGAAATTCCTTTCCCTGTGAGATGCATCTTTGGCGAATGAAAGGTGATCTCTTTCTCTGTGGCCGTGCAGTGTGTGTTCTGTGGGGTGAGTGGAGGGGCTGACTTTGCACAGGGGTCGTGTAAATACAGAGTCTGGGTAAAATTCAGGCATCCATCATTCAGCTCCACGTATTGCAGAATGCTCCTGGAGCCCAGGAGAGTCCAGGCACGTTCCTGGTGTGTGTGTGTGCAAGTCCTTAGCTTGGATATGGGATGCTGCTGCTGTGTTGATTGAGATATGATGGCTACTGACATTTGGAATGGAAACTAATTCCTTACCTCTCCCCACTAACTCCTTAAAAAATTCTCAATCCAGCCCCCTGGATTAATGTGTGTGTGTGTGTGTGTTTGGAAATGGGTGCCACCGGACAGAGAACTTTGCATTTGAGAAGTGTTTGCTTGTAAGGAGAAGAGTTTGAGCTTTGTGTCTTTGCTCAGTGGCTTGGAGTTGTGTTTGCCTCTTTTGTTGGGAAGGTTGTTCCTCTTCCTTGGCACTTCCCAGCCTGTCCCGGCCATAGGCAGCTTCCTCTCTGTCTTTCAGAGATGTCTGAAACTGTATGAAATGCAAAATGAAGTAAATCCAAGGCAAATGAAATAACAAAGTTTGGTGTTACCCACACCACGTTATCATTCACTCAGAGGAGGCTGAAGAATGATGTGTAAGTAGTTAATTTAAAAAATAATTTAAAATCCCTGAGGGAGGAAAAAGTGAGATTAATTCCTTTCCTTTAAAGAAGGAGGGGAGCTACCTAATCATTCCTTAAATGTAGGTCCCTTTTTTATACTCTTGCTTACTGTGAACTTTCTTCTGAAGGTTGTCTTTGGGCTAAAAAGAGAATCTTTTCCTCTGTGCTACTTCCCTGCACAGTTTCTGAAAGACCTTTATAGTTTCTTGAGCATAAAATATCAGAAGTTTTTATTAATAGAAACATTTGGAGCATCCAGCAAGTACAGATCTTGTTTTAAAACACATAAAAATGATATCTTTACTATTTCTACACCTGGTAATGAAGTTCCAAATGGACTGAAGCACTTCAAAGCTTGTAGTGCATCCCCCTGGATGCTGCAGTTTTGCTCAGAGATGTCTCTAAATCCAGTGGCCTCCACAGTGCTTTTTGTTGTTTGGTGATGAGCTCCAGCAATACAAAAATTCTCCAGAAAATCCCTGAAGAACTTGGCTTCTGTGCAGGTCTCCAGTGCATCATCTCTTCTCGTGTCAGCATTTAAATGGCTCAAAATTCCTGATCATACTTAAAGGCAAGAGTGACCTCCTTTGCTTCACTGCAATGCTCATTATTCCTGTAGCTCTGTCAGTTCTGCCATCATTATTTACAAACCAAATCACATCTGCTTTGGCTGCTATCAGTCAATTGGTGATGAGAGAGAGAGAATTGCACCTATTTATGAAGCACTAATTGCAGGGCAATTAGTATTTCTTGGATTTTTCACCTGTACTTGCACTGTCTGCAGTTTAAATAACATCCTCTGACTCTTCATTTTTAACATGCAGGAGAAGAAGAGGCTTAGGAAAAAGATATGAGCAACTTATGGGGCTTCCTGCTACGTTTTGTTATCTGTTTTGCTACATTATATTTGTGTTATCACACCGCTCCTGGGTGCTCAAGTTGTGATGTCCCAAGGAAAATGCCACATGAATGGCCCAAAGGAGCAGCAAACGAAAACTGGGGTGTGGCTGCCCCTGTCTCAGGGCTGGAATAGCTGAGGCATAAAGAGAAGGATGTGCTAAGTCACAGTGGGGCTCTGTGTGGGTTTCTCAGGTAATTTCACAGTGCTGTACAAAAATGAGCCCTGATTTAGGGCCTCCCATCAGCTCCATGTGCACACCTGGGCAAATAAATTCAGATCCTGGAACTGAATGGAGCATGGAGCTTTCCCAGGGATGCTCCTCCTCAGCCTTCCAGATGTTTACCTGGTGGAGCTTGGGTTTGTGCTGAGGGAGGCTCCAGTGGGGTCCTGCCTCTGTGGGGTGGTGCTGCAGGTACTGCAGGTGCTCTGTTCTGGTCCCACGTGGGGAGCATGTCAGCCTGAGCCTTCCAGCTGAGACCAACCCTGTGAATGCTGACAGGTGGGTCAGGGAGAGATTTCCCAGCTCTCTTGGTCTGTTTGGGAGAAGAAGTTGCTTTCTCTCGAGCAGGGCTGAGAACCAGGAGAAGTTTGTGTAAACCATCTCATGTGTTTGGTAAACTATATCTCACAGGTGGTGTTTGGTGCATTTTGTTATTCCTGACTTCTTATTCTGTAACTAGCCAATGTCCTTTGCACTGCTCCTGGCAAGGCTAGATATAAGCATTCATGTCTAAGAAGCAGAACCTAAGGATCCAAGGACCTCTTTGCCTTTGCTTGAATAAAGAAGATCTTTGCCTTCTGATGATTCTGAGAGTGGAGTTTCTTTTGTTGTAATGGCCCTAACCAGGACTGAACTGCAACACAACCCCACCTCCCTGCTGATGTAAATCAAATTTGGGCTCTGGAAATTGCAGAGGGACCTGGGTTTACACCAGCTCAGAAATTGGCTCCTTAGCCAGGCACGGTGGGACCTGCTGCTTTACGTAAGGGGAGAGCAAACATTTTTGCAGCTGAACTTAACTCTTCATTGCTGACAAGTGACTGAAACACCCATTAACGTGTCTGGTGTCCACATTCCCCTAAAAACCATTTAATCACCACGATTCTGATTCCTCGCCATGGGCTTGCCTGGCACTGGGGCTGTTTCCATTGACGTCAGCTGTCTCCAGATCAGCCCCAAAATGCCTTTTTCCAGGTATTCCAGCGTTCCAAGCTGACATTCAGGCTTTGATTAGCCACCCCAATTGTGTGCTGGTTTTTCCTGAGTTGTAATCGGATTACTGTAATATTAGCAAATAAAAGCGGGAGCTGAACAACAATGAAGCTCTAACACAAAACGAGCAGAGAGGGAAGAGAACATCAGCAGGCAGGAGATTTAAAAATATAAAAATGCTGAAGTGATTTGTTTCTTCCTTCCAGCTGGAGCACTGTGTAAACTCACGTTCACACATCACAAGTCTCACGGCACCGCTTCCATGTGAACGAGGCAGGAAAGCAGGAACTCATGAACCAGGGGAACTTGGACTTGATGGGCTGTAATTTCAACTTCATGCACAAAGAGGGAAGGTTTTTCTTTCATTTTATTTTCCCTTAATGCATTGACATTTTTGTATGCGCACGTTCTTGATTTATACAGAAGATAATATCATTTGCGAGTTTCATTTGTAGCTTTAAACTGAAAAAGTGTAGATTTAGCTCGGATGTTAGGAAAAAATTCCTCCCTGTGAGGGTGGGGAGACCCTGGCACAGGGTGCCCAGAGAAGCTGTGGCTGCCCCTGGATCTCTAGAAGTGTCCAAGGCCAGCTTGGACAGAGCTTGGAGCACCCTAGGATGGTGGAAGGTGTCCCTGCCCATGGCAGGGGGTGGAACTGGATGAGCTTTAAGTTTCTTTCCAAATAATTCTGTGATTCTGTGAAAATCTATTTGATTAACCTGCCCTGGGTACCTATTTGTTTCAGAAAAAAGACTTCACATGCCTTGAGTTTCCAGGTCTACAGTTGTTCATGCTCACATGAGCATCCTTGAAAATAAATAAAAGAACCCTCAAAAGTGAATTAAAGCATTTCATGAAAACAAGCAGATTATGAAATGGGATTTAACATTTGGCAGCAGCTTTTGGCTGTTCTTTCCCTCTGTGGGATCAATCAGATCCACCAGGCTGACACAGGAGGAACTGTCAATATTCTAAAGACACCAAAATGATCATCTTGCTCCCAAAATCTGGCAGTCTAATGGGAGTGGACCTAAAACCTCTTGTTTTAAGTATGGATGACACTTTACTGCTCATAAATTGACAATCTCGGAGCAAAGCTGCTGAGATTGTGGTTTTGGTGGGATTTTTATTGCCTCCCAAGGAACCTGCTCTTTCCACCAAGGGAATGAATGATGGTGCTGGCAAATTGCTCCCATTTTTTATGGGTGAGCAGACAGCTTCCATTTAGCAATTCCTGAATTAACTGTGAGGCTATTTAGAGCCTTTACAACAATAAGCAAACATCCAAAAAGAGGATATCTCCCCATGTGTCCTAGGTGCAGAACATTCACCTGCTCAGGCCACGTCAACATTCAGAGGTGCTGGTGTTAGCAATCATTTTGATGCCAAAATGATTTCTTTGCCTTTTCTTTCCTACCCCTCTTATATTCTCTTTCTTAGTTTTATGTATATTTAGTGCTTTTAGCCCCCACACTGTGACTTCCCAAGGCTGATAACTCAGCTCAGCCCCACGGCACCGTTAAACCAGGAGAGCAAACATCCTGGGAGCCCCAGACACCAAGGGCCTCTCCAGAACACATTTTGGAACCTCAGACAGGCCCAGCCAGGGGGAAGGTTCCTCACAACGAGGGCTTCACTCCAGCCTCTCACTGGGGGATCTTTGATAAATATGTTAATTTTTCAAGGCCTATAATTGTGTGTATTTCGGTGTGACAGTGTGATTGCATTTTTGGGGCATTCCACCTGGACCAAGTGCTACACCCCAGGATCCTGAAATAAATACCAAGGTAAAAACCCCTTTTCCCCATAAACTGTGTTTTGGTTTTAATTTTAAGGCCAGGGAAAGGCAACAATTTCACATCACTTTATTCCAAACTCCTTTCGTATTCCTGCTGAACAGAACTTCATCAGAACTGAAAAGGTTCGAGAGCTGCCGAGTTCTGATGGATCATCAGAGAGATGCACCCAGAGGAGAAAGGAGGAGAAATCCTAAACCCTTTACCTGGACCTGCCATGTAGATCAGTGTGGCTACAGGAACTGAGATTTTTGTTAACTTCATGAGCATTGAGTAATTTTGGGGATTATTTTCCCCAAATCCTGTGCATTCATTATTAAAATCTATCTGTTTTTAGGCTGGTTTGGTACCTCTGGTAGAAATCAGTTTCCAGAGGCAGCAGAAGGCAAGAGACCACTTAGAGGGGGTCTTGCATTATAATCCCTTCAATGAGATAACTGAACAGAATGTGGATCCCTCATTGTTAATTGATTGTGGCCTATTGAGTAGGGAGCCCTGGAAAGCTGTAATTCAGTTGGAAAATTCTACAAACACTCTATAATTTATTTTCTGTTCCTGATGAGCTCAATAGAAATATTTCCACCCTAGACTGTGCATAGTGGTGGCTTACAGCCCATCAGTCCTGGTTTTATTTTAGATTTCTAGATGATTAAACATAAGACTTTCAGTATTTTCAACTTTACAGCAGCAGTTGCAGTTTTCTCCTTTATTATGAAGTTCTTCTGATATTTTAATTTGAGGAGGTTTCAAACATTTTCCTGCAGAAGAATCTTTCCTGTGGTGTTGTGAGTGCTGCGTTACTGTTTATACACTAAACCCACTGCATAGTTAATTTCCTTAAAATGAAATTTTAAAGAATTCAGTTTATTAGTCTTGCTTTTTAATGTAATGGTATTTTATAGAGTAACAGATAATTTATCACCACTATGGCAGATTGCTGGGATGTGGCTGCTTTTTTTCTTTGAAGACTTAATTCATTTTTGATTTAAAACAGTTTAACTCCCCCTCCCCATCCACAGAAATCCAATTTCTATTTTTGTCACCAGAGCACAATTTTAATAGGTAGAACTATCAAGAAATTAAGAAACATTTTCACTATTTTTATATAAACCAGAATAAGTGAGAAAGTACCATGTTACTAAGCTTGATTTGCTTTGAAAAAAGGAGAAAAAAAGAAGATAATTTATTACTGGTTTTCTTCTTGATATATAAAATAACTTGATTTTTAAAAAAAAAAATTAACATTTGTCCAGAGAAATCATGTCTGGTCTTTTCTTCCCCAGAAGGCAGATGTTACAGTGTTGTGATCACAAATGGATCTGAATCTTAAATAGATGAGAGAGGAAAAAATAATTCATGCTTTCCTAAAGAGCTGATTTGGATAAATAAGAATTTGTCCTCTCTGATGAAAAAAGTCCCTTGTAAAAAGACCTCTAGACTTCCAAAAAGGCCTCTAGGAAAATAGCAGAGATGAAATTTGTAAGTCTTTAGGCTGTTCTAAGATTAAACCCATCAAATTATAAATACGTTCTTTAATGATATTTTAATACATTACAGAGAAACAGAGAAGAAAACTTCGTTTTTTGTGCCTCAGTGACCTTTTGTTTTTAAATCTTACCTGGGACACCTGATTAGGATTTTGTCAGTTGTAAAAACAACTTCTTTAATTATGCAAATTTAAATTTAAAGAGGAATATGCTGAGAAACGGAGCTGTAGATGGAATGAGTAATTTTTGAGGTGCCCTAAATTCTATCTCATGGTGACTCTTCAACCCCTTTATTTGCCAACACTTCTTGTATTTTTGAAATTGTTCCTAATTTCAAAAACCTAATGATGCTCTGAAAATTCTCAGGGCTGTGTGTGTGGGTAAGGAGCTTCCTGTTCAGCAGTTCCTGAATTAACTTTGAGCTTATTTACAGTCTTTAAAGAGAATTGGCTGTTGAAACAGAGGAAGGGGCTGGCAGGGGTTCCCTCCATCCACCAAGACATAGCAGGAGCCATGAAAATATAAAAAACCACATATGAATATTCACTAGTATGTCCTCATTTTGAGTTGATGTAGGAATAAATGCCAAAATCCAGACTTTACTATTCCCCAATAATTCTGCTGCTTCTGGTAAATAATCTCTACTAGATAGGCACCAAGCCAACCTAAACCAGAGAGATTTTAATAATTTTACTCAAAGGACTGTGGAAAAATAA
Source organism: Vireo altiloquus (assembly GCA_013396875.1). NCBI lineage: Eukaryota > Metazoa > Chordata > Aves > Passeriformes > Vireonidae > Vireo > Vireo altiloquus. The sequence continues at coordinate 294,510 of VZRF01003805.1, read as the reverse complement.
TCTGTAATATTACGCAATGCTCATTATATTAACAGAAATCTTCAGTCCTGAAGCTTCTGGGTTGGTCACACCAGCTCTGCTAATTCAGACAAAAACAAGAATTTAGCCTTGACTCCCACTGATGCCAGGATGATTTTCTGCCTTTTCTTTTATACCCTTCTTACATACCCTTTTATACAGTTTGATGTATTCTCAGTGCTTTTAGCCCACACACTGTAACTTCCCAAGGCTGATAACTCAGCTCAGCCCCACGGCACCGTTAAACCAGGAGAGCAAACATCCTGGGAGCCCCAGACACCAAGGGCCTCTCCAGAACACATTTTGGAACCTCAGACAGGCCCAGCCAGGGGGAAGGTTCCTCACAACGAGGGCTTCACTCCAGCCTCTCACTGGGGGATCTTTGATAGATGTGCTAATTAGCAAGGCCTATAATTGTGTGCATTTTGGTGTGTGAGGGCAGTGTGTGCATTTTGGGGCATTCCACCTGGACCAAGTGCTGCACCCATGGATCCTGAAATAAACACCGAGGTAAAAACCCCATTTCTCCATAAACTGTGTTTTGGTTTTAATTTTCAGACCAGGGAAAGGCAACACCACAAATACTTTGGAATGAAAACTGTGTGTCCCTGCAGTGAGCCCGTGGGAGCCACCTGCACTCCCAAAATGAATGAAGTGAGCCCAAGCAGTCCAATCTTTGTGATAATTGTCCCTGTCTTGGGGGATCAGTGGAGGATGTGGACCCCGTGGGATGTGTGTTAGTAACTCCCCAGGATGGCCTTTGGGAGCGACAGGAGTGTCACAAACCAGGCTGCTGGAATTGGCTTTCGCACCTGATGATTAATTAATAAGGAGGTTAATGTGTAGTGTTGATGATTATTTTTTACTAGGATAATGAACTGTTGAGGGGAATTGGAGTTTGGGACAGTTGTGGTTGGGTTTGGTTAGTCCCTCGTTTTTGTTCATCAGTGAAGTTGCTAATGGTTATGGTTTGGGTTAAAGTATGCTGGTGATGGGGAGGGTTGGAATGTTCTGGAAGACCAATGATGGGATTGAAGGAGGAGTTGGACCGAGGCTTTAGCACAAAGGGATAAATGTGAGAGGATTATTGGATGAAGATGAAGACTGGAACATGCCCCAAGACAACTGGGAACTAGCGAGGAGCCAACAGGAACGACTGACCCAACCTCCAGCCACTCATCTTGACCTTAAGGGGAGGACTTGGGGAGGTGATGGGTGGGGCACGGTTTGAGGGGTATAAAATGTAATTTCATACCCTTCAAGCCCTGTCTGGTTGCAGACTGGCTCAGCCAAACCCAGCACTGTGTCTCGCTTTGTGCCAGGGCAGACAGCCCTGTTTAATTAAGTCTCCAATCGTTGTGTTTGCTTTGTTTCTTAAATTTCTAAAAATTTCAGGCAGTGAGAGGACCTTTCTCACAGGAGAGCTGGAATAAGCAAATGCTTATCAGCAGTCAGCAGCACGTGGGAAAGACACCTCAGGCCCCACAACCCTGGCCCTGGTGGGAAATGGGATTTCAGCCCCTGGTCCCAGCGGATCTGCTCTGGGAATGTGTCACACCTCACATGTGCTGGGATTCCGGCAGCTCCAGCACTTCCTACTCTGGAATATCTCCGTGCAGTGATAAATGGAGATGGATGGCACATAATTATCTACAACTGCTTTACCTTGGTGACTGCTCCTGTGTCTCTTTCCCAGCTGATGTGGCCTTTCCTTGTTCCTGGCTCTGTTCTTGATTCATACCCTCTAATTTCTTTTTCTGAGAACAGAAAAGAGTTGTTACCCCTTGAAAGTGAGAACTGATTGCCTCCCGCTTCACGCTTCCTCGGGGTGTTCTGCACCTTTGCTCGCTGCAAAATGAGGGAAGAAAACACAACAAAAATCTATTATGGAATGGCATAAGAAAAACTGTCCGCATGACCCCTGTAAAGATGGCAATGTTTCAATCTGAAATGGATTGCAGACCGTAAAAATTATGAACAGGTGAACTCTGCCTGTAGTACTGAGGGCTGCCTGTGCATGCAGCAGTAAATGCTGACCTCCTTACTTTATAAAGATAAGAATTTCAGCTGCATTCGTGGACGGTGAGGAATGATGTGATCATAACCAGATCCCTGTAATAGGGAGCACACAGTTCACACTGAGCCCATTGCTGGGAGCTGTCAGATGCTATCGGAGCAGCAGCCACCCTTTTACAGGTGTGAACTGCAGGAATGGGAGTCAAACTCTGTGGGAAGTAGTAATAAAAGGCAAATAAACCCAAGAGGGGAACTATTCACCCATTTATTCAGCTCGGGCAATTCCCAGAGCTGAAGATGAGATCGACAGCTGGCATGAAGTGAGAACCCTCTTGTCTTTAGTTTGCTCTCACTGTGGAGTTACCAAGGAAATTTAACTCTTATCTGGGCTAGGAACTGAAAATCAGGAGCTTGGTTGTTATGTAGCTTCATCTAAAAAAAAAAAAACATGTTTGCTTTGGTCTAAATTAAGGAGGCTTCTTTTGGAGAAAATCTGGCTAATTAACTGCCAGGGTGTTCCACAAGGAGCTGAGCTGAGCAGCCTCCTGGGAGAGCAAATATGGACCATGATACTTCAACCTTTCTGTTAGGAATTGAAGTAGGTGATTGGTTTAATGGTGTCACAGTGTACTACTCACCAGTAGTAAAAGTCTTGTAAAATAGATGCTGGTAGGCAGAATATTTAGAGAAAATGAAGGTTTGGTGAGACCCTGCTAAATTAACAAATATTTATAATTTGTTTTCCCCGCTGCCACTAATGTTCCATCCGCTGGTTATAAATACGCAGGTAGCAATAATTTCCTTCATCTGAGGGGGGAGTAATTAGCAGCCTGAAGGCAGCTTGCAGGACTCAGAATTAGCAGGAGCTGGCTCCTAGGCCAGGCTGGCCAGTGTGGAAGGGACTGTTTCTGCAGAACAGGGCTGTGTTTGCAGAGGGAATGACATCCCTGTGGGATCCGGATCCAGCCGTGCCCTGCACGTGCTGCTGCCTTTTCCTTGCCCCTGCCTTGTGCCATGGATCTCCCAAACAGTTGTGAGCTACTCCCGGAGCTGGGAATTACCCCACTGCGTGTGTTTAGCAATAAGGTTATACATGCACTATTATTCTTGTTATTTTGGTGCACGAAGAGAATCTTTCCAGCTAACTCAAAAATACCGAGTAAATTCTGGGCGAGGAGCAAGTGTGGGTGTTCTGCAGCTCTGACATTTTCCCTGGTCTCTGGCATTTTGTCCATTTCTATATATCATCACCATGACTACAGTGGGAATGTCTAGGCGAACTCCAGGATAAATCTGACAGCACCTCCTTAGAAGTACTTAAAATCATGTAATTAAGTAAGAAAATGCAGCTGATTGAGGAGGTTAGAGCTGTCTCGTAGAAGATTACAGCACATTTCATGATTAACAATCAGAACATTCTTTTCCAAACCTCTGCCTAATTTAGCAGACTAAGGTTTCAGCTGAGGCTCTGCTCTTAATGCTTCAAGGAGGGAGGGAGAGGGGTAATTCCCCACCTTTTTCTCTGTTTTCCTGGTGTTTACTCCAGTGTCAGTCTTCGTTCTAATTTTGCTGCCTGGGTTAACTGACTTAACAGAAGTACTGAAAAGGCAAAAAGGTCAACATTGCTGATCACAGCAGTGTAATTCCCTTCAGTCTCTTGGAAGTTGATAATTAGGATGGAGGAATAGGATAAAAACAAATCATTTTAGCGACAAAAACTTTGTACCCATCAGTTAATGCGCCAAAATTCATATTTTCTCTAGAATTATAGGTTGGTTTCAGAGATAAACTTGTGTTTATTTACTGGCAAACACATTTCTGTGGAACTCTGGAGGTGAGCTGTTGGAGAGAAAGAAAAGTAATTATTGTGTGGCATACAGGGGTATTATTTGGAGTTTTAAATAGAAAATGTCATTTTGGTCTGTAAACTCATAAAATGGTTAGGGCTGGAAGGGATCTCAAAAATCAGAATGGATCAAAGATAATAATCATTTGAGGGAGGTGACAGCATGAAGGGGATCCCTGTGGTGAATTGTCCAGGGAGCTTTCCTGTTATAAATGGAGACAACTCTCGGATTTATATAAAAAAATTAATTTATTAGATAAACAGATTAATTTAAAAAATATTAGTTATCGAAATTAAAAAAAAAAAAGCAACAATCTGGGAACAAGGTGATAAGAGACACTTAGAGCCAAGCTGGCTCAGTACCCCAGAGCAGGAATCCTGCAGTGCTGGGTTTGCTTCAGCTAGCCCAAAGCAAAAATCATTTACAGTGTCTCAATTCAGGATCTGGCCTCAGATCCCAGCACCGAGCTTCATTGCCAGCTAGCCCAAAGCAGAAAAAGCAGCTCCTCGCCCTGTGCAAGAGATTTTTAACCCCTCTGGCCTCTCCTATGACTGCCCACCGTCCAGCCCCCAAGGTCCAAATTCACTGGGGCTGAGGTCCATGAAGTCATTTTCTTGGTGCAATGGCTCGCTGCTACCAGGGGACAGCTTTTGGGGTGATGTCACTGGTTTTTAAAGGCGGGAAAAATCCTCCTTAAAATTTATGTTGTCATGGAGCCCAGTTGCAGTCCAACGACCAGGGGCCAAAAATAGTCTCTGGGATGCTTTTTTGTAGGTTCTTCTGACACAGCCTTCTGGAATGAGAATGCTTACAAGCACTATATTAAACTTAAAAACTGAACTATAAGAACAAAAATCCAACTGACAACCTTAGGCATAACAAGTGAAAAGTTAATACTTAATATTTTGCCAATCTTTTACAAAGCCAAGTAAACTCTTAATCGATTCCCTCAGTAACCAAACTTACAGAAAACAGGATTTTATAACTTTTGGTATATCAAACGACATCTTTAACAACTTTTTCTAATTGTTTTTACTTGTTTAAACGTGTCGCAAGAGAACACGAAATGAACATACACACACACAGCAAGTGCGAACACAAGAAAGAGAGAGAGCTTTATTTTTTTGACACTGCTTTTTATAGAGTCTTGGAAAACAGCCATAGATTGGATACTAAGATTTCCTCCTCTCCAATTCCACTGGTCAAACCAGAAGTCCATCAAACTCTCCTCTATCCAGAAAGGAATGAAAAACCAGAGAGAAGGTTATAGAAGCATAACTTCTGTTTTGTGAAATGCATGCGAAAATCTGACCCCAAGAATGAAAACAACCAGAAGACTAAAATCCAAGGTGACAAACATGCAAAAGCCAATTTCCCTAACTTTGTGCTTAACATTTCCTGTGAAATCTGCTGGGTTTGAGGCTGCTCTCAGTGAGAGGGTGTCGAGGCCCTGCAGGCCCCGCAGGCCCCTGGCCCGGCTGTTTTCATTTTTTCAATGTCCCATATCAGTAAGAGATGAGGTGGAACTTCTTTTTGCTGTTTCAAGGATTGTTTATTATTTCTTATCTAAATTTCAGAAGCACAACCTCTGCTGCTGCTTCCAGAAGTGCAATGGCTGCAGCTCCTGTGTGCGAGCAGTTTATAAG
>VZRF01003805.1:263874-288873 GCA_013396875.1 Vireo altiloquus | reverse complement strand
AGGAAGAAGGAAGAAGGAAGAAGGAAGAAGGAAGAAGGAAGAAGGAAGAAGAAGGAAGAAGGAAGAAGAAGGAAGAAGGAAGAGGAAGCCAGAGCCGACGCCTTGGTTCCTCCATGTTGCCTCTATATAATATACAGAGCAAAACCTAAAACTACAAATGCACACTCTGTGGTACACTAAACAAAAATCTTTTTCATTTCTTTGATGCTTTCAGCTCATCCAGAAGTGAAGGGAGCTTCTCCCACAGACTTAGGTCAAAGATTGAGTTGTTTTGGGGAGCTCTGGGGAAAAAATGAATCCCCACAGGAGCAGGAAAAGTTTTCCAGCTCTCCTGGACTCCAACAAGAGGGCAGTGCTGCTCTCTTTGCACTTCTCTGGTACTTTTGTCTTCCTTCTGTCAGTTTTTGATGCATTATTGTCCATGGAGTTCTGGCCACGTTCCCTAGGGTTTGTTACCTTAAAAAAAAAGAAATATATCTATGTAAAAATGAATATGTAAATTGCCACCTATTTTCTTGGCAACCTTCAAAAAAACCTTTGCTACTTCTTGGCTCATTTTGCCTTCCATGGTAGCTGAGTCCATGTCAACCTCCAAGTTTTTCTGGGACAGTTATTTAACTTTTCCTCCATCACTTGGTCATGTGCCCACATTGTGAATTACAGAAAGAGAAAATATTCCTGTTGTTTAATTCCTCTCTCTACACCCCCACTAAAAATGAGGGTGTATATTTTTTGCTATATATATTATGTAGAAGTGTGTTAAAGGTTGGAGAGAATCTGGAAGTGCTACACAGAAGATTTAAAAAGGAAAGAACTTCTTATTTTCTATGAATATGATTCCACAGAATGAATATCAACTGCTTTCAAGGGCAGGAGCCCTGAGAAAAAGGAGAGTCAATACATGCAGCCATGGAATTGGGAATTTTTGCACCCAGATCCTTTGAGGGAATAGGGTTTTTTTATCTTAATGTTTGTGGTGAATACTGATTTCAATTGCACCTCCTGTTGGATATACCATGCACAGTTTTTGCACTATTTTAAGGATTTTTTTGCTTTCACATAAAAATTAATAATTGCAGCGATCATGGGGAAAACCAGCAAGTTTCTCCCCCTGCAAAACAGCACAGATTTAAATTTCTAAGTCCTTTAAAAATGGATAATGCTCTGTGTTTGCATCTTTATTCTCCTGTTACAAAATTCAGCATGATTTGTGGAGGGAATTGAAATTAAAAAATACATTCCCGATCCTAGAGGCCTGGTTTGAGTGTAAATAGAGTAGAAAAAGTCCTGTGCTTATGTTTGCATGTCCCAGTTGTGGAAAAGCTGATGATGAATCTGACTTTTTTCTTAAAAAACTCTTGGGGAAGTGCTGGCACGGATATCATTATTAGCATATGTTAAACCAGAGCAAAAAATGCTCTTTACACGAGAGCTGCTGCTGGAGTGATCAAATATCTCCATTGCTGCAGGTCAGAATGTGCGAATTAACACAAATATTCAAGTATTGAATCGCTGCCAGGGAATGGCAAAAGGTTTGCAGCAAACAGGGGCTGGGTGGTGTTTTTATCCAGCAGCTTGGCTGAATGACAGCATGGTGTGCAGTCCGGAGGAATTATTGACTCAAAGGAGAAGAACATGAAGCAGGCATTTAAAATTCAAGTCTGTAATTAACTTACCTCAAAATGGTCTTGCAGGATTTATATCGCCAAGGGTTGTGGGGCTGAAAAAGCTGGAATTTTACTACTTGAGCAGGCATGGCTCAGGTACAGAGTTAATCTGAAGGGGAAAACACTTTGGTGTTTGGAATTCATGGTGCTTGTAATAAAATAAAGGAAAAGAAGCTGCAAAACAGGGCATGTGACAGACATTATCTAACTCTGTGTGCTGAGAGGATGAGAGGAATCAGCATTTATTGTCGAGTTAAAGCAACAAACTGAGAATTTTGAAGAAAGTTCCTCGCCGTGGACAAGCCTGTACATTTGAGATAAAAATAGGTGGAGATGTGGATGTAACTCAGAATTATGTAAGCTCCTTCAATGCAAGGATTTCGGTCCTTTTTGAGGCAGAGAAACTTGATGCTTTTATCAAGTTTTGATATTGGGTTGGTGCTACTTAGGTTGTTCTGTAACTCTGCTCCCTCTTATGATACAGTCCTTAATTTCAGCATATTTATCCTTTTCCAGCCACGAGGCCAAATGTCAGGGAACCTGAATGTACCCTGCCCGTCCTACAAGAGGGAGCTGGCTCCATCCAAGGCCAGGTTGGAATTGGATGGTCAAAAAAGTCCATTCCAACCCCAAGAATTCTATATTTCTGTGAAAAGATGCTTTGCCTGCTCGAGGCATTAATACAAATGAGAAAAAAGAATTTTAACAACTCATTTTATTCTTGCTCATGGCACCTCTTTTCTATGAATGTTTACATCCCTGCCTGTACCTGAGAAATGCTGGGTGGAAATTGGCCTTCCAAGAATATGGGAAAAGCTATAACTTTGCATGGTTTTCCCCTAAATAACCCCATTTTCCTCCTGGAAAACAAATTATCTTCAAGCTCTCCCTTCATTTCAGACCACTGAAGATGCATGAACTTGTAATGTTTTCCCCAGTGTTTCCTTTTTAGCTGATATTATACCAGAGTGTTGTAAAAATCTTGAGAATATATTTTCAGATTGGAAAATTGCAGCATTCTGTTTCAGATGTGTTGAAATGTTGTGTTCCAGCACCAGTAAATGGCTCTTTGCAGTTTTTAAACAAGATGTGAATCCTGGCATGTTCCTGGTACTTCTGTTTTGATGAGTCAGAATTACCCAACCAAAAAGAAAAAAAAAAAAAAAAAAAGAAAGAAAAAAAAAAAGTCTGCTAGGGAGTTTTTTGTTGTCCTGCTCTGCGGATTTTTTTTTTAAAGTGTAATTTTTCATCCATCTGGCTGCTGCTAGCCTTAGCCTTGGGTTTGTGCATCTCATACAAGAGTGACTGATGTGAAGTATTTTTATTTTCAGCCCAGCTGCCCTGCAGTTCCTGGGTCAATTGGTGAGAAATGCCATTCCTGACCTAGAGGTGTGACTCTCAGAAGAATTGCCTGGGGATCACAGAGGGAGGGAATGTGATTTTAAGCTATTTTTAGGCTTCCCAATGTACTTTGCTGAGTGAAAGTTAGAATAACCCTGAATATGGTGGTTCCAGTCCTCATCATGCTTCATCCTTCCTCTGTTTCTTTCAAAATATTTGGGAGGGGATGGATGGTCACAGTCATTTAACAGAATTTACAGAAGATTTGGGTTGGGAGGGACCTTAAAGCTCACCTGGTGCCACCCCCTGCCATGGGCAGGGACACCTTCCACTGTCCCAGCTTGCTCCAAATCCCATCCAGCCTGGCCTTGGACACTTCCAGGGGTGGGGCATCACCAGCCCTATCCCACTGTGGGATTTTCTTTATGGCAAAATGAGCCCTGAGAACAAATCCAGCTGTTATCACAGCCAGTGTGTGCAAACCTTCCTAGAAACCTGAGCCCCACACCACCCTCCCCATTCCACCTGATACTTTCCAGATTTGCATCTTAGTTATATTCTGAATTGTTTCCTTAGTACCTCCTTACTGTGTGTTGCTGCAGGTAGTGCTGGAATGGGGATGAAGAAATTGCTGTGGAATAGAGGAGGAGCTTCAAATTTGGTGTGCCTTGTTTCACTCACAATTTTATGCAGAACAACTCATGAGATTCTTTTGGGTTTTTCTGATTATTCCCAGCAGGTTGCCAGTGTGCATTTGTGTAAGGAGTAGATGGGATAACACATTCCAGAAAAAATGTGTGCCCTTGGACATTTGCTCGAACAAAGCTTCTGAAAATGTCCAAAAATCCAAATTTATCGAAAATCAGAACTGGGAACCAGGGACCCGACACTGCTTCCATGGTCTTTGCTACAACAGGAATGGGAAGATGAGGGATGACTTAATCAGTGAGTTGATAATTTACCTTTAATCAATAACATCCTTAATTAGTCCATGTTATCAAAGGCTAAACCATAAATTGCTCTGCTGCCTCCCATTACTGCACGCAGAGATCAGTGTTCACACCATTAATAAAATAGCTCTAAATTTCATTATCATCTCCTGCAATGAGCTTGTGTTCGCCTCTGGCTTGAGTTCTTTCAGTTGTCACAGCAGTGGGGACCTCTCCCAGGCCTCCCATTGGGATGTTATTTTGGGCTAGAAGGGGAATTTAATTGATGCTTTTCTGATCCTCAGACTTGCCTCATCCACGTGGCTCACACATGAATTTCCAATCCCATTTCAGCCTCAAATGGGAACGACCACAAATCCAAATGCCTTGCTGAAGCTGCACAAAGTGAATTATGTGGATAACAATATTTTATCAGGCTTGGAAAGTGGCGGTGTTTTGTCGAGAGCAGTAAAACTTTGTAAATGAATCTCCAAGTCACTGTAATATTCATGACTTGGATCTCATCCTTTAGAAGCAGGTGGACAGAGGAGGGAATTGCCTCTTACCTCGGTGGAATTCTTCTTTTATTTAAGCCTGCAAATAATATTTAAGAAAAAAATAAATCCTCAGTAGGTTTAAGTAATTTCAAATGTTTTCTGTCAAAGCTGGTGAGGGCCAGTCCTCTCTGTCCTTCTTTTCCTCAGGTTTCCTATTCTTCATGGGTTTCATTCAAACCCTGGGTTTACCTTGGCCACAGTGGGGTTTGGGTCATCATTTGGGGTCTTTCACCACCTTTGGTCAGTTGTGCCACTGTTGGCTGTCCTGCCCATGGCTGCCAATCCTCTTTTTCTGTGTTTATTGTCCTTTAATTCCTGTTGCTCCATCCAGCTGGTCCCATGTGCTCCCGTTAGTGCTACAATTCCTCCCTACTTTGACCAGCTTTGAAGGATAAGCTTCAGAAACAAGCTAAGTGCAAAAAATATATATATAAAATAATAAAAGAAACCCACCTCATTTTGGTCTTGTTTTTCTTTAATTGCATTTCGGTTAACAAATCAATAAGCAGCTCTCTTGGTTATGTCTGTCTTGCTCAATGAGTAACATAGTGTAATAAATAAGAGTAAGGTTTGCTTTAAAAACCTTGTATCATCAATAATAATTTTTTCCTGCTTTTTCTCAGCAGTCCTAAATTCAATAAGGCTTCAGTGGGAGCCAGTCTGACCAGCACGTGATGCTTCATCAGAGACATCTCAGTTCTCTCTGCTTTCCTTTTCCAAAATGATTTCCTAAAGTAGTTTTGGGTTGAGATTTACAGAATGCAGATTCCTGTATTTTCTAGGAATTCCTGCTGATGTTTTTGTGGTACTTGATGGAAATGTTTCACCTCGAGATTCCCAGGTTTCTCAGGCCCATACACACTGAGTGCTGTGTTGTAACAGCAACAGAGAGTTTTGAATGTTCGATGCAAATTCTGGGCTTCTGATGGGCAAAAAGTGATGTTACTAATAATTGTGAAACACCAAATATTTTCACCTCTTGCACTGCGAACTTCCACTGGCAGCTGGGTGGATTGCAGCTGTGGAAATGCAGATGTGCTCAGCCCTGGTTTCCTGTCAGCTCTCTCACCAAACAACCTCAGGGCACAGATGAATGTTGAAATAGGATGTAGGGGATGTCATCCCAAATCTGGAATTGGTGGTGGGAATCCTGCTGCCACCTGCTGTCAGATGAGGATTTGGGTGTTTCCCTGCAGAATTTTGCCATTCTGCCTGATTTTTTAAAACAACTTTTAATTTCCAAATTTTTACTAATCATCGGATTTCAAGCTCTTTGCATTTCCTCCCTTAAGAAGACATTAGTTTCATAGCTTCTAATTTGTTTTCTTATTGTAGCTGGTCTCTTGAACATCTGTTTGCCATTTCATTTTTAATATTTCCATAAGCTGCAAGTGTGGGGAAATTGCAGGATGTGATGTTGACGGCTTGCATTTATTGAGGGTGGGATGTGGGGAAGGGGCAGGCTCATCAGCAAAGGGAATTTGTGTCTATGATTTTGTATCCCAAAGCATTTAAACACTAACTTTAATACAGCCAGATGTTGGTTTAGATGGAGCATTTCCAACATGACTCAGAAATGTTTCTGTCTGCTGTTTGTGTTCTGGGCTGGAGGGGTGGCAGAGGGAGGGGGGAGCCTGTAGGGGAGAAGGAAGAGCTGCTGTTGTGGCAAGGGGTGGATGATGCTGTGTTTTTAGGAGCACAGAGTCGATATCTGAGCCAAAAGATAACTCTGGTCCCTCTGGTTTCAGGGCTCGAGTCAGTGTGGATGGGTGCAGAGAACACCCGAGTTCCCAGTTACAGAGGGTGTTAATGACCCTTTCAGTGCCACTTTCAAACATGATCCCAGTGATTTTACCTGTTTATAAAGGACTTGCTGAGTGTTATCTTGCTATTGACACATTCTAAAACCTCTCCAACACTTTGACCACTCATGCTGCTATAAAACTTTGCCCAGGGTGTTCCCTGAACCAGGATAATCTGTAACTGGGAGTGCTTCTGTTGTAAGGAGTTCACGTTAGAGCTCTGCTATGTCTTCACTTCTTTGTGGTTGCAGACCAGATCTTTCTAATCAGAACTGATAAGCAGTAATGGTTTTACACCTAGACCAAGCCTAGCTATGTCCAAATGAAGACTCCCGGATCCCACTTTACTTATTTTTGAAAACAGAAATCACAGAAATCACGTTCCTCAGGTATGGAAGTCATTTTGAAATAGTCACCTGAAGACAGTAAATCTGCAGAAAAATGAAGCCCTGGTTTTCCTTATTGTCCATCACCAGAAGGACACAAATTCAGTTGGAACTGATCAGAATTTCTTTCCCTGCCCTTCTTGTGGAAAGGTAATGCTGACCAAATCCCACTTTCCTGACAAAGCAATGCTAAATACACAAGAAAGCTCTGCTCCTCTTACAAGGGGGAAGGTGTTTAGATAAACTTTAGGTAATTTTTGGCAGTGATCCAAATACCATGAGAAGCTCCTCAGCATCCCTGATTAAACCCACGCTCAGTTATCCAGCAGAAGATGGGGGCTCAAAGCTTGATGGTTCCAGAGCAATTTAAGAGACATGCCAGAGCTAAAAGACATCTCACGAATGATTCACAGCTGAAAGTTGCCTTCTCAATGTCCCTTTTGAAAGGTTTCCCTAAATCCTGCGAGGCTGATGCCCCTGGCTGGCCCTGCAACCCCATCAAGGGCTGTGCTGGTGGGTCACTGTCCCTCAGTGGTGCCCAGGGGACAGCTCTTCCTGATGAGCTTCCCTCAGTGGCTAGCAGCTGCCTGCTGGGAGGGGATTTGTCTGCTCTCTGTTTTGTTAGGATGCATTAGCAGCATTTGGGCACGTTCCTTCTGTGTAGTGCTGCTGTTAATCATTGTTTTCGGGCTGACATTGCAGCTGTCCTGCCCTGCTGCCGTGGGTGCTGTGTCCTGCTCACGCTGCCAGCACTGTTTGCTCGCAGACACACTCAGGGGATTTTTTTGTACTTAGAGGGAAGTGGGTCTTCGTGGGGAGCTGCAAACGTAGCTGTGATTCCATGGAAACTGCATCCTCCAACTCCTTCCTTCAGTGCTCACTCTGAAAGTTTCCACCTCCCGTAGGACTGACTGGTTCTCACACACGTTATCCAAGGAGCAGCAGCAGTCAAGGCTATTCATTTCTTGTGTGCAATATTTACCTTTTATTGAACACAGCAATCTCTTGCCACAATCCTTACTGCCTTCAGAGTGAGGCTGTCCTGCCCTTTGCTGGGGTACAATGTTGAGTAGAGATGGGAGTACAACTTCTGCGCCATCCTGGCTTCGTGTACCACCCAAAAATAACTCACTGCTGTGAGCTGCTGCTTGGGTACCACTGTGCCACCGGGTCCTTTCCAACTCAGAGTATCCTGTGATTCTGTGATAGAAGATAGCACCCATGACCTGTCTAAAATAAAGGAAAGCTCAGCTGGGAGTGGTGGCCATGGTGGGTAACCCCTGCAGATTCCTGAGTTCAGGCAGTATTGAAGTTTAATGCTGCTCATGAGCAGTTGCCACTAATAAATGCTCATCTGCTCAGGAATTCCACACCTGTGGTTAATGGGAAAAATTGGGTTTGTTTCAACTGCTTCAAGTTTATATCTTAGTGAAAGCAGTGTGTTGTTCCTAGTGCCTTCCCTATTTTCCTCAGGAGCAGCAGATCCCTGCACCAAACCTCTGTCCTTCCACTCTCCTGGTGCTGATCAGAGTGAGCTCACTGCCTCGGGGCTGTGATGTGTGTTTTTGTGTATTCATGTCTTTCTGGTCAGACAGTGCCCTAGACCACCTAAAGCTTGGCTTACTTTTGTCTCCTCGCACTAATACTCACTATCAAGGAGCACTTATTCTGTCTTTGAAACAAAGAAGTGGGACATTAATCCAGGAGATGAAGAGGGCAGGGATAACAAGGTGGATTCAGCACTGGCTTTGTCCATGAGGTGGATGGGTGGATGGATGGATGGATGGATGGATGGATGGATGGATGGATGGATGGGTGGATGGGTGGATGGGTGGATGGATGGATGGGTGGATGGATGGATGATGGGTGGATGAGTGGATGGATGGGTGGATGAATGATGGATGGGTGGATGGATGGATGGATGGGTGGATGGATGGATGGGTGAATGGATGGACGGATGCATGGATGGATGGATGATTGATGGGTGGATGGGTGGGTAGATGGATGGATGGATGGGTGGATGAATGGATGGGTGGATGGATGGATGGATGGATGGATGAGTGGATGGATGGATGGGTGAATGGATGGACGGATGCATGGATGGATGGATGATTGATGGGTGGATGGATGGATGGATGGATGAGTGGATGGATGGATGGGTGAATGGATGGATGGATGTCCCATTCCGCTCATAGCATCAGTCACTGTTGTAGCAGGACATCAGCATATTTCTACACTGAGGGGTTTAAGCTAAAATGAACTGCAAAGTGCTGCAAATCTGTATTGAATTCATCTTTGAGGCAACCCAGGCATGATCTAGAGCTGCTTGAAGCCATTGAAAATGCTGCCTTTGGCTTCAGCAGATTTGGATGAGACTCGGAAACCTGGAGGAGCTCAGCTCTTTTGTGCGGTTATCTTAACAAGCAAAGCTGAAATGACAGAATCTGCTGGTGTTAGAGATGGAAGGTGCTATTTAAACAGAGAAAGAATCTCCTTTCTCTTTGCCTTTTAGGCTCTGATTTCTGATGGTCACTATAGCAACAGGAACCAAAGAGATGAAGAACTGGAAAACATGCACTTCACTATGACAAGTTCAATTTACAGCCAGCTCAGCAATGTAACAAATCTGTGTCATATTTAATGAGAAGCTGTGCACAGGTAACAGAGCAGCACAAGGCTTATGTGTGCCACGAGGTGGGGAAACCTGAGTTTGACTACATGCTAATGAGTTGTCCTCATTAAAGGCCTCAGGATGAATGAAATGCTGTGACGGAGCCTGGACTTCTGTCAAAACAGCTCGAATCGGTCAGGGAGAACATGAATTTTATATTTGGGGGTTTTTAACTCAGCATTTTTGATGCTCTGGGAGCCTCTGGGTGTGGCAGCAGTGGGGCTGGGGGCTGTGGGCTGCAGCAGGACTGCAGTGGCTTGGCACAGACCTGGGCTCATGCTCCTTGCCAGTGGATCAGCAGCCTGGATCCCAGAGGGATCAGGGCATTTCCAAAAGCAATTCACTCATACAAACAACTAATCTGTGAAAACGCAGCCCAAAGGCATCTCTGGCTTTGGGGACAAAGGCACTTAAAGGTTGCACCTCTGAGTGCTGGGGCAGCTGGGAACTCCCAGTGCTGGGAACAGGACAGGGCTGCCGAAACAGCAGGATAAAGAGCTTGGAAAATCTGCCTTAAATGTATTTTGTATCTATCACACCTTGATTTTTTTTGGCTGTCTTATGCCATGAGCTGTTGTGGGCTTTGGTGGAGAGTGGTTCTGCTCAAAGACAATCAGGTGTGTGGGTTTGCAAGGGGGGCACTGGGTCTGTGTCCATGACTGTGAGGTTCTGGTAATTGTGTCTCACCCTACAGAATTTTCTTCTTTTGTTTTGTTTTTGTTTGGTTTGTTGTGTTTTTGGTTTTTTGGGTTTTTTTTGCTTCATTTTTCTTTCCCCCTCCTGCCAGCAGCCTGATTTTCTCTTTGCTGATTAGGCCATTCTGTGCATTTTTGACTGTTCTCTCCAGCACATCTCTCCTGCCTGTCCAACCCCCATTTCCTCTCAGTCTCTGTGTGCTCCCTGCTGTGATATGAGCACTACAGATCAAGAGGACAATCAGCTGGAGAACAATATGACAGCAGGTGGGGATTATTCTCTCCCTTCTGATGTGACTCAAATATGTGTCAGTCACCAAACAAAGCCGTATTTCAGTTTAGAGGCAAAAATAGATTAGTACATTGGTAAATCAGCAACAATAGATTTTTTTTTCTCTCCACGAATCTGCATTTTCCCCCTAATGCTGCTTTTATGCATTTGACTTTTAGCAGCTGTGATTTCTGTTCCTGGTGAATGTACATGGACTTTATTCAACTAGATCAAGCACTTTTTTGTCAGTAATTACTGTGATGGAGCAGTTCAGTACTGGGCAAGGTTGTGCATGCTGTTAATATTATGCCTTACTAGTGGGACTGTACTTGTGCAGAGTCTTTATAGGGTAAGGAGTATAATCAGAAGATAAAGTGGATTCTGTGTGAACAAGATTAGACAAAAAAATAGGTTTAAAAGGTTTGCAGGACAGCAAGCTTGCCTTCAAACCATCAGACTGACAGATGTGAGGACCTGGGTGAACCAGAGGAGCCAAATCCCATGTACAGCCCCTCCCTTGCTGTCTTAGCACTGCCAAAACAGCACTGGACTCTCTGTGGAGCTGAGGAACCTCTCTCTGTGAGCCAGAAGATGCACACTGTGCATTTGGGGTTGGGGGAGGGAGGAGGCAGCAGCATCCCACCGTGCCAGCAGTGTCTGGTGCTGTGTCCATGAGCATTGCCCTCCTTCACCTGCGCTTTGTAACTCGGCTTCTTTCTGTTTCTGTGCCTTGTTTGTCCATGGAAATGCTGCTGTTTCTCCCAAATTCTGCTCTTTTCTTTCTGCCGTGTCTCTGCAGCCTGCTCTTCCCCTTGTGCTTGGGTGAGTGGCCCTTTCTCAGGAGCACTCCTGGTGTCACCTCCCTGTCCCACTCACTGGAGCTGCCAAGGTGCTTCTCACTCTGCCTGGCTTTGCCACCTTGGCTCTGCTTACTCACATTTTCCACTCTATCACACTGATTCCTTATCCTCCCTTTTATTTCCCTTCAAAAGTCTTCTCTTTCCTATTTTATTTTTAGAATTTTTCACGTCTCCTGCCTCCTTTTTGTTGCTGCTTTTCTCCCACAGAAGCTTCAGATCTTGCTCAGAAATGCTCCCCTTGCCCTTTGAATTAATGGTTTTATTTCCTTCCTCTTCTCTAGTCCATTCCCTGGCGAATATTTGTTGATTTTACCTTACCTAATGAGAGTTTGATGTACTTAAATATCCACTGGACCACTGGTTGGGACCCCACATGTCCCCTTTCCTGGATGAATGCTCAGAAGAGGGCATGATTAAAAAAAAAAAAAAAGGAATAAAAAAAAAAAAAAAAAAGTAAAAAGAATTCACTCTACATGGCACAACAAATCTTTAGTTGTCCTCTCCAAAGTGGAACAGCTTCAGCACAGCCTGCAGGCTGGCAGCCAGGGCTGTCTTTTGGGAAACTGGAGATATTTTGAGTCCAGCAGCAGAGAGAACAGAGCCCAAATTGCTGAGCTATTAGCTGAAGGCAGCTCTGCTGTAACACACCACTGATCTCCCTCCCTCTTCTCGCATCTTAAGGAAAGGTCTTGGCTCCGTGATGCGAGGAGCTGGCTCAGCCCTGCGTGTCCCAAACGGAGCAGTGAGCTCCCTGCACCCACCCTCTGATCCCTGCTCCTTGCTCGGGGCTGGCTGCTGGCTCTGCAGGTCACTTTGGGTCCCAGCTGGCCCTGCCCAGCCCCTCTTTCCCCTGGGGAGCATCCAGGGGGGCAGAGTCTCCCCTGGACCACGGCTCTGTCCTGGATGCAGCCTGGGGAGGATGATGTACCGAGCTCACATTCTGGTTTCAGGGCAGGCTCAATGCTGTCTGGAGCCTCGTGGATTTGGGCTTGGAGGTTTCTGGCTCTGCAGGGGTGTTCCTCAGGTTAACTGCCTGGTGGGTCTCAGCTGCTGGCTGAGGAGCCCCAGGCTGGCCATCCTGAGGCTCGTCCATTGTCCAGCCCCATCGCCTGCTCAGGAGTGGCAGTGCTGCCTCTCCCTGCATCCCCAGCCTCGGGACAGTAGCTCTGTGCCCTTTGCCAGTGTCCCTTTCTCCTTTCCCAAACCCTGTGACTCCTTTAAACCTGCCAAGGACCGAGGCAGATTCCAGGGGTGGGTTAGGTGTTAAGGCAGAGGCTCCTGGCTGGGGGAAATCCACGTTCCTCTATCGACGTCTGCTCTGCTTTTATCTCTGCTTGACATTTTCTCCTTCCCACATCGTGATCCTCAGCCTGAAATAATTGAAAAGCAATATAAAGTGTCTTATTTATCTTTGTTCAAGATACCAGCTTGTTCTACCCTTAAATTCTCCGAGGACTCGTGGGCAGATCCTTTCAAAGCCCTGCTTTATTTTTGGGTGAGCAGTACAAAGTTTTCTAACATCTATAAAACTTGGGATTGCTATCTGCAGACTCCAAACAGGTGATCACACAGCCCTCCAATCTCTCACTTCTTTATGGGGTGTCATTTTGTGCCTCTCCACTTTTAAGGATTTTTAAAGTGCTGCTTCTCTGCTGTAATTTCATTTTGCCATGACCTCACTGCATCTTGTTGGCTGCATGCTCAGGACTTGGCAGACCTAGTCCTCCTGCTATAACTTTTTGGGATCAAAGTAACTTGGTCTTTAAAAATTCAAGAGGTATTGAATTGTTTTATTTTTATTAAGAGACTTGAAAAAATAATCATCCCAGAGATAATATAAATGGAACATTGCAACTGAGTTATATAAATATTCTTTGATTTTTGTCTCATTTTAGGAAGAGATAATCCAAAATGTCAAATTCTCATGAAATGAAAACAGCTTTTGGATATTTGTTTCTGAAAAACCATGTTGCTAATTAGCATTTGTTTTACTTTCCTTGATCTTTTTTTTTGTATCAGCAATAGGTTAACAGAAACCTGTGACTTTTTTTGGTTGCTCTTGAACCTCGTCTTCTCATTTTAGCAAGCTACTTTAAATCATATACATACACACATATATAAACCTGTACCTTAGGATTTGGTTCTCTGTAATTACGGCTTTATAATATTTACCAAACTTAAGTTGCCTTCTTACTGAAAATGAGACAAAGAATTTGGGGTGTCTTGCCTCAAGGTTTGTGGATTTTTTTTTTACTAAGCCCTAAAAATGCATTTATCCCTCTGATCTCTCGTAGGCTGCTGCTTTTTCACTGTTTTTCTTTAGAATATTTATTTGGAGGTGGCTAAGCAGGATCCCTGCCCCATAAAGTGCACAGAGGATAGAGAAGTTGAAAAGGAGCCGGGGAGCCGTGAAGTGGAATGGAGAAGTGGTGAGGTTTGTCAATCCCAGCTAAAAGCCCTTAGGAGTGCGGGAGGAAGGCGACTGTGTAAAATCAATCATTCCATCAAGCACAGCCCCACGTGCCTGGGTGGCACCCATCCAGAGCCACTTAATGCAACCGTAAAATTAACAGCTCAAATAATGAGCACGTCAGCCCCGACGGGGGAGGCTGCAGCAACAACAGGGCTGCTGGAAGGAGCTCAGCCCAACGTGAGCAGCCAGATGAGAGCAGCAATGCCTCTGCCCCCAAGCTGATGGGGATCGGGCGCTGCACTGCTCTGCACAGAGCCTTGCACTCATGGGATGGGAATTCTGCCCACTCAGAAGCTGTGGAAATGGAGTGAGCTCTAAGGAAGGGTCCAGGGAAAGGGATGGAGATCCCTGAGCAGAGCCAGGAGGTGCAGAGCCAAGTCCTTGCAGGCATTTCACGGAGCAGGTGTGGTCCCAGTCCCGTGTGGGAGTGGGATGTGGAGCAAGGATGAGACAGCCCTGGGTTTGGTGAGGGAAAAGCAAAGGGCACGTAGGATCTGCCCCTTCATCTGGCTTCTTGGCGCTCTGCGTCATGAAAATGGCTTAAAACCAGCCCAGAAAGGTCTCAAATTCAAGAAGAGAACAAAAAGTACTTTGCCTACTCTTCTTGGCTTGAGTTCCTGCAAGGAGAGATTAAAAGCCAGGAGGCTTGGCAGAAAGAGGATGCAGTGATCTAAAGCAAGGGTTTAAAAAGGAGGAGAAGGAAGAAGGGAGGGTTTTTGGCAGAAAGTCAGTGGGTTTGGTCAAAGTGTGGATAGCAGTGGATGTGAACAGAGGGGAGGTGGGGATTGCCCTTGGTGGAATCTCTTTGGAGCAGGGGAGCCTGTCCAGTCGTCCATTGGGTTGTGCTGCCAATTTCCATAATGCAAATCTGAGCCACACCTGGCACATTCTCACTGCCCATGTCCTCTGTCTCCTGTGATCTGGTGAGGAGCTCAGAATCATTTTTAAGTACGTTTCTAAGTCTCCTAATAGGCAAAAACCTGAATGAGGCAGTCTAAAGCCAGGAGGCAAAGACATTGAAAAGCTTTTAGCTAAAATCCTCGTAATTCAGGGGTTTCATTAATTTTTTTTTTTAAATCCTTCTCGCAAGTATTTAATTTCACCCTTCGGTCTTCCTGCAGCCATCCTGTTTTAGCCATGCAGCATCCATTTGCCTGTAATTACAGCCATGTCATTCAGCTTTCAAACACCCCCTCAGACACTCTTTTGGCAAGTGGAATTTTAAATATAAAGCGAGAGTTAATCAGCAGCCAGATTGAAGCATTGCAGAAAGATAGCGAAACTGCTTGATATTCCAAGGAACTCTGGTGGCTGTTTTATGTGTGTTTTAAACCACGCTGTGCTTGATGACCTTGTAATGATGAAGTCTGAAGGGAAACAGAGACTGAATCATCACTTCTGAGACTGATGGTTTCGGCAGCGGCTGATGCTCTGAGCACGGTCACGGAAAAAATGGCTGTTTTCAAAGGTCAGGATGTGGATTTGGCACCGGGCCCAGCTACCCAAAAACATCCTGCTGTGGTGGCTGCTGATGAGCAGGACGCAGGAGGAGGTGGAGATCCAGAGCCAGATGTGCTCATTAGCAGCTGCTTTGCCCCCAGTGCCTGCATTTCCCAGAGCTTTGCCATTCCCCCCACCACTCTGGGATGTCCCAGGAGTGACATTAGCACAACACCAGTGTGGCTGGCTGATCAGGGCTGAGATGGCTGCAGAAATTGAGATGAGGGGTGGTAAGGGTGTTGTGTTGGTCGGGAAACTGAGTCCCACATCCTCAGGGATTCAGGCTCCCGACACCAGCTCAGGTACAGGTGGGTGCTGAGTGCTCTGCCTGCCCTTCCTCAAGAGCACACGACATCCAGCTGATGCCAGGATGATTTTTTTTGCTTTTTCTTTTCTACCCTTTTTACATACCCTTTTATACAGTTTGATGTACTCTCAGTGCTTTTAGCCCACACACTGTGACTTCCCAAGGCTGATAACTCAGCTCAGCCCCACGGCACCGTTAAACCAGGAGAGCAAACATCCTGGGAGCCCCAGACACCAAGGGCCTCTCCAGAACACATTTTGGAACCTCAGACAGGCCCAGCCAGGGGAAAGGTTCCTCACAACGAGGGCTTCACTCCAGCCTCTCATTGGGGAATCTTTGATAAATATGTTAATTTTGCAAGGCCTATAATTTTGTGTATTTCAATGTTCATGCATTTTGGGGCATTCCACCTGGACCAAGTGCTGCACCCAAGGATCCTGAAACAAATCCTGAGGTAAAAACCCCTTTCCCCCATAAACTGTGTTTTGGTTTTAATTTTCAGACCAGGGAAAGGCATCAGGGCAGGTATTTGGGCAGGGGAGTGGATTGCTGCCGTGGTGAGGCAGAGCTGGCAGCAGAGCTGGCAGCATCCCAGTGAAAAAGTGAGGGCAGGGAATTGGGAGCAGAGTCCCCCCCAGCTGCCAGAAACGTGCCTGGAGGGAGAGCAGCTGCTCAGATGGGCAGCCAGTGCCTCCAGGGAAGGAGGCCAAGTCCCAGGCAGCCACTGGGAAAGGCAAAGATGCATCTCCTTGAAGGCTTGTCCTTGGAGATGCTGGCTACTCTCTAGTCTGGAAAAGGAACAACCTGGTTTTTCTGTTTTTGAAAAGATAGCTGAGATACTTTGGGTACTTGATTATATAATTAGCTTTTAGCTGCTCTGAATACGGTGGCTTAATTATTCTGGATTCCACTGTTAAATAATTAGAGCTGTCTTGTTTACTAGCAAATTTTCTGTTTGTTGCTCCAGGGTGATTTGTTTTATATCAAATTAAGTACCCAGGGCAAGTAGCATTCAAGTATCCCAAATGCCAGCAAAGAATTGGGTTGGTTTGTTTTGCCTCTGGGCAGGATTGAGACGTTTCCAGAATGGACATAACTAACAAAGTGTCTCTTGGTTTAAGATCCCTCTCCTTTCAAAAAACAAAGCTTTCTTCTGGGTTTTTTTGTTTGTCTTTTTTGGGTTTTTTGTGTTTGGTTTTTTTTGTTGTTGTTGTTGATTTTTGTTTGTTTGTTTGGGGTTTTTTTTTTTTTTTTTCTTTTTTGGTTTTGGGGTTTTTTTGTTGTTGTTTTTTGGGTTTTTTGTGTTTGGTTTTTTTTGTTGTTGTTGTTGATTTTTGTTTGTTTGTTTGGGGTTTTTTTATTTTTTATTTTTCTTTATTTTTCTTTTTTTCCCCCTCATGTTTTCTCTTTAATTCTGTGTTGCCTGAATTGTACTTGGAGTTCCTTCCAGGCTGAGGATTGACATAAAAACTTGGGCTTTTTCCCTGCACTAGTTGGATAACTTGGGGTGAGACTCTGTTCCCCCTTGGGACATGTGCTGTCAACTCTTCCACCAGTTCATTGAGATGACCATTTCTTTGTGTTTTGGGATCACTATTGCAGCCACACCTGTTCTGAAACACTTGGATAAAACTTGTAGGGAAAAGAGGAGGATAAAGGATTCAAATTGTAAGGATTAACATAATTTTTTAAGAAGGTTGTGGGTGAGAGGAAAGTTGAGCTGATTGTTGACCAGCATCCCCAGGTCCTTTCTCAGTGGAGAATCAGTCATTAAAATATGAGTGTGTTTTGAAAAGCCCAGGTTTTGTCACCCAGCCAGCTCTAACTATGGCTCTCTGTTGACAAAACCTGCACAAATACACTTTATCAAGAACGTCTTTTATCTCAGATGAGGAGGAAAACAAAGCAAGAGAAGGAGTTGTCTGCAGAAAAGCCTCTGTCCCTCATTTATAAATGTCTGTGCAGAAAACAGAGCGAGAATAAAGCAGCCACCCTTTGCCGCTCAGGTCAGGGGCTGGGCTTTTATACCAGTTGCAATAAATGAATAAAAGGCAGAATATTGACATAGTGGAGCAGGAACAAACCCCATTGCAATGCCAGGTAAGCCCTTCCTTCCCTCACAGTGGCCAGCAGCAGTGGCTCTGAGAAAACCAGGCAAATCTATAGGGAATTCATATTTTTCTCCTCCTACATGGAAATATCCATGTCACCTATTCATTTGGGCTTTTTTTTTCAAGCCTCTGCAATATCTATTTAGGTGCCTGGGAAGGGGGAGGAGTGCGTGTCCTGCAAGGCTTGGCAGGCAGTTTGGAGTTTTATAGGCAATGTGCTTACTCAGTTATTTTTAGCACGTTATTACTGGGCTGCTTTGGGTTATTTAATGTGTGATATCGACTCCCTCCTCCCCCTGCAGGCTGGACCTGCTGCGAGGAGCTGCTGCCAGATGGGAAGAGCATCACCCATCTCTCTGCCCTTTGCAGAGCCTGATATCAAGGCACCAATGATGACTTTGCTGTGCTCACTTGGAAGAATTTTGCCGCTCTCTGGTTTCTGGACCCCACTGATAAAGTTGTTGGAGCTCCCAGGTCGAGTCAGGGAGTGCTGTGGCTCTGCTGAGCTGCAGTGAGTGATGGTCTGTGTCCCTGGCCTGTGACAAATACAGGCTCACAGCCTGGTGAAATACACTTATGGGAGCACATTTTTCTTCATTTGCATGGGGCTGGAGAGTTGGCACAGCCAGCTCAGTGAAATGGAGGTGCTTGTTAATCCCTGGGGCTCAGTCACAGGGCTGGGCACGGGCTGGGCTGGGCTGGGTGGGTAATTTGCCATGGCAGGTAGCTGTTGCATTTAGGGTTTTCAGACAACTGACACTGCTTAGCTGGAAGATAAACCTTTCACGGCCACACAATGATTTAGGAGCTGTGGACAAAATGTATGGGAGTTGGGTGTCTGAGCTCATTGAAAGACCTTGCTGCATATTCTTCTTCCTAAAATGTGGCAGTGAGCCAGTTTTCATAGATATTTAAATACTGACAGAAGCACTCAGAATAAAAATCCTACTAGGTGACTCTCTGCATCCTTAAACTTTTAAATTCTTCTATATATCTAGCATTTAAAAGCTTAATTTTCAAGTCCCATTTGTTTGAAATAATTTAATGAGTCCACATTTCTTTTAACAACTGAAGATCTCATTTCAGACAGGTATTTTTGCAAAAAGGTTAAGTATTATAATCACCGGGAAAAGACCCTAAATTTGAATTTATTTGAATGAAGTTCAAGTTTGAGTTCTCTTAGGACTCTGCAGAGCCAATGGATCCATGACTGGGAAGAGGGGGATGCAGCCCATGGGGTGCTCATGGTGGAGGAGCACCACAGGACCCTGACACTGCCAGGGTGGGCCCTGCTCCTGCACAAAAATGTCTTTGGTGTCAAGAGGAGGATTCACCCCTGAGAGGGGAAAAAGCTGAAGGAAACCACGTGTTTGGGTGGTTTTGCATCTTTTCTGATCTGTGGTGTAGGTGGAAGCTCTCTCTGACTGCGGGCTGCAAACTTCTGCACGGTCGTGCTTGTGAATTGCAGTAAATTGTTACCAACACTGAGTAGAGAGAAATGGGACTTTTTAATTGTTGTTTATTTTTTAATCAACCCTGTGTAAGCCTGTGCATAATCTCTCATCAGACACCCTCTTCCTTTTGCCCTTAATGGCATTTCTTCTGCCAGCCTGAAGATGGATTGTCCCGGGCTGGCATTTTTCCACTGCCAGTTTTTCTTCTTGTCAGCTTTTCTTTCTTTCCTGTTTTTTTTTCCCCCTCTTTGGTGACAGTATTTCTCTGTTCAGCCTCATGCTGTGCTAGACTCTTCCCCACCACAAACCCCGTGTTGGGATTTCACTGCACGTGCTAAGGAGAGATAGCAAAGCCTGCTTGGAAGTGGCTTTAAATGCTCAAACACATGGGAGATGTCTGCTAGCAAAGGAAACGTTTAACTGCAAAGTAATCTACAGTTCAGTGGATTTATGGAAATAAATTTGACTGCAAGTGAGTCCTGGAAGGTATAAAATTGTGCTGGAAGGAGAGGTTTGTCAGAGGGGAAGTGCACGAAATGGCTGTGCTGGAGAAGGAAGAGCAGGGCACGAGGACATGGATTTGGGGCTTTGTTTTGTTATGCTTTCATCCATCAGGGTCTGGACTTGTTATTTTTCCCTGTCTAACATGAATAGCAGTGCTTGCTCTTGGCCTGGCAGCCCCAAGCCCCAGCTCTGTGCTGCTCCTTCTGCCTGGACCAGGAGCTTGACTTGTGCTTGCATATCCTGAAGCCCTTCCTCCTGCCTGCTGTGTTGTTTCTGGGACATGGAAAAGATCCAGGCAGAGGATCTGTTGCCCATGTCGGTCTGTGTAGATGTGGGAAGCCTTTAGGGTCTTTTGAGTGCCCAGGGCTGGAGTGTGTCTGTCTGTCCTGCAGCCCCAGTCTGCGCTGCCATGTCCTGGCACAGGGCATGGGCTTTGCATCCTCCCTGCGGTGCAGGAACAGAAACCTGCTGTCCTCACCCTGCAGAGCCTGCTGGTGGTCAGGACAGCAGCTAGGAATGACAACAAGGCATCCAGGGAAATGGAGAGAGGGAGCACCTTTCAGGCTGTGGAGATGAAAGGTCTGAGCGTGTCTCGTACCCAAGTTTTTTGCCTGCTTCAGGGAAGGCAGCGAGCAGGCTGACAGCCAGGGCTCGGGCTGTGCTGGGAGCTGTCAGCATCTTACTCACTGACAACAAGAAAATCTGCCTTGGCCACTTGCCTCAGACCTTCCTGACTTTGCTTTATTCCACCGGGCAGCCTGCGTGGCTCCAGCCCTGCCCGTGCTGGTCTGGGCTCAGCGTGAGCAGCTGCAGCTCTGCTGCCTTGCAGAGTTTGTGTTTTCTGTGCTCAGATCTGACCCCAGCTCCAGCCCCGTGCCAGGGAAGCTGCAGGCAGGAGCCACGCTGCTCCAATGACACTGAGCTGTTTTCTAGGAAAAGCACTGTAAAAACATTGAATAAAATTCAATGTATATCGTCCTAAATAACGAGGGTTTGTAGATCTTTACTTGGGCACATTATGGAATTTATGGGGTGTAAAACAGTTTCAGAACTGAGTGCAGATATCAGGAAACGTTGAGAATTTGGAAATGCAAAGCAGTGGATGAGTGTTGTGCTGGGAGAGGTGTTGTGCCATCAGTCCCTTCCCCAGATGAAAGCAGAATTGTTGTGGCAAACAGTGACAGTCCTGAAATCATCATAGAATGGATTGGGTTGGGAAGGACTTTAAAGTTCATCCCATTTCCATGGGCAGGGACACCTCCCACTACTCCAGGGTGTTCCAAGCATCATCCATCCTGGCCTTGGGCACTTCCAGGGATCCAGGGGCAGCCACAGCTTCTCTGGGCACCCTGTGCCAGGGCCTGCCCACCCTCACGGTAAAGAATTTCTTCCTAAAATCTGATCTAAATCTCTTTCCTAGTGCTCCTAGTGGAACTCCACTGGTCAGTGGCTGTGAATTTTCCAGTGGATGATGCAGCTTTTAATTGGGTTCAAATGCTTAATCACATCTGTGGAAATATCAGGTAAACAAAACTGAACTCCAGTAATCAGAGGTGGCAGCAGCAGCAGCTCTTGTCTTTTCAGATTCCTTCCTGGCCTGGTAATTTAGGGGAGAAAATCAATTATAAACTGATGGAGATGATATGAGTTTGGTCGGTGGGGAATGAGGTCTCTGCAGCAGGTGCACTGGATAGTGGGAATTTCTCTGTCTTGTTTTGGTTCAGTTGATAAAGCAATGACTGCATGGGTGACTTTTTTTTTTTTTAAACAACGTGAGTGATAAAATATTTGGAGTCTGGCAATTTAGGGAAAAACAAGACTGTTTAATCCAGGCAATGAGAACTGGCAGCAGTATATTGAAATATTGGACTGGTATTTTCTTGCAGGTAAGGCTGTAGATAAGAACAAAGATAAATTGGTTTTCTTTCATGTCTGTTGCAGTAAAATCTCTTTTCTCTGGAAGAGTTTCTTACGCTCTCAGAAACTTGGGGGTAAAAGAAGGTTTGTGAAATAGCTCAGCAGAGCTGCAGAGCTGCACCCCAGGCCCCAGCAGGTGGGAATGGGTCCTGGTGGGGGCCAGGAGGAAGGGTGGATGTGGCAGAATGGAAATGCCTGATTTGGGAATATCTGCGGGGTAATGATGTGAACATTCTGCCATTAATAGAGAATTCAAAGACAGTTGCTGGCGGAAAGAAACTTAAAATAGCCCAAACAGGTAAAATTAGCAGCAGAAGGGGAAGCAGCAGAGATTTCCAAAGCAGGCACTTGGGAAGCAGGGACAATAAAACTCAGCAAACAAAATGCAAAGCTGTTTGGAAGGTGGATATGCTCTTGAGAGGTGTTTCCACCATGGAAAGGCTCATTCTGCATCTGTTTGTGCATTTAAGATGGCCCAGAGCAAGATTCAGAGGTGAATTTAAGTGCTGCAGCTTTGTTTAGTGCAGCAGAATTTAGGAAGCTCATCCCCACCTTGAGCCTGCAGCTGCCTGCTGGATGCAGGGTGTGAGTTCCCTTGGATTAATTACCTGTAATTGTCATTAAATGAATGAGCAGATCTCATGTTTTCCTTGGCTGTGCTGTAGAACACCTCCAGTCTTCCGCTCTCAGAGGAAGAGAGTGTGGAATATGGAAATACTCCATTTATTGTTCAGCTTTACACTGCCTTCAACACAGCCCCTGTTGGTGAGAGCAGCCCTGCAGGAGCTTTTCCTGAGGGAAATTTCAGCTCAGAGTTTTATTTTCGCAGAATGCCTGATTACTGAGAGGATTTACCTTGGAGAAGAAGCTGAAGAACAGCTTTTTCCAACTTTTGGTAGTCAATAGGTTCCCACATGCAGTTCTTAAATGAAAATAAATTATTCTAGTGAAAGATTCTGTAAGAAATTAAGTAGGTGTTAAATGTGGATGAATTATTATCTGTTTTATTTTATCCTTGTTTTGGCTACGTAGGGAAGAGACTACCAACCAAATGTGCAAAATCAAATGTTTTTCACGTATATATTTTTCCTGATGGGCTTTAGCTGCTGTTCCCTTTTGTAGGATGAAAGCTTTCACCTCTTCTCCACCCCAATATCTGCATTTGTGTTTGGTTTCCCAGGGCCAGCTGCCCAAGCATATCCCAGACCTTGCACCCCTCAGTTACGCAGAACAGAGTCTGAATTCCTGAACTATCCCATCCATTCCACTGAGGCAGTTTACAGAGGAATTGTTACAAGAAAAGTTGGTATTTTCCCTGTCCATCTAATTACTTTGTGGAAAAATACTCTCTTTTTTTTTCTGCTTCATCCATCGAATCCACATTATGGATGGGTCCAGTGGAGTTCCCAGCAATTCTGCTGTTGCAAATCTTACATTACCCACAGCCAGAAACCCACAGCTGCTTTACGGTTTAATTACTTGTTATTATGATGTTAAGAATTAGTTAAGTTGCTCGAGAATGATGTCCTTAGACTGTGTTACAAGAGTGGTTTTGGCAGGGGTTCCGAGGTCTTTATTTGTGTAGCTGAGGAGTTTCCTCAGATGTAATCAATGGTTTGCCTGAGCACAAAGCTGAGTGCTGCAGAATCCTACCCCATGTTTTTGTGGCAGGCTCTGAAGTGGTGACATTGCTGTTTGAGCTGCATGGCAGCTGTCAGGTTTGCATTAATGGTATAATCTATGGAGAGCTTTGATAGAAACGCTGTAATTGATGTGTTTGTGACCAAGGATTGGAGCGCTCCGTGCTGGAGGGTTCAGCACTGCCTCTGAGCAGCAATCCTCCAACATTCCCATTTATTCTCTTATTTATTTCTCATGTTTAGCTCGCTTACCCACAGCTGTACCCCTCAGCTCAGGCCACCGTGCCTACAACATGAGATTTGGATAATATGACTAAACCCAAATTCCTGGGTGGAGGGGAGGGCTGTGCTGGTGCTGCTGCTTTTCTTCTAAATCAAGCAGTTTCAATCCTGTTTTTTTTCTGATGCTGTGTCAACAGATATTTCAAAATGGCTTTAAATAAGTACTTTATTCTCAAGTAATTTAATTCTTACCATTCTAGTAACATCTGTATTTGGTGTCTTGGCGTGGAGCCTGGGGTGGCTGAGTGGGGCAGAGCTGAGGGGCTGCAGTGTCCCAGAGAATTGTCCCAAGGAACTGGTGGTGTCCTCGTGGAGAGGCAGGAAGGTGAGACCTGGTGGGACACAACAGACTGATCCTATTTTAAGTGCTGTGGAGGGTGGGTCAGTGGGGATGATGTCTTTTTCTCTAGTCCTAGAACCACCAGCCAGACGCAGTTAGGGTGATTAAAAGGGGTTACCTTTTTATAAGGATCCTTAGGTGCACAATTCTCCAGGTGGAAAACGCCGAAGATGCACCCACTGCACAAAGCGTGCATGATTTTTATAGGTTTTGCAAATTAGCATATCTATCAAGAGACCCCAATTAGAAGCATGCTCAGTGAAGTCACCCCCAGCTCCAGTACCTTCAAGATGGTTCCCTCTCACATGAGGACTAAACTTTGCTTATGAAAATTATATCTCAGAGAGTTGGTCTCACCCTTGGTTTCTAAGGAGATCCAAGATTGCATAGCGGTCTTGGAATGGGTTTTGTCTTTCTGCCTAGGAAAACACTGAAGCTAAGTTACAATAGTAGACTACAGAGCTACAAATATAAGTGTAAATAATACAGAGGATATTTAAAAGAAAAAAAGGCAAAAATCAACACGGCATCAGGGAAAGCAGGGTCAGGGATGAGAACATGGCTTTTGCTGTGGTTACAGCTCAGGCCTGTCATGGGTGTAGGTTTGGGATGTGTGTTTAGGCTCCTTTTCCATGCCCATTTCACACAGGTGGCTCTGTGGGGTGTCTCTCTAGAGCTGCCAGGTCTGGGGTGGGGACAGGCCAGCCTGATGGGCAGGGGGTGCAGAGTGACCGGGAGGGGATTCAGGAAACTGCTTCTGACCCTCCCTTGGTGCAGCTGGGACAATGCCCTGACTCCCTGCTGGGGATGCTCCAGCCAGCAGCATCCAGCATTGTCCCTGTGGAGCCAGGACCGAGCTGGAATTCTGCAGAGTTCAGCTTGATGCCTTAGGTTTGAACTTTTCTCTGTTCCCAGCCCTGCAGTGCCCAGTGTAACTCTGCAGTTCCCTGGAGCTCGTTCAGTGCTGTTCTCTCATGCTCACACTGACATAACAAAGCCTCTCCAGCTCGCTCTCCAAGGACACCCAGACCCTCCTGGGCCCAACAACTGCAAACCTTCATCTTGGGGAGAGGGGGGCAAGCTTGGGCAAATTCCATCCTTGCCTGGCTTCTGCTTGGGCAATTGATGCTGCTATCAAAGTGGGAAGAACTCGGGAGCTGTCATTGTCCATTTTGGGATGCACTGAGGCAGGAGCCTCTGGAGCCCAGAGTGTGACCTCTGAAGGCCTTTCAAATCAATCCCTCCTTGATTCCTTTATTCCTGTCTGGTCTCTGTTTCTAGGGAGCCATTTA
>VZRF01003805.1:177417-262586 GCA_013396875.1 Vireo altiloquus | reverse complement strand
AAAAGGCAAAAATCAACACGGCATCAGGGAAAGCAGGGTCAGGGATGAGAACATGGCTTTTGCTGTGGTTACAGCTCAGGCCTGTCATGGGTGTAGGTTTGGGATGTGTGTTTAGGCTCCTTTTCCATGCCCATTTCACACAGGTGGCTCTGTGGGGTGTCTCTCTAGAGCTGCCAGGTCTGGGGTGGGGACAGGCCAGCCTGATGGGCAGGGGGTGCAGAGTGACCGGGAGGGGATTCAGGAAACTGCTTCTGACCCTCCCTTGGTGCAGCTGGGACAATGCCCTGACTCCCTGCTGGGGATGTTCCAGCCAGCAGCATCCAGCTGTCCCTGCAGAGCCAGGGACGGCACCAAGCTGGAATTCTGTGGAGTTCAGCTTGGGGCCTTAGGTTTGAACTTTTCACTGCAGTGCCCAGTGTAACTCTGCAGCTCCCTGGAGCTCGTTCAGTGCTGTTCTCTCATGCTCACACTGACATAACAAAGCCTCTCCAGCTCGCTCTCCAAGGACACCCAGACCCTCCTGGGCCCAACAACTGCAAACCTTCATCTTGGGGAGAGGGGGGCAAGCTTGGGCAAATTCCATCCTTGCCTGGCTTCTGCTTGGGCAATTGATGCTGATATCAAAGTGGGAAGAACTCGGGAGCTGTCATTGTCCATGTTGGGATGCACTGAGGCAGGAGCCTCTGGAGCCCAGAGTGTGACCTCTGAAGGCCTTTCCAATCAATCCCTCCTTTATTCCTTTATTCCTGTCTGGTCTCTGTTTCTAGGGAGCCATTTAAGGCATCAGGCTCATCCGAACCCTTCCCACTGCGTGGCCATTCAAAAGCAATTAGCGCTGCTGCGGCTCGGTGCAAGGGGCACAGCGGGGAGAGGAGGGGGCATTGCTGGCAGCTGTCCCTGCCCCTCGGGCGGGCACCAGGCTGGCCAAGAGGAGCTGTGGCTCACTGCGGGCAGCAGGCTGGCCAGGGCAGGCACCAGGCTGGCCAGGAGGAGCCGTGGCTCACTGCCACCATCCCCCAGCTCCTGCATCGCTCCCTCCCATGTCCCCTTCCCGGAGCGGGACAGAGGCCANCCTTCCCACTGCGTGGCCATTCAAAAGCAATTAGCGCTGCTGCGGCTCGGTGCAAGGGGCACAGCAGGGAGGGGGCAGTGCTGGCGGCTGTCCCTGCCCCTCGGGCAGGCACCAGGCTGGCCAGGAGGAGCCGTGGCTCACTGCCACCATCCCCAGCTCCCGCATCGCTCCCTCCCATGTCCCCCTCCCAGAGCAGGACAGTGGCCAAGAGGGGCAGGGGATGTGTGAGATTTAACAGGAGGCGACTCCCCAAACGCAGCAGGCTGTGCTCGGCTCTCCCGGGTGTGTGTGCAGCCCTCAGCGCTGCCTCCGCAAAGCCTTTCCAGGCAGGCTCTCACTCCATGCTCCCATCTGCTGGGAAGGGTTTGGGTTCCTTTTGCACGAGACTAATTTGCCCATGACAAACAGTGACCCAGCTGCCCGTACACTCCTGAAGGCGAGACACTGCTGANAGGCCCTTGGTGTCTGGGGCTCCCAGGATGTTTGCTCTCCTGGTTTAACGGTGCCGTGGGGCTGAGCTGAGTTATCAGCCTTGGGAAGTCACAGTGTGGGGGCTAAAAGCACTGAGAATACATGAAACTGTATAAAAGGGTATGTAAGAGGGGTAGAAAAGAAAAGGCAAAAAATCATTCTGCCATCACTGCCTTTAAGTTTCTGAAAAGAAAGCCACAAATTCTGATGGCTCTCCAAAAGCCGTGCTCTGATTGTGCCACCTCAGTGCTGGGACTGGGAGCACTCCTGGTTCTGGGAATGCTGCTGCAGCCAGCCCAGCCTTACACAGCATCACCCCTGCCCCGAAGGTGTGATTGGTGTTGAAAGCAATGCCAATCAAAATGGGTGTTTTCTGCAATATTGTGACCTACTTGGAAGTAACCTGCTCCCAGCTCAGAACGGAGAAAAGAAGGGACAGAAAATTGCCTTTGTGCTGGATTTAATATTTACATCTCAGACTTTGCCAAATAGGTTTGTTATTTATAGCTGGAGCAGCAGGAATATTCATCAGTTGCCATGGACATATTAAGCTCACCAAGTACAACAGTGAACCACAATCTGCACTGGAGTAATTTTAAAAAGCTTTCACGCCGAGTGAAATAGTTTGTATTAAATTTAAGAGTTGAATGCTGGGTTTCTCCAGTGCTGTTTCTGGGATTTCAGATATAAAAATGGAAATGCTTTATTGGAAATTTAATGGGAAGAGCAGTGCTGTATACAGGAACCCTAAAGGACTCCCCGTCACTAGGCAGCATTCAGGATCGCAATTTACGGGTCTTAAAAAGCAGAATATGCAATGAGGGTGCCTAGAATCCCATTAATAGGGATGTATTTTTGACGAGCTGAAATACTAAATGCAAAGTAACATTTTGTAATTTAAATGGAAGCATATTCAGGGGCTTGGTACTGCCTTATTGCTGTTGGCTTCTGTATTTGAAGTGTTGGTTGCTGTGTCTGACCTGGGGCAGGAATCACACATGCTCTGACCAAATCCTCCTGTTCTGCTTTTAGGCAACCAATCCTCATTTCTGAAATGCCAGGTATCCAAAATATATTGCTGGAGATGCAAGTTTTTCTTTCTCAGGCTGATTTAGGGACAGAAAAGACAGAAAAATTATCCAAGGCTTTGTAGTCGGAGCCTGTGCAAAGGGTTAAATCTGGGCAGAGAGATCTCAGCAGATATTTACTGGTTTTCCACTGAACCTGCCCGTCCCCTTCCCCAGCCCAAAGAACAAATCCAGCAGTAAAAGAACAGCTGAAAGCTGTCAGGCTTTAATACCCACAGATAAGGTCATTCCTTAGGGGAGACCTGCTCAAATGCATAATAATATACCCAGGAACTGTAAAAGACACTGAGATATATTAAAAGATAAAATAAAGCAGACTGAAGTTCAAACATAGAAAAATCTAAGCTTTATGTGGTGAACGGTAAAATATTCTCACAGATAAGTGGAGGCTCTTGAGAGAGGAAGTGTTTGAAAGGCATGGGAGGCTGGAGAAATCCTTGGGGATGAGGATTTGAAGACTCACACGATCCAGATAATGCAGGAGGTGGGTTGGGAGGGGGCCTGTGGGAGGCTGAAGTCACCTGCCTCAGTGGTCAAGGGGTCTGAGAGGGCAGGAGGGACTGGAGCATCGCCCTGGCCAACTGGAGGAGCAGCAGGTAACTGGGAGAACACCCACTTATAGAGTAATAACCCCAAGAATAACCCTGAAACCCAAGAAGCCTCCTACTGGAGTCTTCCTTGTGGTGTGGCACAAGCACTGGAGGCCAAGGCTGTCCCCAGGGGCTCTGGGATTTGTTTTCTCCATTGTAGTTTGCAATATTTTGTGTTTAAACTGAGAAAGTCTGAATTGGACCGTGGGTATCTGTTTTGAAGGGATTCCTCTCTAAGCCTTTTAGGATTAATGCTGGCACTTTTTTGTTGTTGCTTTTTGTCTTTAACTTGCAGTTTTTTTAATGCAGTCTCATCCTGCAAATCCTCTCAGTGGGACTACAGCCTGGTCTGGAAGCTCCAGCTCAGAGCACATGTTTGATAAGGTGTCGATACATTTTGATAAGGTGTCAATACCTCCTTCTCCACTGGGAAAGGAGCCTGCTGCTCCCTGCTTTTGGCTGGCAGGCCTTAGTGAGACCCCTTCCCACCACATGTGTGAGGGAAAGCCCCGTGATGCTTTAAATGGCTCCCTAGAAACAGAGACCAGACAGGAATAAAGGAATCAAGGAGGGATTTGTTTGAAAGGCCTTCAGAGGTCACACTCTGGGCTCCAGAGGCTCCTGCCTCAGTGCATCCCAAAATGGACAATGACAGCTCCCGAGTTCTTCCCACTTTGATATCAGCATCAATTGCCCAAGCAGAAGGCAGGCAAGGATGGAATTTGCCCAAGCTTGCCCCCCTTTCTCTCCCCAAGATGAAGGTTTGCAGTTGTTGGGCCCAGGAGGGTCTGGGTGTCCTTGGAGAGCGAGCTGGAGAGGCTTTGTTATGTCAGTGTGAGCATGAGAGAACAGCACTGAACGAGCTCCAGGGAGCTGCAGAGTTACACTGGGCACTGCAGGGCTGGGAACAGAGAAAAGTTCAAACCTAAGGCATCACCAGTGCTGGATTTTCCTGCCATCTGAGGGGTTCAGTGCTCACCTGGCTTGTGCAAGGCTGTGCTCTTGGATGTGTTGAACAGCTTTTTCAATCTGGTATTTGTGCAGGGGCCAAGGAGCTGTGGGTGGGACAGGGCTCAGCATCACTGGCTGGGGTGGGAGCGATGGCTTTGGGGTGGTGTGAGACAGTGTCAGCACCTTCAGGGGGAATCTTCTGATTTCTGAGAGACCTGAAAGCTGCCAGGATGTCTCAGCACTGGGATTGGAGCAGGTTCTGCTTTGGGAGAATAATTCAAGAAGAATTCAAGGATCAGTTTTGCCAACGAAATTACCTGCACTTGCTCCAATACTGTGAGACTTTAATAGTTCTATGGTTCAAGACACAAAAGTGATTGTGAGCTGGACTTGGGGAAAAGTTAAGCTTCTTAAAAGTGATATTGCAAATGGAGTTGCAGAGTCAGGAGTGTTACACCCTGTTAATTAACCTCTTGGTCCTGGCTAAGTGCTGACCTGGTCTTTGCAGGCTGCAGGTTGCTCATATTCCTCTCCAAACCCTTCCCTGCCGCCAGAACAGCCTGGCACCCTCCCCAACAGGTTTCCCTTTTCTTTCTAAAACAGACTAAGATCTACTGGAGATGTTTTATAGTTGTAGCACATCTTGTTGTGCTCAATGTGCAGTTTTTATTTCCTTGCCAGCAATACATTGGAGTGAGCAACCCTCCACTGCTGCCCTTCCCTTCCATGCAGTGTGTGTGGGAGGCATTACTTCCCTGAGATAGCATTGCAACACATGAAATCCCACACTGAGCTCCTCAATGTGTTTTCCTTACAGAGAAAACAAATCTGAAGAAGAATGAGGGGGAAAAAAAAAAATCATGTTGCAGCTGTTCAGTTTTGTATTTTCTTAGTGAGTTTTTCAACTTTTGCCAAGCAAAAAGGGTGTGCAAAGTGAAAGGGGAGGGAGAACTGGTTTAAAACCTACTTGCAAAATTCAGCATGTCTTAATCTTTCAAATACTGTTCTTTGTCCTTGAAGTGCAGGGCAAAGGGGCTGAATTAACTCTCCAGATTATTTATAATTATCAGAGCTAGAGCATTAGGAAAGAAGGATATCCCACAGTGCAAGTGATCCCTCCTAGATGTGCTCACTGCATCTCCTGAACACATCCTGCTGCCCTTCAGGGTCTCTTTGTGCACCAGAGAACTCTAGCAGGACCAGTTTTCCTCCCTGGATTCTACCTTTAGCTATTCTGCTCAAATATAAGTACATTTTGTCTACACAAAGCTTACTTTTGACTCAAATTTTAGACTTCACCTGATTTCAGCTATCCAGCAATATTAAGCACATCTTTCTAAGGCTGGGAAATCCCAGCTATGTGTGATTTAGTTAAAATGGCTCTTGTTTAAGCAGGAATGACCTGACTTGGGGAAAAAAAAAAAGATTTATGAAACCTCTCTGGAAGCAGGGAAGTCATCAATGAGGTTTGTGTGTATTCACTGTTCCCATCTTGCATTCAGAAGGCTTAGCCTCAGCTATTGCAGAAAAGTTGGGGAATTACCACTTGCAGATAAATCTTGTGCCTAAATTGTACTTCTTGGTTGCTAATTTTGCTAATTAAAATATCTATCACTGATGCACGGCCTCAGACGGATTTAAAAGGAGCATGACTGTCTGTAATTTAATGAGGAGTTGTACATGATCCTCAGGTTCTTGCCTGGATGGCTGTGCTGGAATTTATCCCTGCATAGAGGATGTGAAATGTGTGCTGGGTGGATTTGGACAATAATCCACATTCTCGTGGAATGGTTTGGTGATGTTGTCCCTGAGCCACAGGGTCTCATTCTACATTGGAGACACCAATGACAACAGGACAAGGTTAATGGGTTTGATTTAAAAGAGGGTAGATTTAAAGTCGGCATCAGGAAGAATTGTTTTGCAGTGAGGGTTGTGAGGTGCTGGCACAGTTTCCCAGAATGGAGGTAGATGCCTCATCCCTGGAAATGCTGAGGATGAGGTTGGACAGGGCAGCCTGATCTTTATGCCTTAGGTTTGAACTTTTCTCTGTTCCCAGCCCTGCAGTGCCCAGTGTAACTCTGCAGTTCCCTGGAGCTCGTTCAGTGCTGTTCTCTCATGCTCACACTGACATAACAAAGCCTCTCCAGCTCGCTCTCCAAGGACACCCAGACCCTCCTGGGCCCAACAACTGCAAACCTTCATCTTGGCGAGAGGGGGGCAAGCTTGGGCAAATTCCATCCTTGCCTGGCTTCTGCTTGGGCAATTGATGCTGATATCAAAGTGGGAAGAACTCGGGAGCTGTCCTTGTCCATGTTGGGATGCACTGAGGCAGGAGCCTCTGGAGCCCAGAGTGTGACCTCTGAAGGCCTTTCCAATCAATCCCTCCTTGATTCCTTTATTCCTGTCTGGTCTCTGTTTCTAAGGAGCCATTTAAGGCATCAATCTGGTTGAAGCTGTCCCTGCCCACGGCAGGGGGGTTGGACTAAATGACCTTTAAAATTCCTTTTCAACCCAAACCATCGTAAGATTATCCAATTCTGATTCATACTTTGGAGCTGCCGACGGTGAGACAACAAAATGTACAAAGCTCTGTTTGCCCACAGCCTGGAGGTCTCAGTATAACATTTTTTGTAGAATTTCTTATCAGATTCCTGTTGGCTTCTCTCCTGGTGGAGGAGGGATGGTGAAGAGGGATGTATCCTGCCCAGGAGCAGGATACAGGCACAGGATGCTGTTCACCTCGGGGGCACTGTGGGACTCTCCCTGTCCCACTGGGAACTTCCACACTGGACCCACACTCACCCTCGCTGGCCTGAGGCACCAGGAGATCTCTTTTCTGCTCTGCTTCCACATTCAAATGGGAAACAGCATTCCCTGTGCACTAATGTGCATCATCAGTCTTTCAGAGATGCTTGATTTCTGTTTGATTCTTAATTATTATAATAGTTAAGGCACTTAACATGCTTTAGTGATTTACTTCATTTAATTGGATGTAGTGATTAGAATATCTTTTATATTGCCCTCACTGAGGTTTTAATTTAAGATTATAATCTCATGGTTCTTTTCAGCTCCTCTGGCTTTCATTTTCATGCTTTTCTTTTCTGATTTCATTTTGTTTATTCGTTTTTCCTGCTGATTCAGTAAACATGCTGCTAGGATGATGTCTTGGGAAACCTGAGTCTGGTTATAAATTCTTTCATTCTTTCATTTCAGACATCAATGAATTAAAAAAATATATGAAAATGATGCACGAGCCTGTGCTCCTCCTCTGGAGTTGTCTGTTGCTTTTTGCAGTAATTTGTTAGAATTTAAAAAATAAAAAGAAAAAAGAAAAGAAATTATTCTCTTGATGGGGCATATGAAATAGGGAGATAGAAAATGATAATGCAGTGTCCTCTGTGTGTCAGTGGGGCATGTCCTGCCTTAGCAGGTTATGACCCAGTGTGTGAGATTTTGGTATTGGTGCCCAGAGTAGGAATTGCTCTGGAGAAGGGAATGCAAATCTGAGGCTGTAGGTTCAGTCACCACTGCCCTGTGCTGAGGACACCAGCACAGGCACTGGGGAGGAGGGTGGAGAGGAGGGAGTGCTGAAAAAGCTAATTCTGTGTGGTTTGAGGAACAAACAAGCACCTCTCTGCAGGGACAGTGGTAGATTCTCCAAATTAGTCTGACATGTACAAAAACATGTTCTTTTCTCCTCTTGGTGATGCACAAAATCACACAGGTAATCCAGCTGGTTTGTCACTGTAGAAATATATGGTGTCTATATTTTTTTCTCTGCTCCAGTGCCAAATTCCAGGAGCCCTCCATGGCTGCAGTGCTCCTTTCAGGGGGAAAGGGCCAACACAGATTCAGGCATGCACAGAAGCTCAGAGGACCAGCAGGTCCAGCAGGAGAGGAGTGGCTGCTTTGTGAGAAATTCCCATTTGCAGTTAGGCTGGGAAGGCTGAGAGATCCATTTCAAGGGCTGCTCTGTGCTTGGGGCTTTGTCCAGCTGAAATCCATGGAAGCAGAAAAATGTTTTATCTGCTCTCTCTCCTCGCCAGCACAGGTACCGCAGCAGGAGCAACAGGGTTTGCTTGAATGCCAGCAAAGAACTAAAATTACAACCCTTCTCCCCCCAATCCTTCTCTTTAAAACGTACCAGGGATCCTGTTCAAAGAGAATAAAGGATGGGGTCCCCTGTGCAGGGCTCCTGGTCCTGCCCAGAAGTGGCCACTGTGGGAAGCTCCTCATCCCCTGCATCCCTCCGGCACCAGCGGCGCTCGGGGCTGGAGAGCAGCTGGAAACACAGAGTTCCCTTTTCTACCAGGCCACCTAATGAGGTGCAAGCCACTGCTCCATGCAGGGCCTCAGAAGCAGTCTGTGATGAATTAGTTATTTTTCCTGTCTCACTGCACCTGTGTGCCACTGGCATCCCCTCCCCGGGCTGTGGGAATGCATCGCATCCCTGGGAGCTGAGCTGCACTCTGGGGAGGTTCCCAGTGAAATCACTCAGGTTCTGTGCTGATCAAAATGCTGCTGAATGTGATTTCTGGTACCAGGGTGTGGCTCTGGGTGACCACAGCACCTGCTCTGGCCATGCTGGAGCATCCCAGTCGCTGCTTTGCCATGAAATACCAAAACAGCTCCA
This sequence comes from Vireo altiloquus, assembly GCA_013396875.1. Classification (NCBI taxonomy): domain Eukaryota; kingdom Metazoa; phylum Chordata; class Aves; order Passeriformes; family Vireonidae; genus Vireo; species Vireo altiloquus. Next base: position 253,781 of record VZRF01003805.1, on the reverse strand, counting down.
GTGCTTGGAGCTGCCGAGTGCCAGGCCTGTGACACACGTCTTAAAGCATGTTAAATGTTGTTATGAGTGCAAAAATATTAACAAATCGTTGGTTATTTAAGGGGAATCATTTAGGGCTCATCTGGCTAATGAGGAAGAAAAACCAGCGCAGAACACTTGCTCTGAGTTGTAGGGAGACATCTGAGATCAGCTGTGGTAGGAAACTATCAGGGAACACACCTCGTTAGCTCCCTTGTGTAAAACTCCTTATCTGCCTCTTATTAGTCTTTCATTAATTAAAGATCCAGAATTCTGTATTTTTTGTTAGCTGTTCTCTCAGCATGTAATTCAGCTAATTCTTCTACTATTGGAAACAAAGCTCCCAGAATGAAGTTTATTCTTACAGTGTTCTTGCAGTTATTTATTTCATATTGCTGTCATGCATGGATGAATTTATATGATGCTCTGATGACCTTTAGAAATTCTTCTGATTAAATGCTGTTCTACTTCATTATGACATTTCTGTACTTGTACTACCCGATTTGATGTGTACAGCTTAATAACACAACTAGACATGAATGCTAATAACTTTACAATTCATTGCATTGCTATTTTTTAACGTAGATGAATTTTAAAACAAGTTTCTCTTGCTGCAGGCTTACATGAATCATATAAATTAGAAGGTAACAAAAGAACATATTAGCATTTGTTAGCCTGGATGCACAAATTTTGTAGTAACCATTTTAATATGTACTACAACTTTTCCAGCCTCAAGTTTAATATGTACTACAACTTTTCACCCTCGATTTTTCAACCAACATCATAATTGAATTGGTTGCCTTCTTGCCTAAGGATAATGATTTTACACTGATGGAATCATTATTAGATTCTAAGGATTATACTGATGATGCCTGCTTTACATAGAGCTAAAAAAATTAAAATTATTCAACCGTAAAGCACTTTTTTTTTTACAGAAAGGCTACTGTAAGTTGGAGATAAATGAATTAATTATTGTGTTTAGAGTTGTTGTTAACATCCAGCATCCATAACTGGAGCCAGATCCTTGCTGCAGCTCCAGGCAGGGAGCATGGGGAGCTTTTGAGAGCCTCGTCCCAGGGTGTGCCCTTGAAGTGCTGCAGGTGGGCAGTGGCTGTGGCAGAGCTGCTGCTGTGCGAGCATGTGTTCATCGAGGCAGGGGAGAGCTCCTGCACCCCTGCACGGGAATCAGAAACCTCCTCAGCCCCAGGCACAGCCTCCAGCAGTGGCAGGAGAGGCAGAGGAGGGGTGGGAGAGGGGAAGGGAGGAGGCATTGCCGAGGTGTTTCACTGGGAGGGAGCTGGGAGCTGCTTTGCTTTGGGTTTGGAAAGCTGCCCCTGCTCCACCTCGCCTTCCTGAGGGGTAAAATGTCTTAGATTAGTCCAGAGTGGGTGAAACCCAGCTCACATGCATCCATCACTGCTCCCTGCACATCCAAGCACTGCTTCTGGGATGGAGGGAGGGGAAAACAACCCAGGTTAAGCATAAATGATGAATTTCTGCTATCCTGAAACCCATCTACATTTCATGGGTAATTACACTTCAGGCTGCAGAAATAGCTGTTCAATTAATTGATTTTGCAGTTACATCCCAATGTGCTGAGTGGGTGTTGGTCTGCGTGGTCGTGTCAAAATAACATCTTCAAAAGTCTCAGGGGTGAAAGACATTTACCTCTGTCTGTTGAGTAATCAGCAATTAGAATACAATATAAATATCTGAACCCTTTCATCTGAAGAAGGGGAAAAAAAGCCTTTAAATACATTAAATACTTCTGCAATTTTTACCTGTCAAATACAAAAGTGCCTGCAACTGAAATTTGGCAGGTAGTCCCTCTTCCTCTAGCTTTTTAATAGCTGGATGTTTACCTCAATTAAAGAAATATTTAAAAATCATGTTTCTTTAGGCATCCATTTAAAATCACTGTAAGTCACAGATGAGAGTCAGCACAACTCCAAGGGACTGAGCTTCTGCATGGTTTTAAAAAGCCTTTGTGCTTCATGACTGCTGCTGGATGTCACTGCTGAGGTCAGGGGACATGATTGCTTCCCCCACTTCAGCTTCAGTCAGTTTTATTCATTCCAAAAACAAGAGGAAGGAGCAGCACCAGCTGTAAACTCGCTGTTACTCTGCTAATTGTGCACAGAGTGATCAATACATGAAATCAAATGCTATGTCTGTGCTGCTTTCAAACATTATCAAACTCCTGTGTTCCTCAGGTACTTTAATGTGGCTCGAGGAACAGCACAGAGCTCCTGTTGTGTGGGGTTCAATCGTTTCCTTAAGCTGAGATGTAAACTTGTCTCTAAAAGAAAAAACAAGCTGACCTACAGGTAACAGAGCTGCACTGAATTCATCTCGAGCACATGTTAAATTTTCTTGACACCATTACCCTTTTCCTTAGGAAACTTCAGAGTGGTCTTGATTAATAATGAAAATAAGGAAAAACAACCTGTAAAAGCAAACCAGGAGAACTCAGTGGCCCATCTACTTTCAACCTTTTGCTCTTTGTATTTGCAGCAAAAGAAACAAAATCTCATCAAGCTTTCCTTTCAGCATTGCACGGGCTTTAGACTATTTCCTATGCTCAGCTCTTTGGAACAACAAAACAAAATAATTAAGGTGTTTCCAGCAACGTTAAATCAAGTCGATAGCAGGAGACAAGATCTCCAGATCCCAATGCAGGCTCTGCAAAGCACTTATTGAACAACCTGGGCTAAATTGTTTAACCTATTTGCTGCTGCTCCCCTGTCTTTAAAGTGAAGGCACATTAAACCTTCCCTGCCCTGGCATCAGTCACTGGGTGTGTCCCTTTGTGCTTTGGGGGGCTTTTGGAAGCCAAGGCCAGAAACCCTAGAAAATCCAGAGGCTATTTCCAGCTCATTGATGGTGTTTCTATGGACCAGGCTCACCCTCGGTGGCACCACAGTGCCAGGGCACAGGTGAGACACCCCTGAGCCTCAGCAGGGTTTATTTCAAAGTGTTGACCTTAATAACTTGTATGTTTTCCCACTCCTGCAGTGCCCAGTGTAACTCTGCAGGTCCCTGGAGCTCGTTCAGTGCTGTTCTCTCATGCTCACACTGACATAACAAAGCCTCTCCAGCTCGCTCTCCAAGGACACCCAGACCCTCCTGGGCCCAACAACTGCAAACCTTCATCTTGGGGACAGGGGGGCAAGCTTGGGCAAATTCCATCCTTGCCTGGCTTCTGCTTGGGCAATTGATGCTGATATCAAAGTGGGAAGAACTCGGGAGCTGTCATTGTCCATTTTGGGATGCACTGAGGCAGGAGCCTCTGGAGCCCAGAGTGTGACCTCTGAAGGCCTTTCCAATCAATCCCTCCTTTATTCCTGTCTGGTCTCTGTTTCTACGTAGCCATTTAAGGCATCAGCGTAAATCTCCACCTGCCCAGCTGCTGGGAGCAGAGCAGCTCAGAGGGCACTGCCCCACAGCACTCATGTCCCTGCTTCATCAGCTCCATGATCAGCACCAGCTTTGGGGTTTTCTTGCTCCCCAGAGCTTGAATTATCCTAAAAATCGTCCAGATTTCTGTAGATCTCTAGAGGAAGAGTAAAATCTGGTGTTGCAGTAAAGCTTCATTATAGACGTGGTGTTAATGTTTCATAAGGGATCAGTTTGTGAAGCATCTGTCGTTGCTCTGTCAGAGAAGGTGGAGAGTGGAGCTGCAGAGGAGCTTTGAGTTGAGTTTGGGGGATTGGGCATGATCAGGGACTTGCTGAAGCCTTGCCATGTGCTGTAATTAAAGGGCTGCTGTCAGAGGCCAAGCAGGCAGAAAAATCTTTCTTCCTCAGTGGCTGTGAGTTTGTCTTAACTTCATTCTTGATGGAGAATTAAATTTGAAGGTGGAAAAGGGAATGTCTTGTGTAGAAATGATGTGGCGTATTCTAGGGCCTTCCCACAAACGAGACTCTGTGTTCATAGATTTTTCAGAAGGCTTTATTATTGAGAAGAAACAATCTTTCTCCCTCCGGCCGGGCTACTAGCTGGAGGGGTTGTCTCTCTGACTGTGTCTGTGTGTGCTACACAGCCTGTCCAAGAATCCAAAACAAACAAAACACAACTGTTTCACTGGTCAAGGAAAGCACCTTACCAAAACATCTTTCATATTTACATTCTTTCACATTTACAAGTCACGTATTTCTCCTGGGAAGCTACAGAAGTTCTCTTTAGAAATGAAGTTAACTATTACAATTGAAGACAAGTTAAAGAAGAAATTTCTTTCTCTGGTTTTATGCTGTGTTCTCTCTGAGATCCACTAAGGAGTCAGCACCACAGTCTCGTTTTAGGGCTGCTGTGGTGACTGTGGTGTTGGTGTCCGTTCTGCACAGGCATGGGAGGAAAGGAGCTGAGTCCCTGATCTACCTCCCAGTCCCCCAAATTACCACAAGGCTCTGCAGGGAACGTGCTGCCAGCAGGAGAGGGCAGGGTGTGCCCCAGCTCTTGGACCTGAACAGCCAAATCTGCTGCAGCACCGAAGAAACCCTGGACCACAGGCTTGGAGAAGACCTTTTCCTTGGTGATCCCAAGAAACCCTGGACCACAGGCTTGGAGAAGACCTTTTCCTTGGTGATCCCAAGAAACCCTGGATCACAGGCTTGGAGAAGACCTTTTCCTTGGTGATCCCAAGAAACCCTGGATCACAGGCTTGGAGAAGACCTTTTCCTTGGTGATCCCAAGAAACCCTGGACCACAGGCTTGGAGAAGACCTTTTCCTTGGTGATCCCAATGGGGAGCTGTACCAAGAATGGCTGGAGGAAGGAGATGCTCCTGAGGAGCCTGGGCAGAGCAGGCTCCCGAGCTGTGTCTGTGCTGCCGGGGCTGGGGTTGGGATGTGTGGGACTGTCCAGGATCCTGCAGGGTCCCTCTGGGGGGCTGGGAGCAATGGCCACGTTTCAGCAACTTCTGCCTCCTGCAGAGAGAGCCATCACCAGCCAAAAGTGATTTAAAACCGTGCAGGGCTGACATGGATCATCCTCCCAGGAGTGACTGCAGGTCAGAGATCTCCTTCCTGTCGCTCTCAGACCATGCCTTGAATAATTTGGGTGCAGTCGGCCAGGCTTGTGGCCTCCCTCTTTGCAAAGGATAGGATTCAGCATTTGCTAGGCGAAAAGATTTATCCTTCTGTTGTGTCCTTTCCAAACATTTCCTTTGGTGCAAGTGTGAATATTGACAAGTGTGCCTTAGAATGTGGGAGCCCACGTTAGGCTGAGATGGTGCCTTGGTGTTTAATGTACAGTGCACACAGCTTGGATGGATGCATTAATCATATTCCTATTGCCTTTGTTATGGTAATGGCAGAAACAGGCTCTTGGGGTTTTTTTTAATTAAAAAAAAAGGAAAACGGGTTAGGTGTTTTTTTTAAGATGCATTATATTTCAGCAGCTAATGAAGAGGAAATAATGATGACTGTGCACTGTAATATGTATTAGAGCACTAATTAGACTATAGCAGAACTGCTTACAGATGTCTTTTAAACACCTGCTTGGTAATTTTCAGCCCCACGTGCTCCTCCCTTCACCAGAGCAGGCGTGGTGGGAGGACTGAGGTAATCCTGAAACAGGAGACAGAGCTCATATCAGCCTCCAACTCTGGCTTTGGTTTGCCCTGCTTTACATGTGTTTAAGAAAAGGATTGTGTGGATGGTCACTGAAAGGCCCTTTGTGTGGGCTGGGATTTCTCTTGCCCATGGCAGGTATTGGGAATGGAGGCAAATAGGTTTTCTGGCTTCCTTGTGACCCCACAAAGGACAAGAATTCCTAGTTCAGACTGTGGTCTTGCACGTCTGTTAGTCCACAATGTTACGAATTGTACCTCCAGCATTTGCTTATCATGGATTTAGTTGTGTGTGTGTTTCAAAACCATTAAACCCATTTCTAAATCTGGAAATAATGTTGCTCTTCATTTTTAAAGCTGTTTTGAAGTTGTCTTTTACTGTCATAAGAAACCACAAATATTTTCACTCTGTATCTTATTTGCTTTCACATTTCTGTCAATTATATAAATAATTGAATTATGAGCATGAATTACAATCGTGCCCAAAATCAAGCAGACATTTGAGTTCCAAACCCAGCCATAACTGAGATTCAGCTTGTTTCTCTCAACTTTTTCCAGAGGACACCTTCCCTGACTGCCTGTTCTCGTGTCAGAGGATGTGGAGCTGTTGGTGCCTGAGAGCCTGAGCAGAGCCCAAATGAGGATACTGCAGGTGAGCAACTCTGACTCAAAGCTTCTAAATATTTTTGTCTTTGCGATGAAAATTTTTAGCAGATGTTCTAAGTCCTGAGATAGTCACATGTTTAAATGGAGTATGACCCCATTTTTCATGGAATAATGCATTTAAAAGTAACAGGCAATATTTTCATTCTTAGGCGTGTCAGAATTTCTTCTCTATTTTGAAGTTTTAGGCACTAGGTGCAATTTCATAAAACCCCATTTCAGGTGGTCCTTGAGAGCTAGCAGCTGATCTCATCCCCTCTGGGAGCTCAGCTCTGCCTTACACACAGAGGTGCTGCTGCTTTATGTAACTTCTGCTCTGAACCCTGAATGGAGCAGAAAAATTTGGGAAACTTAATGCAACCCCCACAGAGAGGACAGGGTTGAAGAGGAGAAGGATTCTGGGGAGTTCAGCTGTCCTTGGTAGGGTTTGAGTCCCAGAAGAGGAGCAGATAAGAGGAGCAGGTAAGAGGTGAGTGCAGAGTTGCCTCAGATGCCGTAAGCAGGTGTGGATTTGTTGAAGGCAAAGAGAGAAAAGGAGAATCTCTTTTCCTCTTGCTCCCTCTTCAGCAGGGCCTGTCCAGGCTGTGTGGCAGATGCACACATTTATCTGTTACAGTTTTGGGAGACAGACACCTGGAATTTCTCAAGGTGCTTTGGGGCTGGTGGTAGAGAAAATCCCTGAGACTTTGCAGTGTCCAATCCTGATTGTCCTCAAGGGATGTCCCAGGGACTGCTGGCATGGAAGGTGCTGCCTTTGGGCTGATGCCTCAGGTTTGAACTTTTCTCTGTTCCCAGCCCTGCAGTGCCCAGTGTAACTCTGCAGTTCCCTGGAGCTCGTTCAGTGCTGTTCTCTCATGCTCACACTGACATAACAAAGCCTCTCCAGCTCGCTCTCCAAGGACACCCAGACCCTCCTGGGCCCAACAACTGCAAACCTTCATCTTGGGGAGAGGGAGGCAAGCTTGGGCAAATTCCATCCTTGCCTGGCTTCTGCTTGGGCAATTGATGCTGATATCAAAGTGGGAAGAACTCGGGAGCTGTCATTGTCCATTTTGGGATGCACTGAGGCAGGAGCCTCTGGAGGCCAGAGTGTGACCTCTGAAGGCCTTTCCAATCAATCCCTCCTTGATTCCTTTATTCCTGTCTGCTCTCTGTTTCTAGGGAGCCATTTAAGGCATCAGGGTAGGAGTATTACAGGCATAAATTAAGAAAAATTTACTCCAAGAATAAGACAAGGGACTTATCTGGATACAGAAAGCAGCTAAAAATCCCAGCACAAAGCCCCAGCAATTCTTGACATGTTCCTCACCGGGGTAAGTGCTGCTCTCAGCACTGGCAGTGCTTGTGGAGGCAGCAGAGCAAAGCACAAATGGATTCGTGTAAGGGAACTGGGAGGCCAGAACCAGAGCCTGCCAGAGCCCCAGGTGGGTGTTCTGAGCCAGCCTGGTGGCTCGGTGATGCCAGCTGCTGTCCCCCCTGCCCCGAGTGACGCAGGTGGCACCCCGAGAGCTGTCAGACCCAAGCTCACCTGCCAGCCAAGCACTGAACGAGCACCTCGAGGGTTTCTGAGAGGGTAAACTCATCCTTCATGCTGCTGAGATTGGTGCTTTCCTTCAGTTCTGAGGGAAATCACCTCGCTGCCGTGAGAGGGAGGTGAGGGAGGGGAAGGCAGGAAACTCGAATCAGGGATTTTTAAATCCCACCACAAGCAGTTGTGCTGGGAAGTCTGAGGGGGTTTTGCCTCCACTCTCGATGCTGGGGTGTGGCTGTTTGGGGGTGTGTGAGACAAATCTGTCCTCACCTCTCCCTCCCTTGTGGCTTCAGAAGTTGTGTCCCCTCTCCAGAGGAGATGGGACCGTGTGCCACATGGTTAGCATGAGATAAATGATGAGTCCAGAAGATCTGAAATAAAAACCCTCTGGAGGGTATCAGATGTCTCCAGGGGCCCTTCCCTACCAGCTCCCCATATTAATTTCAGGTGAATCCAAGGATCCTGGCTTGTATTGCTGTTTAATTGCTCACGGATATCAGCACTATTCTAAGACATGAGCCGTATCAATCTAATCACAAACCCAAACAAAGCAGCAGTCACTTGAGTCCTTTATCTATTGGCAGGCAACAGCGAGCTCTCATCTCTTATCCACTCTGCATACACACAATTTCTCTGCAGCCTTCATCAGCACCAGGAATTCAACAGCTGAGACCAGCATTTATCTCAGTGAATCCAGCATGTGTGGCTGCCCCTTCCCTGGCTATTCAAACACGCAGCCACACATCAGTGCTGCTCGTTTGGAAAGCGATGACAAGGGTCATCATTTTATTCTTTTATCTCCCGCTTCACCTGCTCCTGAATGCCAAAGCACTGCAGGAAGCAGCGTCCTGGGGAGCTCGGGGGTGTGGATGACAGCCCTGCCGTGCCTGGATGTTCGTCAGGGTGTCACAGGAGGATGAGGAGGAGCGGGAGGCAGAGCTGAGCATCGGTGCCCACAGCCCTGGGAGGGAGGTGATGGGTGCCAGCCCTGCCAGCCCCTCCAGCCACGTGGGGAGAAGCTAAAGGGCAGAATTGCCATGTCAGGTAGGAAACCTTCAGCCTGGTCAAAAACCAGTTTGATTTCTGAAGATGAGACAGGTTCAAACTGAGTTTGAATGTCTCGTTCTTCCCTCAGGGCTGTGTTTTTGGGAGAAAGGTTTCGTTCAGCTGCCTTCCACTCACGCGGCATTTACGTACCTGGAAGGACTCAGCTGTCACGGCCTGACAAGTGCTGAGAAGCTCTTGTTAAGGTCACTGGTATCAGAGGAGTGTCTCTCCTACAACATCCCAGTGAATCAGGGCCACCAGCACAGGGAAACAGGGACTGGTGTCAGGGCACTCTTTGCTGCAGCCAGGCCTGTGACCTGCTGTCCTGGCATGGTGCTTTCCCCTCCTCTCCTCCCGAGGACAGCACTGCTCCAGCTAACTGCAAAAAAAAAACCAACCCCAAACAGCTCCAAATACACCTGACCTTTAAATTCAGGCTGCAGCCAACAGATCTGCTGCTAACCAGAAATCCAGGGCTGCTTTCATGTGTCTGAGCGCTCAGGGAATAGATGTAGCTTAACATGCAAATGCCTGGCTTCCTGCAGCACGCCGCTGCTTTTCAAGCCTCTCTCATTTCGTGCTGTTACCTCCATCCCTGCTGTGCCTGTGAAAAGAGCCTCTCCGAGGAAAAGTCTCCCACAGACACAAAATCTGACTGATGTGGTAAAAGCACCCCCACAACCAACCGCTTACACTTTAATAATTTCTAAATGCAGTGTCCGTCTGCAGCCTGGCAGTCAGCAGCATCTCTGCTGCTGGGTGTGGGGAGAAAAACCAGCCCCTCACTCCCTCAGGCTTCTGGGTGTATATTTTATACATTTGGCCTCGTGTTTAAGTGAGGAAGTCCTGAATGTGGGAGCCAGGAGTCCTGTCCTGCCACAGGAGTGCAGAAGATTTTCCCTCTGGAGCAGAGGTGCTCCAGTGCTCCTTGGTGTGTTCATCTGAGCATCTGTGCTCTGTGCCCGAGTTCCTGTGCTCACAAAACTTCAGTGTTCTGCACAGAGAGGGGGATAGATGTCTCTTGTCCCAGGTAATGAGGCATAGGAGAGGGAAAATGGCCTCAAGTTGAGCCAGGGGAGGTTTAGATTGGATATTATGAAGAATTTCCTCCCTGAAAGGGTTGTTAAGCCTTGGAACAGCCTGCCCAGGGCAGTGGTGGGGTCACCAGTCCTGGAGGGATTAGAAGGAGGTGTAGATGTGGTGCTTGGGGATGTGGTTTAATGGTGACCTTGGCAATGCTGGGTTAATGCTTGGACTTGGTGATCTTAAAAGTCTTTTCCGTCCTAAATGGTTCTGTGGTTCTCTGTTCAAATGCTTTTTTCCTTATCACCAATGAAAAATGCATATAAAGCCCATGTACAGCAGCTGCTGGGCAGGTGGGACTCCCCAACAAATGTTTATTTGGCACTTCAGATGTCTTCCTTGTACCTGTCTTGAATCTTTGAGTCAATGCATGAGGCATTATTGACAGGTGAAATAGAGAAAATGTTTGACAATTCTCTAATGCTCCTTTTATTCTCTTTTAATTTCAATTATTTCCCATTCTATGACATTACCATATATTCAATTATTTAAGCATATCATCCCTCATAGTGTCTGCTTATATTTGTAAGCTTGTCTGGTTATTTTGGCCACAGTGAATTCCATGAGGAATTCCTCTCCCTGAGGGCTGGTCCCAGACCTGTGCTGGCCTGATAAGAGCAGTGGGTTGGGAGCTGCTCTGGGAATGGCAGGACTCATGTGGCTGCACCTCAGCTGGGCTGGGACCAGCCAAAAGAGCACGTGGAATATCAGAAATTCACTGAAAATTCACAGAACTGGGGTAAAAAGTGAGATTCAAACTTGATTTTCAGCAATTTAGTCTTGGAGTTGCCACTCTATGTAAGGGAGTCCATTAGCACATGATCCAGGTCTAGAGATCAAACAATTATCACTGAAATCTGGGCTTTCAACTCAAAAATGCAGCTGGGTGTTCATGTTCCCCAGGCATGAGGGAGGATTGTAATCCACCAGGCTTCAAAAAAATCAAGAGATGTTGGGTTAAAAACACTGTCCCAGACTTTCCTAGCCCAAGCTGCAGTTCAGCAGGGGAGAGGTCCCAAGCAGCAGCAGCTTTTTCCTTGGACTCCAAGAGCAGGAGTGGGAAAGGGAGGTGCTGGGAAGCAGTGCCTGCCTCTCATCTGGGCTTTTCTCAGGCTCCACCACGATTTCATGTTCAGATGGCAGCGCTGTGACCCCTCAGTCACCTTTTCCATCCAAACAATCATTATGGAGCACTCCTGAGTTCTGGCAGCACTTACCCAGGACAGATGGCCTCCAAAACATCACAGAACCCTCGTCTTTTGAAGAAAGCCTTCCCCAAAAGGGTCTAATTTAAAGCATGGCCTTTCTCATTTCTTCCCAGAGGACAGCTAATTAAGTGCAGAAGGGACAGCTCTGCTCCTCCCAGGGCAGGCACAGGTGGGTGTTTGATATCCAAACATTTGTGGTTTATTTCCAGCACATCAGTGAGGAAGAGATGATGAACTCGTTAGAATAAATATCAATAATTGTATTGAACTCCCCTTTTTTTTCTGAGTTTACCAGAGCTGGCCAGAAAGAGCCAAGATATTTCTTGAGAAATATCTTGTGAAAAAAAATGTCTCTTATTTTTTACTGCAGCAACCAGCCCCGATCCAATCTGTGTTATCTCCCATCAGTTCTATAAATAGTCTGCTGCCAAAATTGGTGGCTGCAGCTGAGGAGCCCAGAGGAGGCTGAAACAAAGTTCTTGTCTTACTTTCCAAGGTCTGTCTGCTCCAATCCAGTTGTTTCTACTGCCATTTCCCAGCCAGTTGTCTGTGGTGGGAAACTTTTTTCACTTTTCCTCTTGTGCATCAAAATGTCTTGGAGAGATTCTTCTCTTCCAGGCAGGAAACCCTGGAAACTCTGGATCTTTTCAATTAGCTTCATTATAAACTGATTTCCAGCCTTGTCTCTCTTCTCTTACATGAGCTATAAAATCCCTTTTCTCCTCCCCAGCTGAACTAAAAATGGCTAATTGTTTAATGTGCTTTTCACAAGCATGGCAGAAATGAGGAGTTCCAGCTTATCTTGTGTTATGTAAATATTTTTGTGCTTCTCTTTCCCTTTGATCCAGCTTTCTTGTAGCCAGTTTAACCTCCAGAAAGAGTCAGGAGATTCGTGGAGATTGCCACTGGCATTAGTCCTGAGGAAAACTGGAGAGAGAAAAGAAAACTCCCAAGTTACTGATGTAAACAGCTCATTTAGAAGTGGATGCTCACCAAAGGGAAAGGTTGTCTTTCAGAGTCTTTTTAAAGCAATTTTTCACTTAAAATAGCTGAGACCAATATAAAAGTAGCATTTGAATAGTGATAAAAGATGAAATTGGTGCTGTTCCAACAGCCTGGGAGGTGCCTGTGCCCCAGACTTGTGCTGTGGGCAGGATCTCAGAATCTCTGGAGTTATTTTTATCCTTCCATACTTTTTGTGCCTAAAGTTTTCGCTGATTGCTTTGAGCTGTGCTGGCAGGGGGAGGTGCAACGTTCTCAAAAGAAACTTTTAGGACAACTTCAAACTCCTACAAGAAGAGGTTGATTCCAGTTTCACTGATTTCCCAGAGTTATTTATTATTAGAGTTATTTCACAGAATTATCACATAGAGTTATATTTCCTAATTATAGAATTAGGACCAAGGCACCAGTACCAGGGAGAGGAAAACCAGCAAGAGCAGTCTGGAGATAAAAAATGTTTAATTACACTTAAAAGTTATCATACAGTAATATAAAACAGCGAAGATTTTGGCAGTATTTTGGGTAGAATGACAGCAGAAGGTCTGGCTGAACTCATGGTTCTGTGCCAGTGGCCAGGGCTACCAGCATGGTTTCCTATTGGGAGAAAAAGAAGTAGAAATACATATATATATATATATATATATATGTGGGATTTATATAGGGCTTGCATATGTGTTTGCCTGGATGTTTATCAGGTCTGCTCCCAGTACCTCCTTGAAAAAAAAAGTGCATTTATTTTGAAAAGCAACCAGCTGAAGATGTTACTGAGGTCGTGAAGGAAGTGTGCAGTCACTGCTCTGGGAGTGTCTGCCTGGTGACACTCTGGAATCAGAGCCAGCAGGAAAACTTGGCAGGGCTTTGTTGTGCCTCAGCCCTCCCCTGGCTCAGCAGGGCTGATTGATCAGCCCAAGTCTGCTGAAATTAGGGTGAGGGATTCGTTAGCCTGGGATCAGGCCCTCGGCACTGGATACTCTCCTTGCTTGGAAATAGGTAATTAATGCTGCTTTATTTTTCGCGTTTCCAAGGCAACACAAACCCCCAAGACTTTGTGTTCCAGACCATGAACTGATGCTTTTGGCTGCTGCAGAAGCTCCCCCATCTCATCTGGAGCTGCTCTAAAGGTACCAAAGCCATATTTTCAGTCATTACAGTCTATTTACATCCGATATCCAAAAAGTAATGATGATCAGCTGCTGCTGCTGAGATGATCTGCTCTCACTGCACAACTCATTCAATCAGCAGAGAGCTCTGCTGTTCAAATAGATAATTAGTGTTGTGACAAGTGTGACTGTAAATGCCTCACTTTGGTGGCAATGTTAGGAAGTGTGACAAAAATTAAATTATTTGTCTGCCTTAAGCATGGCCCTCCTTGGATTGCTAATGAGGGAAGTTCTTGTTAAGCACATGTCCTGTTCTGACTGACTCCATTACAGGTCCTGGGAAATGATTTATTCTTTGTATCATCAGGGGCAGCAAAGACAGGACTTTCCTGTTTCCTTTTGTGTCTGTACCTGATGTAAGATGTCACTGCTGGGTTCCAGCACAAAAGAGAGATTCCCCCAGGGAGAGCAATCCCCATGGACACCCTTCCTGCCTGTCCATGCCCCATCTTTGGGAGGAATGGGCTCGGGGAGGTCCTTCAGGTGCTCCAGTCTCAGGGGAATGTTGGCAGCACCTCTCCTGGAGGTGACAGAGCCCAGCTGGCTTCTCTCTGGGGCTGCAGAGCTGGTGTCAGGCTTGCCTCTGAGTTTGTCCCCACCTGTTCCTGGAAGTGCCTGCCTCACTTTTCAGGATCAGGATGACAGCATGGGGTTAAAATGTTTCTAAAATCATGGGAATAGATTCAGAAAGAGGAGAAGGGTGGAAAAGAAGACTAAAGTCTGGTTGACCTTGGAAGAGAGTGTTAAGCTTTGTATTTACTAAATCATGTAAAACTGCACCTGTATAACCAATAAGTGATAAATGATACGACTGTTAAATGCAATGATTACTCAGTAATTGTAATAAGAATTATGAGAGGCGAATGATGATCATGGGATGCTGTTGGGAGGGGGCCTGGGGATTCATACTTAGATAAAATCAATGCACACAATAGAACAATATATGTTTAATGATTAAAATGTGATTATATAACGAAAGGGTATAAAATGTGTCCATCTTGACTCCCAGGTCGAAGTCTGATTTGGGTTGGTATACCCCTGACTTCCAGAGAGCTCTCGATAAAAGCACCTGCATATAATCATATCATGATTATGTGTTTTCTACACTAAAAAGGAGACACCCAAGGCCCTGTGTCCCTGAGTGGGAGGATGCTGTGGAAGCAGGGAGTCCCCAGAGCTGCCCACGGCTTTTGCTCAAAGGAATCACTTTTATTTTGCATTTCCATTAATGACCACATGCTTTGGCAGCTGGGTTTAGGTCCCACCTTTGGCCAAGGGCATGCAAACTCTCCCTGTGTGCTGCTGGGGGATTCCAACCCTGCCTCCTTGGGTCATAATGGAGCAAGGAAGTGAATCCCTGTCCCTCCTCTGGCACTTCTGCATCCCGAGGAGTGCAGGATTTGGGAGGGTGGGGGCTGAGCAGGCAGCAAGGGAGCTGGACTCCATCAAAAGTTTCTCTTTCCTGATGGACAATTTTGGCTGTCCCCCTGTCCTAGGACTTGTTCTGAGTTTAAATTATCACAGGCTGAGCTAATGAACATGTGGTAGTTGCATCCTTTCACAGGCTCCTGTCGGGATGCTTTTGATTCCTCCTTTTTCAGCCACTGCCTCGATGCTCTCCTCCCCAAAGGGAATTAATTGCTGGGAAGGAATGAAGAGCACAGCACAAAGAGCAGGCATGGTCCAGACCTCACAGGACTAATTATTCTCTTAAAGGGTAAGAAAATAATCTCGGGTACATTGGGAAGAAAGTGTCTCAGTAATGCTGCGTGGGGTTACAGGCACGTCTCCTGTATTTGTGCATTTAAAAAAAAGACTTTCAAAGACACTTCTTGACCTCAAAAAAGATCAGTGAGGAGCTCAAGAAAAGAAATTTAATTCCAAGCGAGTTTATCAAGTTTTCTTGACCCTTAAGGAAGGAAAAAGCAAAGGAAGGATGCACATGAAGGTCCTGTGAAATTCTAATACTAAAACGCTCTCATGCACAAACTGTGAAGTCTGCAAGCAGAGTTCAAGCCCAAAGCAAACGGAGAGCAGGGAATGAATTCCAACGAGGGCACTGCAGACACTGCAGCCTGGCAGCTCAGGCTCTGCAAGAGGGTGAACAAAAGGAAAGGTGAGCACCTCTTTATTGAAAAACCAAAGTTCTGGGGGGCAGCTCTGTGGAGCATCTCATGCGAGGCAGGACAGAGGACTGGCAGTCACAGCCACTGTCACCAGGAGGAAAATGGGGAAATAGATCCCAAATTGTGGCAGGGTTTTTGGGAGTGACAGATTTGTGGCACAGGACTTGTGCAGAGTACAGACCACGCTGGTGCCTTCCCAGGGCATCTCCTGGAGACATCCTCTTGCTCTGGCACCACCTGCCAGCAGGAGAAAGGGGCAGAGCTGGCACAGGGCAGTCCCGGGGGGATGTCCCCGGGGTGCCATCGAGGTGTCCCCATCCTCAGCCACCTCGGGAAACGCTGCCAAGCCAAGGGTAAGAGTTTAATTACTGTGTAACAGAGCTTGCTGAGGCTGCTGAGTAGGAGCTGAGCTTGGGCATGGAGAAATCCTGTCCTCTTTCCTAGGCTGCACCTCCCTCCTGCTCAGAGAGCCAAGCTGTGACCTGTGGGGCTCTTAGGAAATCCTTTTTCTCAGAGGACACAGCTGATCCCCAGAGCTGCTGAAGAAGCACCTCACCCCCCATCCCGCGGCAGCTCCCAGATTCCAAGGGCCTCTTTTTATCCATCAGCCCTGATAAAGCAGCAGCAAAGTGCACTCAGGTCTCTCTCTCTGCTGAGCACATCCCTCTTTAATGCTTTTCAGGAATTCACAGCATTAGCATAAAACAATCGAGGCGGTTGTTTCCCCTAAGAGAGCCAGGGCCTGTTTACAAACTCATTTCATTTTCACAATATTCCATTGTTATTTATTTCAGGCAGAGCTGTCAGATGAATGCACTCCCTCATGCTGGACAGCTTGCTTTATTGCCTGTTATTAAGACATAACATATATAACCTGACAGGCACTGCCCACGTCTGCCTGCCACCACTGAAAGGCAAATTAAGCCGAAAATGGAGATCTCCAATATTTCTTTGGGCTGAAGTGGTATTAGTTTTTAACTCATTTTGTATTCATAGAGGATCCTGTGTGTTTGTAACATATCCCACAGTAAACTGTTCAAAGAAAAATTTGGGCTTTTAACAAAATTCTTATTCCAAGTGCCTCTGAGAAATTCGGGCTTTAGAATACAGCTCTGGTTCTGGATGGGGAATTGAAAAGAACGCAATTTTTAAAACTATGACTGAAGCCTACCTTTCTTATGAGATTTCAAATATTAGTTGTGACAGAGTGCTGGTTATTTTTGGGGAAGCACAATTCCAAGGGAATGGCAGAACCACCTTCCCCACTGCCTGCAGTTCTTGTTGCACAAGCCATTCTATTAATAATTTTTACTACCATTGTTTTTTTTCTCCCTTTATTTATCACCCCAGGACTGAGCTGCTAGTTTTGGATGGTCACAGGGGCTGCTCTGGAAATGCCTGCAAGAGGTGAGCTTATCCCTCACTGCTTCTCCACCTTCTCCTCCTGCACTTTCCCAATGACAACTTGTTCTTTACCAGTTCACTGGAGAACCAAGTCACTTCTATTAATGCAAACAACCCTGAGCTGAACAAACACAACATGAGGAAGAATGAGAGATCAGTTTAAAGGAAGGCTAATGTGGACACTGGGGGAGGCAGAGCAAGGCAGGAGCATCCACCTGCAGCCATCTGAAAGGAAAAAAACCTGATTCACTCAGGAAAAGTTACTTCAGTCTTGTGTACACACTTGGGATTTGTTGGGATCATAATTAACCCTTACTGCAGCTTCTGAATCAGCTCCCCGTTATGGAGGTAGAATCCACTCTCTAAAAATTTAAAATAAATAGCTGTGCTGTGTCTGTGTTCCCAAGGAATTGGTTTTAGTGCTGTGAAGGTTTTACAGGAAGCTGCAATGTGTGAGGAACAGGCAACTGCACAGCAAACAGGACCTGCAATTTAATGCTAAACAGCAATACACTGAGTCAATTATAAAAAACTAACTCTTCTTCAGTATAACTTCACTGGGTTTTTTTCACTTTAGGGAAGAGGAAACAGCCTGACTGGACAGATGGGGAATGAAGCCAGGGAAAGGGAGGTGGATTTTTGTCCATCCTGCAAACCTGTGGGCAGAGGTGCAGCTCAGAAGCTTGAGCACAACCACTGAGAAATGTATTAACAAAACAGGAACAAGCAATAACACTTTGAGATATTCTATTATCCCTCAATGTAATAAATATTTTATTAGAGCAATAGAAAAAGATGCATACAGATAACCATAGGATACACACACAACTGGAAGTTCAAGGGTAAATTTCAACCTTTTCAATATGAAACAAGGTACTGGGTACATATCTCATGGAGATATAGAACTAGAAATCAAATAATAATACAATGTAAGCACGTGAAAAAATGGGCAGTACAGGAACCTGGACTAGAATTTTGTGGAACAAGAGAAAAAGTCACCCTTTGTTGCATGAAACTTATCACTAGGAACACCTGTATTGCCCTGTCCCACCCACCCCCCTGCTTGCAAGTGTCTGAAAACAACACTGGTCAGCCACATGGAAAAGCAACTAAGTCATTTATAGCTCTTATGTACAGTATTTACAGCTCTTGCTTACCTCAGCAGCACGCTGTCTCATCTGGAGCTCATCAGCTCATTTGCCAGCTGAATGCAGATCAAGGTGTTCTTTCTACAGTGCTACCATCATTTTATTAATCCTGGTTCTCCCTCTGGAGCTCTGTGTGTTGTAACAGAGTTGTGAAATTTAAAAGCAGCCCGGTCTGTAAGAGGAGATGCTTTATGCCATGTGAACACGCTGGAACAGGGAGGCTCTCACCTCTCCAAAAGGTGTCTAAAAGGCTGATCTGACTAAAGCCACAACTTTAAAAGTCAAATGGACCAGGCTTAATGGATCTTGAATTTACTGCTACGGAAGAAAGCACAGATTTCTCTACAATAGCAAGCCTGAAGTGTGGTTTTATAATTTTTTATTATATCCTATAGTACTGCCATGACCTTCCCAGAATCATGTGACAGTGGTGGGGTGCAGCTGGGAGCCAGAGCAGGTGGAACAGGTTGAAGAGCAGCAGGAAGGAGAGATTTGAGTGTAACATGAATTCAGGGTGTTTACAGTGCAGCGTGGCAGATAAATGAGTGAGGTAATGTGAGGCTGCAGGTCTGGGAGCACCACGTCACGAGGGAGGGAGGGAAAGGGTGGCTGACCCTCTTCATAAGGCCATGGTGCCACTGCCTGTCACCACTGCTGCCAGCTGGGCACTTGTGCTCCTGAAACACTGGCAGGAGGGCAATCAAAGCATCCTGAAGGTGGGAGAGCTTGGTTATGAACCAAGAACCTGGTTAGGAAAGGTAAGGTGGGGAGATGAGGAGTTATTGATGAAGGGTGGGCGCTGGAGAGGGTGCACAAACATCCACTGAGAGGCTTCCCCAAAACAGCTGGGAGATCATTTCTCAGGAGCAGCAGTGCCAGCCCTGCCTTTGCCCTGCTCCCAGCAGGGATTTCTTTGCTCCATTCAGAGTAACTCCCACGGAGGGCAGCAGGAAAGTGACCCAAACCTGCTGGGGATGGCCCTGCCTCGAGAGCAGCCACGTGGGGATTGTGCCACCCTCGGACTGGTAACAGCCACGTCTCTGATTCCATCTTCTCCCTGTCAAATGTCATTTTAACAAGGCAGAACAGACCCAGAACAATACAGTGCTACTGCAAAAATGGAGCTTCTCAGTCTTCCTCCTAGCCCTGACCTTGTGGTGCCATCCCTGCCCCTCTCTCTCACACTCTATCTGAAGTATGTAACATGTAAACTCCTTTGGTTCAAGTATTAAGGCATTTTAGATTCCTTTTTAAAGGATTTGCTAAACTTTACACGGTATTTTTACTTCAACTTACAGTGAAATATAAAGAATTTAAAAACACATCAGGATAGCAAGAAAAAACATGCGTTAACCACTGCAGTTTTTTTTTTTTTTAAAAGCACTTTAGTAACCAATTCTTTTTTTTTTCCCAGCAAATGCAAATGTATCAGCACAACACGGAATTAAGGGTCAAGGAAAGTACTGTTGCTAAGAAGCTGGAGACACTGAAGATACTCAAGACTGATGGACCAGAACCTCTTGCATCCATACCTGTAACAAAGCAAAAGGGTCAGGATTAAATGAAAGTGTGAGTATGTGCCGTGCCACATTATTACTCTTCCTAGATGCTAAGCAAAAATTACTGTAATTTTCATTTTCTTACAAGCACCAGAGATCTACAAAAACACAGTGAATATTTAAAAATTACAGAAATGCCTTGCAAAATGCTGTGATCATGAACAGTTTCGGTGCTCTGCTTTAGCTGAAAAGATGGTTTGGGCAAAGGTTGGATTCGATGGTCTTGGAGGTCTTTTCCAACCTTAATGATTCTGTGTTTCTATGACTCTACTTTCAAAGGTAATAGCTTTATTTTAAAAAAAGTAGAAAACATTTTTAATACCATTTTACATGGTAATTTACCAGTTCAGTAGAATAGAGTTTGCCATGCGTAAGGACACGAAGACTTTTAATTGCTTTCCTTTTTATTACCTTATTACCACACAACGTCTTAAGTATTAATTTTATTTTTTTTCCCCCACCACTAAGGGAAGCAAAGAGAAGCTGGGACCAAGGGAAGTGGTTCAACCTACTGGCTAGCCTGGGGATGAGGATCTGCTCGCTGCTGCTGCCATCTCCCCCCTCGGTGGTTGCTCTGACCTCTATGAAATAATCGTCCTTGAGCTGCAGCCACAGCTCGGCCGTGGTCGTGTCCGTGGTCAGCACGTTCACCCTGCCCTGGCTGCTGGTCCTGTACAGAACCTGCAACACAGCACAGCCCTCAGCACCTCAGCCCTTCTCTGTCTCTTCAAAACAAGGTTGCAGCTTTTAGAAGCGATGGGATGAAAGAAAAGATCTGATTTTTGGTTAACATGCCAGGGCGGAATCGCATTTGATGGAAGAAGGGAACATCAATCAAAGCCTTTTATTCCAGATTTAATTTAAAATGGCACGATGAATGATAATACATATTATATATTATTTTTATTATAATAATATGAAATAATGGGTGGTGGGATGCTGGAACAAGCTGTAAACATGTATTTCTTGCCAATACAACTCAGCAGGTAATCAGATCTTCAGCCTAAATCTTTTATCCAGGAATTTATCATGTGGGATCCAGCTGTACAGAGCTTATCAGGAACAGCCTCAGCTATTCTTTTACACACACTTTTATGACACATTTAAATACTTCTACATTTGTGTGCCAATCAGATTTAGGGCAGATACAACAGTGTAATTTCTATCAGGGGCATGAGCATGGCCCACAGCAGGTAAGAGGAGAAAGGGTTTAAAAATACCAGTTTAATATTTGTGGTAATATATAATAAATGGACCTGGCCAGCAATGGAAGCTACACCCATCACGTTACATCTTCTTGGTTTCTTTCCAAGTTTTATCCATTTGGGTAAGTGTTACACATTTAAAGTAAGTGTTATAGACGTCGTAAGTGTTTAATGTTGTAAGATCCAGGTGTGGGTGGGATCCCAAGAGCTGAGCAAGGCCAATGTGGCAGGGAAAGGGATTAGTGGGATTAATGGTGAGACATTGTTAGAGCATGATTTAAAACCCCTAAAAATGAGACCTCAGTGAAATGGTTCAGGGGTGGTACTGTGTATCCTCTCAACATGCAAAGAGACAAGGAAATATCAGCTCTGGATTGATCCCAGCTCTGCCCCCACTGACCTTGTACCCTGTGACCTCGGACTCGTTGTCCATCGCTCTGACCTCCTCCCAGCTCAGGATGACTCTGGAGTCTGTGACATTCCACACCACGTTTCCTGGAGGTTGGCTGGGTGCTTCAAACACATGAAAAAAGCACAACTTTAATTTAATTGGCATTAGTGATTTATTCACCAGCTCAGGTAATTGGCTGTCATTACATTTCGGATGCAAAAGCAACTCCAGCGCCGGCTCCTGTCTGTGCACGTTATGGTTCAGAGGCTAAATTCCAAAAACAGAAGGAAGGAAGGAAATAGAATGGCACATAAATGTTGTTTCTGAAGTTGAAATATCTGTTTATGGTCCTTCACTCAATACAGCCAGACAGAACCATGTGCCTTAGGACACGAGTGATTAATTAGAACAAGCTCTAATGATGGTAACAGAGAATTTCTAGTTTTAGTACAGTGCCAACAATAAGAAAATTCTTCACAATAGACTGTCAGACAAATTAGTCTCAGTGAAGATTCAAATTTACCCACTATGTTGATTTACTTCAAGATGTTTGTTATGTAAAATATTTGAAGGTTTTTTTTTTTTTTCTGTTGGTTCTTCCAATTTGAGTTGTGGCTCTGAACTGAGCCTGTGCCATTCAAGTGTGCTTTGGCCAAGGAATCTGCTGGGATTTTTTGTTCATTAGCAACCCAAGCCTGTTATTTGCAAAGCAGCTGCATGCTCTGGGCTCTGCCCCTTCATGTACCTTGGAGCTGCCAAGCTTTCAGGGAAGTACAAACCTCTTAAAACACCTCAGGTTGGTTTCCCAGAAAATGGGTCCTGCAGTGACACAATCAATGATTAAAATCTTTTCTAAATGTGTCAAGGAAAACAATTTACTGCTGCTGTCACCTAGTGGAGGCAACTGCTGCTTAGGTGGACTGAGCTGTGCTTTGATGCTGGAGGTTCCAGTTTTAAGCACTGACAGTGGTTTAGAAGGCTTGCATCCATGTGCTTATGGGTTTTTTCCACTTTTATTTCCTCCTCTTTTCAATTCTTTCACACAGGAGGTTCCCTGCCTTCTTTCCATAAGCACTCAGATCAAACCTCACCTGATTATACTCAAAAAAAAGGAAAAAAAATGTAAGAGTGAGACTTCAAAAAATTATTTGGAAGTCAACCAACCACCCACAGCTGTTTTTTTTTTGCACTGTGTGTCTTGTTCTATGTACTGAGGAAGATTTAACCTGATGTTCTAATAATAACCACTTCTTGTAAATGTGAGAGGAGATTGTTTCACTCCTGAGAATGAAGTGTTACAGCATGTATGAGCAGTTTTCACACTGAGATATTAAAGCTGAATTTCAAAAGAAATGAGTCATCCGTGAAATCCACAACAAAATATTAAGATGACATGTGGAAAAAACGAGGAGTAATTATATATATAAAACTGTAAGCCTCTGTCTGTGGGATTCAGAAGGCTCCAATTTGCTGCAGACACCAAAATCTCCAGCAATTGGCAGAGCTCAGAACTCCATTTGTGGCAGGTTCCAATCCATCAAGCCACGTCCAGGGAGCTGCAGGGATTCCTGAGCCTCCTCAGGTGCTGGAAGCTGCTCTCAGACTGGAGCATTTCTCAGAATTAGAGCTGATGGACAGAACATTGGGGTTTATTTTAAGACTTTCTAAATACGAAATAATTGTAACAACTTCGGCAAGTCTTCCCCACTCACCTGGCATTTTATACAGCAAGATTTAAACCTCCACTTGTTATTCTGGGCTGTAAACATGCATATTTCAAATATAAAAGCAAAGGTATTTTAATTGTCAAAGGCTCACTTTCAACTCTGAAATGCCAGTGGAACTGAAGTATTTGTATTTTTTGATATGGCAAGATGAGATGTACCTGGTATGTCCCGTGAGGGAATGTAAATCCTTCACAGTAAAAACCCCACCAATCACAAATACCCAAATTAAATTAGAAATCCGGATTGATTAAAAATCACGCATTTGAATGAAAAATCAGTTTCTACTGCAGTAGCATAGAGAATTATTTCTCTTACCAATTCAACTAATTTATCAAAATCTTCAGACTGACACTGCACTGCACTGCAATGGCTTTGCTCCCTTTATCCACCAGAAAGATCCATGGACATAATGCAATTAATTTTCCTTTTTAATTATTCCAAATAGCAGAGACTTGACCAAGGGCCTGATCCAGATCCTGTTCACACCAGTGGGGTCAGGGCTTGTCCTCTTCTCAGTCACACACCCCAGAAGTGGGGGGAACATTAAAAAAGGACTGAAAAGCCCTGAGCTGACCAGCCTGGCTCCACCTCTAGTGAGCAGCCACAAAGATGATTAATTAGAAAAAATTCTTTTTCCCATGTCCTGTCCAGGCTGCAGGCAGTGAGTCACTTCAGATCAGCCAGTTCATGGTAATTGTGCATATAATATATTTAAATTCTGGCAAATCTGAGTTGGTTTAGTCCTCAGTGACAGACTGACACTCATTTCTGCATTCAGTAATTTCTGATAAACTAGCTTATTTCATAATATTAATGATACAACTCCGTCTGCTCGAGGGATGTTAATGACTATTGCAGGGAATTTGACCTTTCAGACAGATTTAATTGTGTGTTCTTGTGCCTCTGACAGAAACACTTCAAGACTGATGACCCTGATTCTGAGTTGTACTACAAGGGAGAAGCACACTAAAAATATTTCCACTTGTAGAAAAATTAGTGCAGCCTTTGACAATCTGTTCTCCAGCTTAATCTGGCCTTTGCAGCAGCCAAGTGGCCTCTTGTGCAATTTGTTCAAGGGGGAACAATGGACATGAAGGATTGTTTTGCATGAACTCCATGAGGTTCATTGCATTTCAAAAGCCATGCCCTAGAGAACTTATAAATATGTTATAGAACATTGAAAAATTCAACAAGTCTCCTTTTTTTTTTTTTTTTTCCCCCTTCTAAATAACAGAGATTTTTCTTTTCAATTTCTTCCAGTCATTAGCAGCATAATGAAGGTTCTGTGGAGAAATTACAGATCTTCCTTGGGCTCCCCTGGAACAGCTGGGTTTTAACTCATCCTGCTGAAGAAGAGGGTGGAAGCTCTGTGCTTGGTTTGTGCGACTTTATGGAAATTGAGGTCACTCAAGCTGTGCTTCCCAGGAATGCCACTGCTTTTCTTTCCCCTCCAAGTGCTGCCACAGCTTTCTGCCTCTCCCCAAAGTGAGATACTCACGTGGCTTTTTGGTGGTGGCATTGACAGTGGCACTGAAGGGCCCTGCTCCAGCGCTGTTGTAAGCACGGACAGCTGTGTAATAAGCCAAGTTGCTCCTCAACCCTGTGATCTTTATTGATGTTTCATTCCCTGCAGCTTTTACTCTGTTTGAAGATTCTTCCTTTTGGCCATTATTCCAGTACCTGACCTAGGAGATAAAAACCAAAACCATTTAAATCTTGCATGGAATTGGCTGTTCACCCACAGAGTTGTACTTGACTCTTTTAAGTGCTTTTTTTTTTTTCTCCTTCAGCTGAAAAAGACAGAAATACATTAAAGTTTCATAAATATGTTTACTATGCAAAAATAAAATATTCTTATCCGTCTGCTTCTCACGCTTGCTGCTCTTTTTAGTGTGACTCTAGGAAAAAGGCAATTGAAATATTAGATCTTGCTTGAACCACAGAATGACAAGAGGAAAAGCATTAGTTCATTAAAAAGGAAACAAGCTCAGAAAAATGTACTTTACAAAAAAAGTTTATTTGAAAGTAAATAGAATTCTGAAAAAGTGCCAGTTTGGAGTTATGTCAGACACATGACTATCTATCAGCACAAGAAGTGAAACACAACTTCATTCTGTGGGGACTTTTTCCCAAGAGAGAAAAAATTATCCTTCTTCTGGGTGTAGGTAGGGCAGGAAGAGCAAGGTTTGGGGTCAATCTGCGTGGTTGTCCTGCAGCCTGCACGACCCTTCTGGCCCATGGTCCTTTTACCAAGAGGAGTGGATTTTATTTAACAAATGGGGTTTGTTAGCTTAAATATTTTGATTTCAACAGACTCACCTCATAGCCCAGCAGCCTTCCATTGCTCATCTTCCAGGGAATGGCTGTCCAGGAGACCTCGATGGCTGAGGAGGACAGGCTGGTGGCAGACACTCCTGAGGGGGCCGAGCTGGGCTCTGCATTGGGAAACCAACAAGGGAGAGGTGATTGTGGAAATAAACCTGTTCTTACCCAAACCACCTCATCTCCCTGAGCTGCTGCTGGGTTCCCTGGTGGAACAGCTCAGGGAAGTGTTGGAGCCCAGGAAAAGCCTGGGAACTTTTCCTGTTCCTCTGAGTATTTGTTATACCCTCAGAGCTCCTCAAAAAAAGGCTTGGCCTGCGAACCAAGCTCGTGGGAGCATTTACCCCTAATTCTGGGTGAGGTGAGAGCACCAAAGAAATGCGGATCTGGTTGTCTAGTGTACCACAGAGTGTGGAGTTGTAGTTTTTAGGTTTTGCTATATATATTATATAGAGCCAACATGGAGATTCTACGGTGTTGGCTTCTTCTTCTGCATCTCCTTTCTTCTCTCTCCTCTTCCTTTTTCTCTCTGACATGAGTTCCTGTGATTTGTTAATTGGTAGACAGAATTTAGTGTAGAGGAGACATGTCAATGAGGTTGATATTCACTGGTTTTGGGAACAAAATAAGATACGTAAAGTTTTCTAACTGGTTGATAATAGATATAAAAGCTACCTGCTTTGGGTAGCCATTGTCATTCTGCCCTCGTGTTCCTGGAGGTCACAGCACAGTCTGTGCCTCCGAAACTTTGATAAGAACAAGAAATAAATAAGCTTTGAAACAGCGGAAAGAAGCTTCATTTCATCTTTTTGGGACATGGGACACTGAAATAAGGAACACAGCCGGGCCAGGAGCCAGCAGGGTCCAAAGAACACCTGACAGGAAGGGTTTGGGGCTGTACCTTCCTCAGCAGAGAACACCGTGGTGACTGCGCTGAAGGGCCCCTCGCCCTTGTTGTTGTAGACCCCGACTTTGACCTCGTAGGGCGAGAAGGGCAGGATGCTCTCGTTCCTGAAGACGTATTTGGGGGTGTCAGGAGAGGTGACCACGGTCTGGATCCACGTCGTGGTGCCCAAGGGGCGGAAGGCGACCACATACCCAAATCCTTCCCCGTTCTGCAGCTCCTCGGGGATGGGCTGGACACAAGAGCACAGATCTGTGATGCCATGGGGGTGTTTGGCAGGAGGGAAGTGCCAGCAGACTCATGGACATGCTGAAGGTGCTGGCACTGCACTTGGCATCATCCCCTCAGCCAAGTAACTCTGCTACAGCACAGCAAAATGTGCTCCCTTCAACCTATTTTAAGGTTTGCATTTCAAGACAAGAGCAACTTTCAGGTACAATTTCTGTTTTCCACTAAGAATTCTGCTTTAACACACTCTTCAGTAAATACAACTTTTCTTTCATCAATCCATAGTTCATAAAAAATGCATAATTGCTTGGTCAGCTATTAGAGAATCCAATACCACCTTCGTACAGTGGCTTAAACCTTCTTCTGATGTGATTATGATTAGATAACCACACAGAGCAG
Source organism: Vireo altiloquus (assembly GCA_013396875.1). Taxonomy (NCBI): domain Eukaryota; kingdom Metazoa; phylum Chordata; class Aves; order Passeriformes; family Vireonidae; genus Vireo; species Vireo altiloquus. Next base: position 227,088 of record VZRF01003805.1, on the reverse strand, counting down.
TCAATGCTAGGAACAGAATATTAACAGTTCCTCAAGTCATTAAAAAGGGGATACATAATATAAAGTAGTATGAGACTGGATTGGTCAGCACATGCATCCAGAGGTACTGGTGGGGAAGCAAGAACTGCAAACCTGCACTGCAAACCCCAATTCTTTGGCTTAACCATCCCCTCTCCTCTTCCCCACCCTCCAGCCTCTTTTAGCATTAACATTTGTCTGAGAACAGAAGCAATCCCAGCCAAACTGAATTCCCTTGGGATTTCCACCCAGCACAGGGACACGTGACAGTGAGAGAACAAAGGCCAATGTCCAGGGCTCCCATCCCACACGGCACAGAGCACATGCACATCCCGGAGGAGAAGCTGCTGCAGCCAGGGAAACTCAAGAGAAGAGGAAAGAAGAGAAAGAAAGAAGTTCTGTGAAGGAAACTGCTCGCCAGCAAACTTACATCCCACGTTATGACCAGCTCAGACCTGCTGCCTCCTCCCCCACTGACCTCCGACGGGGGAATTTCGGGAACTGTGGAAAGGAAAGGTAGAGATGTCTGCACGGAGTAGAGACAAGAGGACACATCACATCAGCCTCATGCTCTGAATTTAACCCATACTTCTCCTGGTAAATGTTTTTGGGGTAGAAGGGGCAGTCCTGGAAAGCTCCAGCCCTGTCCCACATTCATCTTTCCCTGGGCCAGGCTGGGGTTTCTCTGAGCACCCAGAGAACCTCAGCAGCTCACAGATTACACCAGGTCTGCTGGGTTTAAGAACTTCTAAAAACTGGAGACGAGCTTCATTTTTTAACAGAGTTAACTCAAAGAATCAGAGAATGGCCTGGGCTTCCCAGAGAAGGGAAGGGACCTTAAAGATCATCTTGTTCAAGGACATCTTTCACTGGACCAGGCTGCTCAGAATTCTGTGTCCTTGCACACTTCCAGGGATGTTATGCAGATAAATTGAGAAACAGCCTCCTTACAAGTGAACTGGGGTTTTAATTGATGGGTTCTTCTGAGCCACGTGCTTGTTACATGGAAGGGTTTCACTGATCAAACACCAGGAATGAAAAATCCCTGTCAAAATTAACCTCTTTCCATCCATTAATACCTTCAGACTCTGCAGCACTGCCTGAACTGGAAGATTTTGGCAGAGTAAATGCAGTTTAAATGGATTTAGATGTTATGCTTCTGTGCTGTTCAGTAATGCAACACAAACTGTCCCACAGCTAAATGGAAAAACATGAACAAACTTGTTACAGGCTTTCATATCCAACAGCAATTCCAAGCTTGTTTGCAGAGAGCCAAAGATATCAACACTCCTTTTCTTTGTTAATATTCAAGACTCTTGAATTAAAAACAAATAGAAGGACCCACTAACCTGCCTCTTCAGTTCTTACTTTTTCTGAGGGCAAACTAGGTTCTCCACCTCCTATTTTGTTACTGGCAACTACACGAAATTCATATTCAACCCAAGGATTTAAATCCACTACTGTGCTTGTGAAGGTTTTCCCGTCGATCACATCCGGAACTGTGAAGAAGAGAGGGAAAAGGAAACTCAGGAACACGGGGCCAGAGACATTCCTACGGAGGCTGGCAGAGGAATTGTGCTCACCTGTGGTGGCTCTCTGCCAGCCCACGGAGAAGGGAGTCCTTGTCTGGATGGTGTAGGTGGTCACGGGGCTGTGGTTGTCTGTGCCCTCCTGCCAGGAGATCTGAGCTGTGGTATCTGTGATCTCCTCCACCTTCACGTGCTCGGGGGGCCCTGGAGAGCCTGGAATTGGATGGAAAACCAGGCAGTGTTTGGTGAAGCTCTGAAGCACCCTGGGAATCACTACCAGTGGATGGATTCCCCATTTTTAATTCCTCAGGAAGGAGGAAAATCATTCAGACTGGAAAAAGAACACTTGTAATTATTGTTTTACGTTCACTAAACTTAACTCTGATAATTTCAACCTGAAATGCACTCAAGTGCAGCACAGATGACTGGGTTTTGGCTTTTTTTTTTTACCAAGAACCTTTGTTCAGCACATCCCTCTATCTTTCCAGTGTCTTTTCCTTTAGTTCTAAATGTCCTCTTTAATCTACAGATATATCTTTGTAGTCAATTTTTTACCTAAAACTTCTTTACTGTACAAGGCACTGGAATGACTTTTCAGCACATCTGACCAGCACCCCAAGCAGCAATTCAGTCAGACAAACTTCCTGCTGCCTTCTGGAAAATCCCCATTCTGGCCATTTCCTGGCCAAAATGCAGGGTTTTGTCTCACCTGCACCAGCAAAGGGGGTTGAAACGAGTACCAGTGCACGAACAATGAGCAAATATCTGATGTATTTTAAAATACACTAAGTGCTGATCACAGAATGTGCTTTCCTAGATCAAAGCTTTTACCTTGTAGCTGTAACATCAGCCAAGAAAGCCAAAATTCTGGCTCAACTGTGAGCATTCCAGCTTGGAATGAAAAGGAATAATCCTGCATTGTGGGCTTTAAACCTTAGGACAAAGCCTCTCCTGGGCTCTGGCAGAACTGCTCATTTCACAGGAAGGATTCTGGAGTCCCCAACACTTCAGTCTGCAGAGGCAGCAACTCCACCTGCCTCAGAGCTGCAGTGAGCTCCCTCTTGTCAGTGACCTGAAGGACTGGCAGTGAAAGAAGATGTGAAATCATTATTATAACCTCCAGCTCCTCATTTCTCTGGGAAAAACCAGGCTTCACCCAAGCCCTGAGCTGTAATTCTCCCTCGCTGCAAGTCAGAATGACATAATTGAACTCAGCAGTCATTCATCACACCATTCAAGCCATGGATTGGTTCTGTAACCTCCAACACCAGTTGTTTCTATAGCCTACAACATAAAAAAAGGTGGAAAATGTGACCCTGGAGCTGGGCTGGGAGGTACCTCTCACGATGAGGTCGGCTGCAGAGGCCACGCTGTCCACCTCTGTCTTCACCATGCAAACATACTTCCCACTGTGCTTCAGCTGGATGTTCCTGATCATTAAATCACCTGATGCACTCTGTGGGAACACAGAACATTTATTCATGCACATACACCACCCCTGCAGTCTAATATTTTCTTTGCAAAGGGAAAAGAAATCCACCAAAAGTGTGAAGTTGATCAAAAATTGCATTGCAGTGACCAGGACAGCAAATTATTGCCCATCAGCTGCTCCAGGTTTGTTGTCTGGGAGCATTTTCCCAAAAAACATGAGGCAGTGTCCCTTTTTTGGGAGAAGTGAGTTCCAACACGGAGAGCACACGCTGGGAACACATCCCCTGGAATGGATGGAACCAATGCCTCAGGGTCCTGTGACCATTTGTCTCAAAGCCCTAAGAAAGAGAAAAATGTGCTTTCTGTGGCCATTAACTGATTTGATTTCTAGACAGAGTTTATGGAGTTTTTATCTAGAACCTGTAAGTCGGGTAATAATGGATTTTTAAGGAGTTCAAATGTGTAAGAGACGAAGCTGAATTCAGTCCATTCTCCAGGTTACCATGAGCACACTTCCATTTAAAGGCTGCACATTTCAGGCTATGTTTCTCATTTTACAAGCCTAAGTTCTATTCCTTGCTTTTCACTGAGTACTTAATCTTTAGTCTTTTTTTCCCCATTGTTCTCTCTCAGATCACAGCATGTGGTTATTTCCTGGATCATGGGAAACAGAAATAAAACTTGAATGAAACTGTAACTTCATATCTTGTTAGGGCTCTTTGTGTACTGTTTGTTTTCCACATCACTGAACACAGAAGTTGATATTAAACCTTTGGTAGACAGTGTCCCTTAAAAAAAAAATCTCCTCTTTATGTCAATTGAATTTCTGCTTTAACTCAGTTCCAGCTGAATTTTCCAGGTGAAAAACACCTCAGTCAGACTTTAATTTTTAAAATTAATTTTTAAATTTTAATTTTCTTGAGAAGCAGCATCTTCTTCAAGGACAGAATCCTATTTGAGGGTATTTTCAGCTACTTCGGCCACTGAATCAGGGGCAAACAGTAGTTTGGGAGAAAGGTAAAGACATGACTTTGAAATTTATTTTCATCTTGGAAAAAACCACAAACCTTTCAAAACATTTGGTTGTTTTTCTTTGTCTCAGCATTACAATGTCTCCATTCTTTATACAACACAAGCTGAAGCCAATTCTGCCTGATTCCCTCCCATGTGTGTGCCTGGTCTTCTGTGAAAGCACAGATGGAAGTTGTTTGCAGGACAATCCAGTGCTGATTGCTTACAATAAATTAAAAGTTGAGTCAAAAGCAATCTAAAATCCATCTCCTTGACTGGGAGTGGATATTCAGGGAATGCCCAGCATCAGCAGTGAATGCAAGCAAATCACATCCTACACAAACTTATTTCAGCAAACTCCATTTGAGACATCTCAACAAAGGGGAAGGGGGCTTCAAACAGAACAGTTTTACTTGAAATAAACCCCAGCAAAGTGTTAATACTGTGTTTCAGTTATCTGGGGGGATTTGGGAAGGGTCTCAAGGGACTGGGGGAGCAGCAGGAAGCTCCCCTGCAGCACCCTCCCTTTCCATGGGGGTATTGTATTCCTGCCTGGTCAGATCCAGCCTTTGGCAGGGTGGATGAGCCCAGGTGACAGTGAAATCTCCTTCTGCCCTTCCCAGGCTGTCTGGAATACTAATGCAGAGTATCCCATGCAGTAAGAATTCCTTTGGCCTGTCCTGGCTGCAGAACAACCCCAGCCATTGCTGGTGATCCCCAGTTTTGGGGCAAGTCCGCTGAGAATTTGGGCATCTGCTTGGTCTGCCATGCTCTTTGCCTGAACCACCTGGCTAACAACCCCAAAAAGCAGTAAGACAGCCTCACATCCCACAGTTTTCCAACTATCTGGAAGACCAAGTGGTGGTCCCAGAACATCTCAATAACTATGAGATGTTGGGGACCTCAGGTCTGTGTGATGGGGACCTCCTACACATCAGTACACGGAAATCTATCCATCAGAAAAATAAATACCTTCCAACCAAGAAAGATGAAGTTATTTTTGCCATGGTATTTTCATTTAATCAATACACAGTGTAACTACTGCAAGGCTTAGAACATATTCAGGATTACTTACTCACCATGACCTGCGTGTAACTCCAGATGGAATTACTGCACTGACCTTAATGTGATACAAAGCCCATGACATATTTTCATGGATCTCTTGGTAACCTGTGAAGTTTTCTACTAATGAGCACAAATTCCTCTTCACACAAATAAGAGCTTGAAAAACCAAAGCCCCTGAATGTCTATAGTCTATAAAATCCCTCATGACAAATTGGTTTGTGCCAGGTTCCTTTGTCTGTCAATGCTGTCTTTCATGTGATCCTGAGGAAAATCAGGTAGAAACAGAGGTAAGAACTTAAAAACTTCAGGTCTAAAACACAGGGCACAAGAAAAATGAGTGACGGGCAGCAAGCTGGGCCAGGGGATGATTTCTTTTCAACACAGAATTCTCAAAAGAGAAACATCTTATTTTTTAGCATGAGGAAAAAATAAGTTAGTGCTGGCTACAGCTGTAAGGCAAATGAAGAGAAGGTGTTTGCAGCTCACCCCTCCAACCTTCTCGAAGTGAGAAGCATCCCTCTGGAAGTCCGTGAGGGTCCCGTTGAAGTACCAGGTGAAGCTGATGTCCAGCAGGGGATCGTGCTGGACCTGGCAGGGCAGCACCACGCTCTCCCCCACGGTGACATCCAGGTTGGAAGGTGCCAAGGTGATCCTGGTTGGCTCTGCAGGGAGCACAAATATTGGTGATTGGGTTTTTCTGCACTGCTGAGCTTTGCCTGCCACTGATATCCCTGCCCCGTTCCTTGGATGTGATCAATGCCAGCCATGTCCAGCGATGCAGCTGGGCTGGGAGTGCTGCCTGACCCCTCTCTCTGGAGCTTGGTGCCCCTGCATCCCCCAGCAGGACACTGCAAAGGTGAATTTGAGCCTGCTGGGTGCAGCCAATCCTCTCCACAACGCCGAATCCACAGGCAGGAATTGCCACCCCAGAGCTCTCAGCAATCCCTCTTGTGCTCTGGAGCAGGAAGCAGCAGCAGCCACTGGGCAGATGAGGAGGTGGGAGTAAGGGAAGAACCTAATAAACCCCAGGAACTGGAGGAAATCCACTTAAGGAAGAACACAGTGGATATTTGGGTCCATCCACCACACAGAACATAAACAGTGTCATTAAGAACCACTGTTTGTTATTCCAGAATCACATTAACAGAGAAAAACTTCAGCTACTGTAAATATGTAAAAATAAAATTTAATTCTAGGAATCCTCTGTATATTACTCTGTTATTTGTATATAAAGGGACACAAATCATTTAGGAGCACAGGCTGAAAACATGAAGCTGTTAATTTACTGTAATTCTATTGGGACCTATGAGATATACAGGATATGTAATGTAGTGGGGTATTAGATAATTCTGACTTTGGGAAATCTTTCAGGTATTAAAAACTTTGAAAAAGAACAAGAGAAGACACTTTTCAGATGAACTTCATAAACTTCTGCCTCTTTTCATCCAGTATCTCAACCAGCAGCCAGGGATGGATGACTTGGAGGAAGGGGCAAGATCCCTCTGAACAACAATTCTGTATAAAATTTGCTTTTGAAAGACTCTGTTCTACTGCCCATGGAGTCCCTGAATGCTCCCCTGCAGCTGAAGTTTCCACCACATCTTTTTCCACGAGTAAACAGCATTTAAACCTCCTTTGGGCTAAACAGATTTTCGACTGGAATACAAAATTACCTCAAAGATTTTTTTTGATTGACATGTTTTTTTCATAACAAATTAAAAAACCCCACGAACTTAAAAGCATAATTGCACTATTTAGTGTTTAGAGAAGTGAGAGGAGGGAGGGAAGTGTTCAGAACTCCCTCACATCTGAGAAATATCTTTGTCAAAGACAGAAAAATCCCTCAGTGTCTCTCCTCTCAACTAATGAAAAAGCTGTAGCAGCAATCCTTTTATCTTTATACATTAAATAAATAACTCCTCGTACTTTTTACGTTCTACCCCACCACTGCAGGCTCCTGAGCCTGCAATTCCAGGTCCATCCCCTCTGCCCCAGCTCACCCACCTGTAACTACCAAGCTGGTGGAGCCCTTGGCTGTTCCAAACTGGTTTGTAGCCAGGCACGTGTAGCTGCCAGCATCCCCCTTGGTCACGTTGGCTATCCTTAGTCCTCCATCCTTTAACAGTGTGACCCTAAAAAAATGACAGGGAGGTTTTAAAAGCTGCAGCATTTTTAGCCGGAATGCTTTAACACCTTACTGTCATCTCAGACATATTAAGCTGTACCAGCAATTAAGAAGAAAATGAGCTTTGTCCCAGCTGAAACCAGGACAATTACCAACCTGGGGTTTGAAAATGCTGGGATCGTTCACTGACAATGCACAACAAATCTGAACCCACATATTACTTTGGAGGTGTTATTTTGGACACCAGTAACCAATGCTTTAGAGATGTGGGCATATGTATGTGTGTGAAAGAGAGAAATCCCCCATGAACTCCACCTTTTTCAGCTGCACCACCTGGAACTGGAATAATTTTCAGCTTTTTTGTTGTTTACCTCAAGCAATCTTGCACGGCAACTTCGAAATAACTGTGATTACCATGACAACTCTACAGGATTGTTCATGAACTTCCTTTGTCAAGGACTTGCAGGACAGAAAATTCCCTTTGCCCCACACAACCTCTCCCAGTGAGAGCATGGAACAAGCAGGAAGGTGCTTATAAAAGATGTGGACAGAAGAAAACCCACGGCACTGATGGGGACAGAGAGCAGGAACATCCCCACAGCAGAGGTGGCATCCCAGACAGCAGCACTGGAGGGACACACAGGTAAGGCTGATTTGACTCCCTCTTTCCCTGTGTGTTGTTCTCCCATCTGTTCTATCCATAGCTGCAGGAACTTCTACCCTAAGACAACCCAGAGCAGCAAAATAACAGAATACATAAAAAAAATGCTCACATTAATTAACCAAAGGTACCCATTTTCCTGACATGCCCAAGTCAAAAGAGCTTCAGAGCTTTTCTCTCACATCCCATGAGCCCAGCGGAGAGGCACCAAGGGGAGCACAGCACCTTGGCTGGATGGGGTTGGGGAAATGCCCTGAGCACCCACAGTGACACAGAACAAGCACAGCAGCAAACAAAACCTCTCCAGGCAAAGCTCTGCCTGTGTGAGCTGGAGCCCTGCTCGGTTTTCAGGGGAAGTGCCAGCTGACAAGGCAGCAAATGTCATCAAACTCAACATTGCCACCCTCCCCTCCCTCCCTCAGAGGAGCTGTGAGGGTTTTGCCTGCTCACTTGCATGTGCTTTGTTATCAACCTGCTGCTTTATCCAGTACAAAATTAATTAATTAATTACACCCCATCTGCTGCTCTTTTTATTTTCAACACTCTTGAGGTAAAATAGTATCAGTAGATTCCCATAATTTGTCCCAGCCGAGTTCTGTGGTTAAATTCTGCTGTCTTAGGTGGAAATTAGGATCAGCATGGGATAAACTCTGCACCAGTCCCTGACCCGAGGCTGTGGGGAGGAGGCGGCTCAGTCCCTTCTCCCAGGTGACAAGGGACCAGAGGAAATGGCCAGGGAGGTTTAAATTAGATATTGGGGAAAATTTCTTCATGAAAGGGTCATCAAGGGTTCAGTGACTTTATCCTTCACCCTTTACTTGTCTGATCCCAAACCCACAGTCCCTAAATGCAAACCCCAGCAGTGGGAGTCCACCAGGGCTCTGCAGTTCCACTGCCCCTCTCCCTTACCACTAAATTCACCTAATCCTCACGTGGAGGCTGTTCCCAACCTCTGAAAGCAGGAGTCTGGGCTCCTGCCACAGCTGCACTGCTCCTTACACTGAAACACAATTTTTGGAATGATAATATAGAAACATACACAACTTTTAAATGCTTTTTTTCCTAATTATTTCAAATTGCATCTTGTATTTCCTCCAAAGAGGGGTTTCAGCTCTCGGTGCCTTAGCTGAAATACTCTTCCTCTGGGCAAAGGTGGTGCAATAATGAAATTAGCAGATGCAAATTACAAGAGATAACAAGTCACCCTGTTAGAACAACAGACAGAAGCATCTTATTGGGGTGAGAAAGAGAGCTATAAATAGGCAGTTTAATCCATTTATAACCACAAAGCATCCTAAGGTACCTCAGCTGATGTGGTGGCACTTGAGGCGTTTTTTCAAGGGAAGATGTGCCTCAGCAGTGACTTCCCTGAGGCTCATTAACTTGTTTTGGAAAATTCCTAAGTCGTATTTGGCTGCACTTCATGTTAGATGGAACATTTAAAATTAATTAAGCCGTGCCATATGGTTTATAGGTATTTTAAATGTGTTAAAGACATGAGTAATACGTTTTATAGGTAATTAGAATGACATCAAAAAAAGGTGTTAAAATACCTCAATTATGGTTGCAAGCTTCTGTGCTGTTACACTTTCTAGCTGAGGCTTCATCTACTTTGATGCAATTTCCAATACAAAAAAATACAAAACTAAAGAAACCCCAAGTGTTGACAAAGCCCAAGATCAAACAAAGGAAAACGCAGGATCTGGGAATAAACCTGAAAATGTCTATTGTTTAATTAAAACCAATCACTTTTAGAGTGCTCTGAGCTACCTGCAAGCCTAGCTTGCCTAAAATAATTAAGCAGAAGGCTTATTAAAACCCAGACGTGATTGAGAATCATTTTTGCTAAAATTAAAAAAAAAAAGCAAACAATACACCCAAAAAAATCAATTTGAGAAAAATATTATAGTCGAAATAAAATCTTTACTGGTAAATTAGAAAAAGAGAAATGCTCCACTTTTTCCAATTACAAAACTGTAAATGCAGCTCGAAGTCTATGGAAACCCAAAACCCAAAAATAGCTCTGCCCCTCCTGCTGAAACGTGAGACAAAACAAAGCTTTTAGTTTACTTAAAATGATTCAATATTCACATGCGGTGCTGGAACACTGCCAGGGAGAGACCCAGACCTGTGACACCCCAAAATAACAACACAGCCTTTGGCATTCCCTGCCACAACAGGTGTTTTTCCAACCCATTTTGCTGAAGGCCAGCAATTTTCCAAGTGAATTCGATTTTCCACCCTTCTGATACCCAGGCAAAAGGCACAAAACCTTTAGCTCTGTAAAAGGGACCATGGGTGGAGCAATGGTCCTAAATCCACCTCCATTCCAGCTGGAGACAGAGTTAGGATCTGTTTGATCATCAGATCACAGCATCACTGACAAACTCACCATCTCTCGCTAACTCCTGAGCAAAACTGGGGGAATTGATGTTTGGGGAGATTCTTTTTTCTCTACAGTCATAGGATGGCATAAAACCCCCTAAATTCACACCCACATTGAGGTCAGCAGGATGGGGAGAAGGATTAAACAACTTCGGGACTGACTTGAGAGGCTCATGTTGGTAAAATTATACATTTGTATATTTATATTTAGAGAGGGAAGACAGAATGGTGCCTCAGGATCCACTGAAACTTGGTGCCATTAATGCAACTGTTAAGGACTGCAAACTTGTCCATCTTCCCAAAGAAATGCTCTATTACTGAACTAACAGACATCATCAAACCAAGGAATCACTGCCTGTTTCATTTGTCAGATTATTCAGCAAAAAATGCAACTATTTTAGATCCTTATTGATATGGTAATAAATACAAACACATTCCTCTCCAGTTCGTAAAACTTCAGTGCAAAGGAACAGTGGAAAAGTGGGTCAAAAATGTCTTTTTATGTATCAATCAAATTCCAAGTAAATTAAAGCAGATTAATTAACAGGAAAGTCAGCAAAAAAAAATCCTATGCAAGTACTGGTAAGTAAATGCATTACTTTTCATATCACAGCATTTGAAACTGTAACACGAAATGAATAAAAATACTTAATTCAAATTGCAGGGAAGCTAAAACCATTAACTACTACTTCTGAGTATCATATAATTTTTTAGCAGGAATTATTTCTTTCCTCCCTCAATTTGCCATCACTTGGCCACAATGAAAGCTACTAAAACTGGAGTTTTCCTAAGGGAATTGCACTGGGAAGTCTTTTAGTGAAGTTTTTAGAGCATCTTCTTTCTAGTCTTGGTAAATTTAGGAACATCTAGGAATAAAGGTGAGTTTGTTTAGAGGTGAAATGCTGCTCTGCATTTTCACAAAATCCTGGTTTTTGAACTCTTCCAGTCAGGTATTTGAGCCAGGAGCAAAGGACCCATGACAGCCCACAGGCAGCAACTGCCAAGTACAATCTGACAATTAAAAACCATGTACATACATAAAACATTAGGGAACTCTTGGAAGGGGTTATGTCTGGGTTGTGGCATGTTTTAGTATTTATTCTGTTTTACGTGAGTTAAACCAGCATCAGGAGCATTCAACCTTGGTGAAACACCTAATCCTCCTTTTCTGGAGGATGAAAGGACAACAAAAATTCATCCATCTGGAGGTGGAGATGTCTCAGGCACCCGATAAATTTAAATCCCATTTTCTGTCTTTCCTTCTGCATGTTATCCTATGCTTTCATTTCTCTCTGCACTCCACTGCTCTTTAATGTTTAGCTCTCTTTACTCAAGATATTCTTACAAAAAAAAAAAATCACACACTATGCAAAATTAACAAGAAACAAGATTGCATTCTTCAATGCTGAGCGATTTCTCAGCCCAGAGCTCATGAATCCATTCTGAATTACAGTTTCTCCCCTCCACAAGACATACCATATTCAGCTCACTTAATTAAAATTTACTGAGTCATTATCCAAATCTTCTACACACTGAAAATGCAGAACTATTTAAAAATAAATTAAGAATACAAGCAACAGTGCCATCAAAATGAAACTCTCTCAGGCTTTATTAAAGCATTGTGGCCAGCACCTCAGCGAAACCCAAGTTTTCTGATGACGAGAAATGGAAATATTTGTGCTTTATTTTTATTATTCAAATTGGCGTTTTCTTAAGACATATCAATTCTATCCATGCTGCTACAAATGTAATTAAAATTAGGCTCCTTCTGCCTCCCCACCTCTCCCAGGTGTTGTCCACACTGGACCTCTCTGAGCAGAATTGTCCTTGTGGGAGGAACTCAATCCTCCTGTTTGCTGCAACTAAAAAAGAGTAAACTCTCCTCAAGAAACTTCCCTGGAAATGCAGTTAATGGCTGAAAAATGCACAGCTAATTTGAAACCCTTTCCTGAATTGCAGGAATTGTAGAACTGCGAGAAATTGATGAATTGTGATTATTCCCAGCAGACAGTAATGAACTTCAGGGTCTTCTGCAAGAACCACACTCTGCTCTTCTCTGAAGGCGAGTTACCTTCATTTAGATTAATTCAGGATTACTGCCTTGTTATTGTGCTTCCTCATGAAGCCATTTCCAAAATATTGTCAAAAATAGACACTCTGGGTGATATTTTGGAAGCACCTGCACTCTGCAGGAGCTACAGCTGTAATTTATGTTCATCAACCCAAGCAGGCAGCACCATGTATGTTCATTATTGGAAACTGAGAGCTGCTTTCTTTCGCCTGGCACCATCACCCCAATGAAACTGGGGGGTACTGGTTTGGAAGGGCAACCCAAAGCAACCACTAAGCCCAGTTCTGATGGCCGGGCAGACAGCAAGGTCAAAGTGATGCCTGAGGCTTTAACTTTTCTCTGTTCCCAGCCCTGCAGTGCCCAGTGTAGCTCTGCAGCTCCCTGGAGCTCGTTCAGTGCTGTTCTCTCATGCTCACACTGACATAACAAAGCCTCTCCAGCTCGCTCTCCAAGGACACCCAGACCCTCCTGGGCCCAACAACTGCAAACCTTCATCTTGGGGAGAGGCGGGCAAGCTTGGGCAAATTCCATCCTTGCCTGGCTTCTGCTTGGGCAATTGATGCTGATATCAAAGTGGGAAGAACTCGGGAGCTGTCATTGTCCATGTTGGGATGCACTGAGGCAGGAGCCTCTGGAGCCCAGAGTGTGACCTCTGAAGGCCTTTCCAACCAATCCCTCCTTGATTCCTTTATTCCTGTCTGCTCTCTGTTTCTAGGGAGCCATTTAAGGCATCAAAAGCAAGATGAAAATCATGGTGCAAACTCTCCTCTCCTGGAGATGTGGAGCCCCACAAGGTCCAGCGGTGCCTGGCAGCTTTGACTCTCACAAATTGAACGTACATGAGCTCCAACAAAAGAGACAGGCAGGTTTGGGAAGGATACCATTCCACTTTTTATGGAAATGGGATGGGGAGAAAAGATAGGAATTCTCCTAAACGGACAAAATCAGGTGCTAAGCATTTTTTGCACACACTTTGCAAAAGCAGTCATAAAAATTAAACCGAGAACCATGAAAAGGCAACAGGTTTCGCATAAATTTTAGAGATCATTGTTTAATTTAATACATTAATGTTATTTAATTAAAGGCTAGAAGTATTAAATAACCAAGTAGTGCTATTTTGAATGGGATTTTGCTTGTCTGCTTGCAGGCAGGCAGGCAGCCAGTGAGGCTGTTGGTACCATGTCCAGCTCTGCAACAACAGATGCCCCAACTTCTGCCAAATTGTCACATTTGACAACACTTAACACCAGGACACATGAAAACTCTTGTGGTCCCTGGGAACAAGGAGCCAGGGCAAAGATGATGGTGTCTAAAGCTGGGTACAAGGAGACAGCTCCAGCCTCAGATTGAACAAATAAAGGTCTCCACCACAGTCTCTGTAAGTTTTATTTATCTGGTAGCAAGTTCAGTGTTTAAAAATTACAAAACAAAAGCCCAGCGTGGTGTTTTAGAGGAATTGGACCACAAGAATTTTGACTAAGAAGCATTTTCCTGATGCCAGGCTGAGCTTTGTACGACCCAACAGAGGAGCAGAGACACAATGCTTAAATCACACCACACTGCCATGGCAATCATCCTTCAAAAACAACATGTGTGGTTTCCTCAGTCTCATATCTGGCCTTCTGGACCCTCCCTGCCCATGATTTATCCTGCCAAGCACAGCGTGGCACCAGAGTGCTCCGAGATGCACATGCACAGTCATCCTGTCCCCACTGCTCCCAGCAAACACTGTGACCTCCCAGGGCTGCTGCTCTGACTGCAGTTGTGTCTAACTCAGACAGAAAGGCTGGCCTGGGGCCAGAGTGAACTCCCCAAAAATAATTCTGGCTCCTCTGAGTGTGCACAGCCTGTCCTGACTGCAGCTGGAATGCCCAAGTGCCACACTGACTACATTTATGCTAAATCAAACTCGTGTCTTAATCACACTTTTCCTCCAAGGAGCTTCTTCGCTGTCCCAGTTCAATCCCTGAAACTGTGTAAATACTGAAATTCAGAACAGAAAGCCTGGAAAGTCAGCAATGCCCAGGGTGGGAGAGATGCAAACCAAAAGGCTGCTCCCAAGCAGAGAGGTACAGCCCTGTATTGTCTCTTTATACAATTTAACCAGCACACTTGTGCAGTTTCAGTTTATGACTAATTCAATAATGCTTTAATGGTTACTGCTGGAAAAAAAAACCATTGACATGTTGCTGGAAATCAATAGCTGGGGGCATGGGTGAATCACAAACCCTCCCCTGAGAATTACAACCCCCAAACACATCCACTACCACGTAAACAGTGATGATATCTGTTATCCCAAACAGGATCATGGCTGCTTGAGAAGAACCTGGAAGTGCATTTTCCTTTTCTTTTCATGTTTTCATCTGCTATTCCTGACCTCCCAACTAACTTTTTCTTTTCTCAGCCACATCATCACCATGGCTGTAACACACCTCACCTGCCACCCTGCATTTTTTTGAAGGCTTTTAGTACTTTTTTACAGGCTTTGCATTCTCAGTTTTCTATCAGTACCTGGTTCTCTCTAAATCAGGACAAATTCTACATTAAACTGAAAACAAAATCTGGCCCTTGACCTTACAGAAAGCACACACTTGCACTCTCAGTGCTCTGATATCTTCACAACAAAAAAAACAAGCAAAAAACCCCAGGCCAGCCAGACTTCAGAGAGACTTTACAGATGTTTGGATCTACAGCTGACACTACTGCATAAAATGACACACAAAAGCTTCTTGTAGGATTAAAACAAATAAACCAATGTAACATGATACCTTTCATTTTCGTGTAGCTGCTCACCTCCCTTCTTCCAGGAACATTTGGCCTTAGGGAAAGCTTTGGGTTTGCACTCAAAATCAACTGTGCTGCCTATTTGAACCTGGATCAGTTTCTTCATTGGACTCTTGGAAAAATCTGGAGCAGAAGCTAAAACAGAAGGGGTAGTAATAGTGAAATAAAGCACTTTTAATGGTATTAATGATACTACTTTTTAGCACACCAACACTTCTCAGATTCTGAACAATTAACACCATTAACTAGTTCAGACAGATCTTCTATTGGACAATTAGGCATTTTCCCTTTTTTGTACCTCATCCTGGCACCAAATCTCAGCTGTGCAGGTGAGCACACAACAAGGCAAGCACACAAGATTGCACAGACTGAAGCTCAATGAATCCAAGGAGTGTTCAGCAGCTGCCCAACTGGATGCTCTGCTGAAGGGAGCAAACTTATCTAATAAATCTAATAAATATCACACCAGGAGTCTCATTTACGTCACAGAACTGTTTCCAGCTTCACGTGACAGTGCATTGTCAGATGACATGAAACAACACTGCAGCTCATTCTGAGCAAAGTTTCCATGAAGGAACAGTTTAGAAAAGGCTTGTGGCTTCTCCGTACAGTAACACTCCACTTTGAAAGGAAATTCAGTGTTTGAGCAGACCAAGGCTGAAGGAGCATGTGCTGACCAAAAGCACAGGAAGGAAACAGGGACCCGTGTCCCCAAAACACTGCACAGTTACAGCTTAGTTTTGACTTTGGCTGTCACTCTCTGTCCCCTGGCTCCACAAGGGCTGCACACAGAGGCTTTTAACCCCACGGTGCCCCTGAGCCCCACACAGAGGTGAGAGCAGCCCATGGAGCCAGCGCTGCCTCCACACCGCACCAGAGGTGTTAATCCTCAGCCCCAAGCCCAAACCCCCATCCCTGCTCTTCCCCTCGTGAATAATTTATCCTGTTCTGTTTTAAATGAATGATTGGCCTGAAAATCCGCCGGCAGCAGATGACTCAACTCCTCAGCTCTGCAGATAAAGACATCAGGTTGACAAAAATGTTTCATTTCAGTGACAGCAGCTGAGTGAGTTAAATCTGAAGTGCAATCCGAGGGGGTGTGGAGAGGGATAATGAGGTTCATGTTTTAGTGAAAAAGGGAACATCTTACCTACAACCCTGAGCTCTGCACTCGAAGAGATGACACCATGTTTATTTTCAGCTATGCACTGATATCTGCCAGAATCTGTCAGATTTAGATTTGATATTGTAAGTGCACCATTTTCAATTTGGATCCTTCCCTGAATATTAAGAAAAATATCTTTATTGATGATATATTTCCTGTGAAAAATTTAAAATAAGTAAGGAATATAAATAGGACAGCATAAATACAATGAATAGGGTAAATGCAAAAGCATAGTCATGAGAACAGTTCTAAAAGAAGTGACACAACAGCAATGATGATCAGATATGGAGACCTGGCAATGCAGTGTACGCAAATAATTCTTCAAACTTGCCCAGTTGCATCGAGGTTTGGCTATCTCAAATGCCCTTCTATTTCTCTAGAAATATGGACAGAATCCTACTGGCCCCCTCAGACAGACCAGAGTATCCAAACTGTGCAGATGGCACTGGCATTTCACACTATTTAGAGATTTCACATGTGCCACTTGCTAATGAGCTCTCTCTAATACTGTGCAGAAAAAATTCCATCAGCCATTAAATGAAAGACACAAACTTAAGTGCCCTGGAGCCAGCAAAGCTACTCAAGTATCTGTCTGGGGCTTCTCACCTTGCTTATTCTTGGAAAGCTCAATTACAGGAGAAGTGACAAATCTGAGTGGCAGAACTGGTGAGAAAAGGAACCAGTGAGAAAGACAAAACCAAAGGAGCATCAACTTTGGGGAAAAACCTTTGGGGAAAACCAAAGACACAGTAATGGACAAAACCCTAAACTACCTGCCCAGAAGTATTTTCTAAGGACTGTTTTTTTGGGTCTGGACATGGCTTAGCAGGCCCAATGCAATTGCTCACTCCCTGCAATTGCTCACTTCCAGCACCCACGGCTGGTCCAAGCACAGGGTGACTCCAGGACAGCTCAGCTCCTTCCCTGACAGCTCCTGTCCCACCTGAATGCAAGGGGTTCATCCAGACAGAGAACAATCCCAAAGAGGAAAAAGCCTGAGTCTCTATGGCTTGATCTCCTCTGCAGCATCCCAAGCTGCTGCTCTTACACAAGATTTGTTTATGGAGAAGGGCAGCTGAGTGGAACAACCCCTAGAGATGTTTGTGAAGGGGATCCAGCATGAGGGATTACTGCAGTCACAGCAGGAGACACCTGATAACTGCACACAGAGAGATCCTCTGGTATCTCCTCAGTGCTGCCTCTCCAAGAGTTGGTCCTTCAGTATCTCCAGAGGAAGTCACTCTTGTGCCCTGACATCACACCAAAAGGCTGGACACCAACACCCCAAAGTGGAGAAATGGGGAGATGGAATGATTCCAAGATACTTTTGTACTTCCTGAGGTAAAAAAAAAAACCATTACCTCAGGGACTCAGTATGACCAAGAGGAGATTTTGTGCTCCCTCATTTAACCTGTCCACAAAACACCACCATTCCTTTCAGCCTGCACAGATGTAAGAAATGCTCTCGAGTGCTCTGCTCATTTTTCAGAACCATCCAGTGAATTCACCTGAGCAGTCACTTCCCCAAATGCCAGCACTGAGCACAAGGCACTGCCCAAGGGGAAAATGCCTTCCTGCAAAAGTGCCTCTAGTTGATATTCCTGATAACCTGAACGGGGCTGTCTTCCAATGAAGCAGTGAGATTTAAAATCAGTAAGGGGTATCAGACCCTGTTCTGCACTTCTGGTCTTTCACCTTCTAAGTTCAACCTCTTTTCCCTGTCACCAAGTGCATTACTTCCTATTAATTTACTACAACAACCGTGTTAAAGCAAATATCTATGTTCTGTTGCTGTTTGTACTCCATTCTTTGCATCAAGTAGCGGAAAATCCATGAATCTTTAGGAGTGTTGTCAAGAAGTTGGAAAATATTTTCTTACTACCTTTAATGAAATGCCAGCTGCAAATATAGTAAAATAATTCAAGCTCTCCATCTCTCTTTATAAGTCTTCCTTCTCCAGTCATTCCTTACATGTTTCTTTCTATGGTTGTATTGCTGCTTTCGAATCTGCTTTTAGCTGGAATATTTTTTACAACACAATTTGTCTTCGAAGCTTTTGAAGTCTCATCAGGATGCTCTCGAAAAACACAACCCCAGTATCAGAGTCCTCTTGACTTTCACCAGGAACTTTTGGATTCTCCTACTTGCACGAATGTCGTTAATTTTATGCAGCACCACTTTTTCAAAACAGAATGTTACCTCTATTGCCAGCTGCTCTCCATTCTTCAGCCACCTGTAGGATGGTTTGGGCTTCCCGCTTGCTCGGCAATCCCAGTACAAGGTGTCCTCTACAGCAACCTCCACATCCTTTATGGGCTGGATCCAGTGAGGCTTTGCTGCAGATAAAACACACATCAGCAACAAAGACCCTCACAAGTTATTGCTCCAGATCAGAATCAAAGGGTTAATTAGCACAGAACTCATCCATTTTCTGCCCAGACTGCTTTGTACCAACAGAGCTTCCCACTGGTCCTGCCTCAAGCCCCCTAATGAATCAAATAACTTATTATTCCTTTTACATGCTTTAATTATGAGCAGTAAACCAGAAGAAAATTGAGGGTGCAGATCACTAAAGCTGGACTAGTGAAACCAATATTAAAATCACAAATGGTAAAACAACATCATTTTGCAATCAAGGCAAATGTAAGAGAAAGACATTAATGGTGAGACTGAAATTAAATAAGTGATGTGGCTAAATCATCAAATTAATGCTGAAGAGAATCCTTTAAGTCTTAAAAAAAAAAATGGTATGTCAGCCTTAGTGCTAAATACCATTTAAATTGTTTTCTAATGCAAGACAGCACTTAACTGGATGAAAACATGGATATATGAGACTGTTTTTGAAAGCAGAAGTCTTGGCAAAGAATTTGGATAATGCAAACCAGTAGAGGAAAGTCCATAAAAATGAGTATTTTTTAAGCCAAAATTCGATGCAATAATACCATACATCCTTCAGAATTACCCAAAATACACTTAAAACTGTAAAGATATTTAAAACAACCGTTACAGCTTTCACAGGAAGGAGAAAGCTCACTTGGCAAATAAACATCAATGCATGAAAAACAGTAGTTTGTTCTTTTATTCCTTTAGTGCTATTTCACACAACAGCTCAATACTGTTTTATAGGTAACTTGTGAATTTTCTTTGAATTTATTTAATTTACTAGAAAGTTTATAAACTCAGTCTATGCTATTTCTCCAAGAAAAGATATTCTGGACATTGCCTATGGAGAAAACAAATAAAAGATTAGGATGAAACTTGGCTGCAAACTCTTTGCTATGGGCAAAGAATTTTCCAGAGTCAATTTGCTTATCTTAAGTCAGTAATTCAGGAAAGTCTCTGAACACCCTCACAGGAAAACAACCAGGAGAAAACAAGTCCTTGGTGATGTAGGAAAACATTATCTAATATGTGAGTTTTGGAAGAACAGGTCAGATTAATTCCCGTTGAACTTTCCACTGCAATGGAGTTGCACCAGCAATTAACTCAGGGAAATTTCTGATTTGCCTGTGGTCATGAGGGAAGTGGGCACAGCTGAGAGCTGAACCTTTCCACTGCCCCAGGCACAGCACCAGCCAAGCCAGGCTTGGGTAAGAGCTGGCATTAATTTCATTTTAAAAGATTCCTCGTTTCCTAGCATGGAAATTTCCCCTCATCACAGGTTCTGCAATGCACTGAAAAGACCTCAACGTGACCATGTACAGCACCAGACTTTTACCATAATTATTAACTGATTTATGATTTATGTATCCATACTTAGGTTTAACTTCTTACAGAAGAACTTCCTAAAAAGTATTCATTGAGATATTAACAACTAATACATATTGGAATTCAGCCAGTATTTGCTGACAGGGAAACACTCTGATACTATTTTTTTTTTCCTCATCCCCATGAGGATTAACACCTTTCACTGATTTGGAGATAATTTATTTTTCACACTCTCTTTATCAAGGTCAGCTGCAAAAGACAGGATAATCTGATCTTTGTGTCACACGAATGTACAATGTCACTGGTATTAACTGTAATTAAATCCTCAAAGCTCATGTTACAACACCAGAGCTCAAGACAGAGCCACTGTTTCATCTCACATTGTCACTGGGAGTATTTGCCCCACGTGCCAAGGGAATGAAGGCTCAGGGCTCCCTGTAGTGAGCTCCCTGCACTTTGCACACCTAAATATTTACACAACATTCAGCAGTGCTTCAATTACTGATGCATCCATACGTTGGAATATTTAACATCTGCTGCCTATCTCCACCTGTAAGTAGGTTAAATATAATCTATTTGCAAGTTTAAAGATCTTGGATTCAATTCTACCAATAAGAGAAACATTGTCTACGCCGTAAATCTCGTTTTAGGACTCTGTGTCAGGCAGTCTCCATAGAAAGGTTTCCCAAGTTCCCACACAGTACAATAAAGAAGGAATGCACAGAACAGCTTCCCAAGGCACAGTGTGAGAAATTCCTGGTGCCTGCCTGGCCACAAAGGAGTGCTGACAGAGACTTCAGTGATTTCCTTGAGGAAGGTTCTTTTTCTCTTCCAATTACCAATGGAGGTGTTCAGCAGGAAGAAAAAACACCCTTTTCAATCTGTCTTTGAAAAAGAAAATTCGACCAAGCAGCTCAAAATTGAAAAGGCAGCTCAACAGGGGCAATTCCAGCTGGGAATTCTCTGACTCCTGGCTGGGGTAAAGGTGGTGCATGTGCAGACAGAAGGTCAGCTATCAGCAGCTCTGATACTGCTCTGATACTCTTGACACCCTCTCAAAACAGGAGCAAGACTTGCCAAGCCCAGCACTGCCCCTTTCTGTTGAGCTCTGCCTCAGGACACTGAACAAACAGCTTTATTCCTCTCAAGGTCTTGCCACCACCAGGCAAATTTCACTGCCCAAAATATCTGATTCCACCATGTGTGCTCCTGAAGGAAGACTTGGTAACAAAGCCTCATTCTCTCCTGGAAGTACTGCACAGCTTGGTGTGAAACCTGGATCTTCCTGAGGAGAGAGGAAGGAGCCACTCCTCCCTCCTAAAGCAAGGAACAGGCAGCACATCCTTGCCGAGATTAAAAAAAAAACCAGACATTGTCCTGTAAGCTGAGAGGTTGGAAGTTAATTTTAATGGAGTTCACAGAGCAGGTTTTGAGACTGTGACAGGAATCCCTATTTCGGGATAATTCTGAGAATTCTTCGGAACTTGCTGTGCAATCTTCATGAAAGATTCATCTGGAGCTCCCCCAGGATGAAATGCTTGTAGGTAAGTGATTTTCTAAAGCAGGTTAGCCGTCAGCTCCATGGCCAGTCACTTGGAAAAGCACCAGCCTGGATTTCGCTTGGGTTGTTTTAGCCTAAAATATTCCTTGCAGTACTTGTGGTCCCAGAGGCAAGGAGAGAACAAGTGTGTAACTTCATAAAAAGTATCCCAGGGAGAGGCCTCTCTCATCTTTTTTTGGTGGTGATGATGACCCTTCTCTCACAGGCCTGCAGGAAACAACTGTTGCTTCACTACGCTCCAGGCCTTCCCCGTAGGCCAAAGGGAAGGAAGAACCATTTTTTTCAGACTTTTACCAAATCCTTTGTGACGTTCTGGGGGTCGATGCGAGCAAAAACCGACTGCAGTGATGCTCCTGGAAGCAGTGGCTGAAGAAATGACTCTTTTCACAAGCTGGGATTTGTAAATTATTTGTGGATTAATCACGCACGATGCATCAAAGCACGTGGTTTTACGTATGATTTCCTTCAGAGTGAGGGAATCCAACAAAAATCTCTTTTTCTTCTGTAAACCAGAGGAATGGAGTGAAGGAAAGGCAGAACTTCAGGACCATGGCTGTTCCAGGGATTCTGGAGCTCTTCCAGAACAGTCCCTAACTGGGATTCACACGAGATGCTGCTGCTTACACTCGTGCCTTTACCGTGACACTGCCACTACGCAAGCTGGGCTGGAAATCTCTGAAACACCTTTGGGCAGCTCAGCGGTTGGGCAAGAAATCAGAGCTGAAAGGAACTTCCCTCAGAGGAAGCAGCTGTGATGAAAATGGGGGAAAAAAACCCACCCAGAAAGTGTAACCTGCAGTGTTTCCAGGCAGTCTGCCTGCAAGTCAGGCCCTGACACCCACACTGATGCCCGCAGCAGGGATGAACTCTTATTTTGTCTCAAAACTCCAAGGGACTTCAAGCATGAATAATTTTTTTTTCTGATAAAACAGCTGGGCCTGGAGAAGCAGCTGAAAATGTCCATTTTTTGACTCCCATTCAAAAATAAAAACACCGTCAAGCAACAGGTAATTCCAAATCATTGGGAACAGCGTCACTAGGTAAAAGAAGACAAACTATTTGTCTGTGCAGCAAGAAAATGGTATTATTAGACAGCATTAACAACTGAAATCCAGGCTGATCACACTCAGAAACTCACTGGTATTATTTAGTCATTTATAGCTTTGTTGTCGATGTTTTGAAGACATCTCCAAGCACAAAAGAGAGTCAGGCTATCAGATAAGACCTTTAAACAGAGAGGCCCTGCCTCATACACAAACAACACAGTTCCAGTTTAATTTTTGCTAGCAGATTATTAAAAGAAAATAAAAAAAACCCTGTATTTTTGATACAATAAAAAAATATATGTAGATTCTACTTATTCCTGAGGGATTTTGTCTGTGTTATCACCAGCACTGCAGAGCAAAAGCAGAACTGCAGAACTGCAGTAGAATTTCTTTCTCCCTGTCAAACATATTACCTTGGTACTGTCAAGCACGACTTCTGCTATATCAGCATGGGCTAATTAAGAGTGTATTTTCATCAATTATACTTTAAATTAATTGCTTTACATATCTTTACCATGCTTCATGTTTAATTGCATCCTAAACCACAAAAATGTAATTGTTTCATTGCCTCTCATTCCTCTCCGCCATGAAACATCTCCATGGATCCTTTTTTTTTCCCATTATCTCTTTATGGGAAGCTAAAAGCGATGACAAACGAACACACTAATAAAGGGAAAGCAAATTATTTATATATTCAGGTTCTACATTCAATCAAAGTTGGATAATCTTGTCCTATTTTTAGCACAATCTGAACTCCCCTGAGTAGAAAACTGGCATTTAACAAATGTTGGAACTGTAAAAAGGACAAAAAACTGAACATTTGATGTCAGGCTTTTCTTGATAAAATCCTTCAGGAGAAAAAAAAGAAGATTAATAGTCTGTGAGTATTGCAATGAAAGAACCCAGAATATCTGGTTTAGAATATCTATTTTAATTATCAACGTCAACTATGGGTTGAGAGCTGTATTTAAACCACACCATAATTATAATAAAACAGACTCATTTCATTTTTTTGAGGACGAGAGCTACAGACGTGACAGATTTATAGGAATTCCTGAGAAACTAACTACGGGCAGGAGTAAAGTTGAGCCTGTGTTCAAGTGCTTTGTGGATTCAAGGCTTTAATTCATTATTGGATGAAGAGGCAGAACAGCACAGAAAACTTAAGTGTGGGGGGTTTTAACCAAGCAACTTATGCACTGGAAAACCTGATTTCCAGATTTTAAATTTTACAGTTGCAGCTCATAAAACAAATCAGAATAGGAGTGTTGCACTTCACAGCAGAGCAATGAATGTTTCAAGCTTCTGTTTAGCACTTTATGTTACTTTTACAAAGAATCCTTAAAGTTCGCAAAGAAAGAAAAACCTATTTTTTAGGCACATGAAAGATTTTTGTCAATACTTTTTCCTCCTAAAGATATATTTTTCATTATTTCACTATGACAACTTGCAAAATGTTAACCCCAATCGTTCTCATACTGGGGTTTTTTTTTGGGTCAGGAAGAAACATGCCCTGTTGTGCCAAGAGGAAAATAAATGTTATCATTAGTGAAATAAAAAGACATTTGTACTTTTGTAATATTTACATTTTTCTCTGTTTGACAAGCAGACACACCTTTAACCTCTACCAGTGAAGTATTTTAACAGCAGCCAATATTCCCCAACAACACTGGATTTATGGATTTTTGACAGCATTGGAGCTTTCTGGCAGATGGGTAGTTTTTTACTCTATGTCTTCAGTATACTGCATTAGCTTTCCCCAAATCCTCATCTGCTTTTAGAAAAACTTCCCTAAATATTGATTTTTTTTATTGGAAGACTGAGTGGGATGTGGTTATATTTCTTTACCAGACAGATTTCTGGGCTTTGGCATCAGATGAGGTGGCAATCCATCACAAGATATTATCTTTAGTTAGAGACCATCATTAATCTTCAAAAAATAATTTAAATCCTTCCAATTATCAGAAAGAGTTAAAATCATCCTATCCCGAATCCAGTCCTGTTGGAATTCTAACCACAACAACAAAGCAAGCACCAAAATAAGAAAGATTACTTAAATCTATTTAATTCTGCAGAATGGGCTCCATGGAGCAGAACAAATGAAATGAAACAGCTGGAGTGCCATTACTGCCATTACAGGTCTCATTATTCTTTTTAAGATAAACATCCATATTAGGGATGACTCTAACATGGGCAGACATTCCTACTGGAATATGAACTCCATCTGAGGGTTCAAATCCCTGTCTGGATTCGCAGTGAAAACATTCACTGATTTAGTTGTTACGGAACTGCAGCTGGGATGCTTTTATTGATTAGCAACATCCTTTATTTCAGCTCCACGGCCTCTTAATGAGCAAAGCAGAACTTGGGAAGCAGGGCAGATACCCCAGATAACTTGGAATTACAAGGACTGATGAACAAATCTCTATTTTATATGTAATTTACAGTGATGTCTCTTACAGCTTTCCCCATTTAACACTGGCATAGGAATGTTGAGCCAAACTGATGTACAAACCACAACATTGGAACTTTCAAGCAACAAATAAGGTCACTTCATAAAAACAAATGCACAGTGCCAAGTTTGGAGTTGCAGAGGACACTGGCAGGCGAAGCAGCTTGGATTTACTTCCCTATGTTAATCCTAGGGTTTCTCAAAAAGTCAAAATTACAATTAGTGCTTGGAAAATTCATGTTGCTTCAGGTCCCCTGGCCAACCTGACCTTGAACCTTTCCATGGGGCATTCATTGAGTGCAATGATTTCTTTGGAAGTTGGAGAAATCTCTTTTCCTTCCTTCTTATAAAAAACCTGTTGTGCCTTAAACTGAAATCTTCATGGACTAAAATCTCTGTGTGTTCTACCAACCAGCAGCTCCCCATGGGGGAGGAGTGAAGCACTTGCTCCCAGCTGCAGAGGGGCTGTGCTCTGTGCCTCTGTACAACTAAAAACCCATCTCTTCGCTCAAATACTCCTACATGAGGGAAGCATTTCCAAGGCAGAGTCAGAAACACTGTTTAAATTGCCACTGAAGTAAAGAAAATTATATTTGTTGCGATCTGGCTTTAACAAAAATTGTCAATTACCACTTTGTTGCAAATCACTCTTGCTTTACACCACCACCAGTGTGCTTTGCTGATACTCATTTCACTCTATAGCCTTAAATGCACAAGAGACTGCCTTTTTTCAGCTATAAAATTTCATATTATTTCATTTCCTATACTGGATTATATCCTCCCATTTATTTACTCATTTTAAAATAAAATTGGCTGTTTTGAAAGCACAGGACTGAGAATATCCATCAGTAATCTTTCCACAAAGCAAGACAAAATTTGTACTTCCCATAAATGTGAGGCCTAAATGATCCCCCAAATAAATCCAATTGACTGAAAATTGAGGGTTTCACCAATGGACCAAGGAGAAGTGTTTTAAAAAAAAAAGTCTTTCCATCATAGAAAAAGCCAAGCACAAGCACACTGTGCTTTACTCTCAGCAACCCTGGCGAGCTTTAAGGCATTTCTTAGAGATCTTACCAAGAAACTGGTACAGAAGTTCTCAATTTCTGGGAACACTTAAAATGCCACGGATTTTTAAGCCCAAATGCCTGATGGAACTGCAGAAGCTGGAAATTCCAGAGTGCCCCAGAGCAGTTTGTGTTTCACGTGTACAGAAATGTGGGAGAGGGAGAAGAGAAGTTTCCTACCATAGTAAGTGAGACGTCCTCTTGCAATGTTTTTTCCTCTGGAATTTTCGGTGATACATTCATACAGCCCTGCATCCTCCTGTTGGAAATTAGGGATTTCAATCATGCCATTGGATTTCCTCAGCTTTATTTTACTTGGAAATGGCAGCCCATCAGTTCTTCTCCAGTTAATCTGAGGCACAGGGCTAAAGAGAGAGTAATGAGATTTTAAACAGTTTTGCTTAAAGTCCTTGATTGTCATAATGAGATACTTAAAGCAAACTAAATTCAGCAGTGACTTACAGGCTGTGTTAAAAGCAGTAATCACACTGTACATGACAGATGGTCAGACACTCTGGCACCTGATTTGCATTCACTGCTGATTCCTACGCTGCGTTTGTGGTACCAAATTTGTCAGGAGTAACTGCGTGAACGCCCAATAATTGCAAAATTTCTTGTAAATCAGCACTGGCCTCCCCAGAGGATGGGTGAGATTTACCAGTGGCTTCCATGGAGGGAGAATCCAGGCAAGTCTTTTGAAATTGCCATCCTCCAGCAGCCTTTTATTCTCTGATTTGCAAACTTTCCTTCCCTTCAGCAGGGAGCCAAAGCAATAGTGTGTGATCAAGTTATCAATCTGATATGGGCACCTGACAAAGCTGCCTGCAAACGAACCACACACTGCTGAGTAAATACATTTACAGAAACAGAAATGCATTCTCAGATCATCTGTGAAAGAGAAAAGATATCAGTTGTGAGTGAAGCATCATTCAGAGGAGAAATGCATTTTAATCTTTATTTTGGCTATAAAGGAAGAACAATATTATGAAAGCATCAAGTACATTTAAGAGGAAAATTCAGACAACATTGTCACAGTCTTGAACACCATTTCCCAGCACAGAGAAAAGAGACTTAGTTCAAAGGTCATATGCAAAAACACACTGAATCTACTGAAGTTAATTTGAAATGAAATGTAAATTGCTGTGCTGCCAACATATGCATCTTAATTCTAAACAAAATGAAAACACACTCCAAGACTCTTTGCCCCCTTATTTCAAGGCAGGAGTTGTGATGACCAAAATCAGGTCTTTGGAAAACACCAGAACAACTGCCAGAACCCCACACCTCTTGTGCAGGTGTGTGGTCATGACTTGGCAGTAGGCTTTTGAGAAATTTCAGAGAAAGGCTGAAGAAAGCCATTTCTTTTTAACTTGTCTTGAATTCTAAGAGTTAACTCCATTTCTAAAGGGAACTCTCTTTAGCTTCCCAGGAAAAAGAATGTAAATATGAGAAATGTTTATGGTAAGGTGTTTGCCTTGACCAATGGAAGGTCTCCTCTCTGTTCCTGTTGTTCATTCCATTCTGGTGCTGGACACAGACACAGAGACGATCCCAGCAGCTGAACCTGCTGGAGGGAGGCTGCTTGATCTCTCTCAATCACCTTTTTTAATAATATCTATCTTTAAATAAAAGCCTAATCTTCAATCCACAAACTCTGAGTCTTTGTGGAAAGGACCAGGCCCTAGCTAGGGCCAACAACATCACCTTCCGACACAGGTGAACCCTAAAGTGCTTCCATTTTCAGTGAAGATGAAAACTTACTTTCCTAGGGCAAAGCATTCCAGCTTCACAGTGGAGCCTTTGGCTGCTGGGAGCGTCTCAGGGAACTGAACTTCTATTTTGGGCTCGTATTCTCCCATCACACCTATGGAAGACAATTGAGAAGGTCAGTTTTTTAAGGTGATTTTTAAAGCCCTGTTCCCTCTCTTTTGCAATAATTCAAAATCAAGTTTATTTCTCTCACGCTCCACTTATAAAGGGAAGCACAGTGAACCCAGGGATGGAGTCAGGGAGGGAGTAGAAAGCAACCATTTGTTGTCCAACCAGCGTTTGGACAACACATGAGAATTTACAGGGCGAGAACCAAAATCTCTGGAGCGAGGGCCGGAATGATCCCCGATGTGGGAAATGCAAAAGGTGAGAATGCTTTTCATTTGAGTGAGAAAAGCAGGTTTCAGAAATAAAGCAAANTTTAAGCCTAATAATGGAATATTGTACATTATTACAAGACATACAAGTTTTGTATTGTTTGCAACAGGTGTACGTGTGCTTTTTAGTGACTGGTTAGAACACTTGTCTGTAAACTTTAGAAGCATACTGTTGGCTGAAAAGCTTTTAAGAATGTTCTGTATCTCCGAAATCTTCGGGATGTCAGCAGATGTGAGCCATGTACATCTCTTGTGTACATGAGGCGGATAAAATAAATAATTAAAAGCTCGTGGAGCGTCTGTCTGCTCCCCCGTCCTGTTTGAGTGATACTCCAACACCCGATTCCCGGAGATTCCCAGAGATTCCCGGAGATTCCCTGACTCCAGGGCGGCCGTACC
Organism: Vireo altiloquus; assembly: GCA_013396875.1. NCBI lineage: Eukaryota > Metazoa > Chordata > Aves > Passeriformes > Vireonidae > Vireo > Vireo altiloquus. The sequence goes on along the minus strand of VZRF01003805.1, from coordinate 198,463 downwards.
GTCCGTGCGCAGGACGAGGGGCGTGGGGGAGCCCAGCACGTGGCTGTTGGTGGCCGTGCTGGTCACCACACAGGTGTAGTTGCCCACGTCCGAGGTCTCCACCTTGGCGATGTAGAGGTTCCCTGTCTCCTGGGACACGAAGCGCCGGCTGTCCTGGTGCACGAACGATGGGTACTCGTTGAAGATCCAAGCAAATGACAGGTCTGGGTGGGGGAAAAAAAACACAAGCAAAGGGGTTTTTTCACCTTTTTTTCCTTCCTTCGAAGATCAGGTTATTACTGCATTTTACCACTGCGTTATATACAATATTTTATTGGGTAACAGAGCCAACGACAGAGAAAAATGGATTTTAAAGAGCACCAGAAAGTAGCAATCCTCCCCCCACCCGCCCCATTTTTTTCACCAAATCCCCACCTCCTCCAGCAGAAGGGAAAAGGTAAAAGAAATCTGGAATGTTAGGAGTTTTGTTTAAATCTTTTTTTCCCCTGAAATTTAATATGCACAGAAATAAGAGCAGACAGCAAAAACGAGACCAAACTTTGCTAAAACGGAAAGATTATTCATTCAGTAGCTACTTAACTGCTCAGCCAGATATTTAGCACGTAGAAACAGGACAGGAGTATCCATGTGATAAGAGTGTCAGAAGAAGCCTAAATTCCCAGTAGGACTCATCACACAGCAAAACTATTTTTTCATACAAAAATCCATAAAAACGCCATTAAAAAAATTTCTGTGTGTGGAAAAGTAGCCCTTGCTACCATTCATTAGGATTATTTGAAAGGAAAAAAAACCAACCACCCCTCAAAAGATAAACTAAGAGATTTGGCAAAAAATCCACAAACAATATGTTTTGTTTTCTGAGCATCACTCCGAGCTGTGTCCAATTTTAATTGGCAAAAGCCCCTTCCTGTGCAAGGCCACATGTTTGTCTCACTCATTTCCTACAGGATCAAAGGAAATATATTTTTAATGGTGTTCCAGGCAAGGAATAATTTTTCACCCACGTGCCACTTACACATAGATTACAGCTTCTGGAAGCACTAATTAGCGACGATTACAGCTTGACTGACCTCTCTTTGAGTTACAGTGTCTGCAGCACTGACACTGCTCCCACGAAATGGAGATCAGCCCTTCCTGCACAGCTTTAATTTGAAGGTGCACAAATTTGGGTGCACCGTGAAATGGAGAGGTGACACTTCCTGAGCCCTCAACACCTCCCCAGGCTGCCAAAGCCAACAGGACAATTTAACACAAGGTAAGAGACCATGCAGGTGAGAAAAACACTCAATAAATGAAATTATTAAAATATTTATGGGCTGCCTAACGCAAAAAGGGCATCAAATGAAATGGCTGATCATTAAACTGCTTTTAATTTTCTTCTATCAATATTTAAACCTCTTCCATTTAAGATAATTTTGCATCAGCGGCGTGTGCCAACCAGTAAAAGGCTCAGGACTCTGCTCAGGAGTTGAACTTCTGTCATATCTAGAAATATTTATTGTCAGAAACAGACAGAACTGTAAGGAGGAAAAGACCTGTGAGATCATCACCCCTGTGGACCTGCAGCATCTCTTCAAGAGCAACAGCAGATTTCACCACAATTGCTTCCTCCAGAACACGAGAGGCGCAATTAATTTACGGAAAGGAAGGCCAGGAAACAGTGGGGGAATTAGTGCAGTGGGAAGCATTAAACCCTTTAAACAAAGAGAAATGAGAGTACACCTGAGGAGTTTAAGGGGACTACGTGGTCCTAGGGAGCAAGGAGCACATCGTCTTTCTAAATGGGGAAGACTAGAAAATAGAGAGCTCTTCCTATAGAGCAGCTGGGTGGAGAGAGTGATCACAGGGCTGAGGGAGAGGCTGCACACCAAGTTAGGTACCAAAAAACTCCATTTTCAGCTCCACACCAAACTCAGACATTCGCAAGACACAGCAGTGGATGACACCAGGCTTCACTGCTTCTGGTATTTATTGAGCTACTTGTGTTTCCTTGCTCTAAATACTATTTTATGCTTAAAAAAAAAGGAGAAAATGAAAAAAAAATGTCTAAAACTGTGCAATGGGATAGAGAGGTCTGGAAAATAAAGCAGCTTCATTTCATTCCTATGACATCAAGTTAAGTCAAGAGTAAACCCACTGAAATCAGTGACTGGGATTATGGAAGCCATGCAAAGTGTATTCCAGTTTAATTGGATCCTCCAACAGCCTATGAATAAACACTCCTGGAAACCCAATTCCCCATTCAACACGTATTTTCATTGACTCTCTTGAAAATGGCCAGGGTATTTTTTTCCCTGTGCCCCACAACCACTACCTCATTTTATATTTATTGTCCTTTACAAAATTGTATTCTTATTTTCCAAAGTAAAAAAAAAAAAAAAGAAAAAAAAAATCATATTAAACAACTTGTGGTGTGATTTATTATGTTTACACCATTTGCCTGTTGCTGATCTTAGGGCACCTCCAGGGACACAAACTCACTCCCTTTCTGTCAATTACAAGTTTTCAGTTGATTTTCTGTTATAAATGGAAGTAATATGTCTCTCCTGGGCTTCCTCTGAGTTCTAAGCCTTTGCTTTCCAATGCATTTTTTCCTTATTTGGCGACCATACATGGATAAGGTATTGGAAATTACAGTTATTACTCAATTTTTATTTGTTTACTACATCCTGGTTGGCGGCTTCTCTTTATTTTGCATTATTTGATTATTATTTACAGTGCAGTCTCCAACACACTCAGCATGTTCACACTGTTCCAGGCCTTTTGTACACCTAAGTGCTCAATTAAAAAATGCTTATAAAATTACCTGCCATTTTTAAACCTGAATTCTTTATGAAATTCAACAATTAAATCGCCACGGCCTTTGAGGTTTACCAGGGTCATTTCCAGCCATTTATGAACCTTAAAAAACCCCAAATAGCTGCTACTAAAGGAGCATAATAGGGAAAATGCCACACATTAATTGGTTTTTAATTATGTTCAAAGTCAAGCCTTAAGTTCATGCACATCCTTTTGAAAATATGGCCTTAAATTATATTACACATTTCTCTTACGTGAGACTGCAACACATCACTGGGAGATCATTTACAAACCTGGGTGATTTTACCTCTTGTAAACAGAATTTAAGAGACAGCAGTAGTGGAAATCCAAAACTATAATTAAATTCAGAAAGGTGGCCAAGCAGAAGTTTTGGGGCAAAAAAAGGCACCTAGAGGAGAAGACACATCAAAAGGAGAAGGACAATTCATAAAGCTAATTTTATCCACTATTTGCATAAATAATGTCAGCTCTTGCTCCTTGTCTTCTGGGCCATCACTGCTCTACACCTGCTTAATATTTACTTGCCAGCCCCATAATTCACACCTAAATGAGACTTCTAAAACAGCCACAAGTAACTGATGTGAACAATATTCTTCTGAAACAGACTTTAAGTGTTCAAAACTGACTGGAGTTGAATCAGCCAAGTGGGTGTTTCCATAAATAAACCTGGTAAGAAATGAAAATTCTTGACTTGGGGGTGCCATGGAGCTGACTTAACAATACTCAGAGGTTAAAAAAAAACCCCAAAATAAAAAAAAAACAACCAAAGAGAAAAAATAACCACCAAAACCTAAAGAAGTTTCATGTCAATCACTGATACCCAAATCCTAATTATTTCATGCACTTCTCCAGTTCTGATTTTACAATATTCTGTAGCAGAGACACAAGGGGAAGCTGAAATATCCTGGAATTTTGTGTCTCCAATTGGCTCTCTGAAAAAACCACAGGATGGCACGTGACTCCTGGAAAACTGTTTGCAAGAAAGCAATCAGACAGAATTTAGCAATGACAGAAACTGCAATTAAAACACAGAAATCTGCAGCAAACAGCTCTTTTGAATGATCTACCTCAGCTTAAAAATAATGGAAAAGTAACACTGATTTTGAGAGGATAATGACAGACTCCATAATTAAGGTAGAAATCAATTAGTTCATCATTGGGACCAATTTCAGCTCAAACTGTGATGAAATGGCAGAAAAGGGAGCAGCAAAGTCTCTTGTTTGTGGATGAGCATCACTCAGGAGGGAGGGAGGAGCTCTGAGACCTCACCCTGAGCATTCAGGTTGGGTTTTGAGGGACAACCACCCACAAAAATGTCCACTTATCACCCCTGCTACAGCTCTGTCTGTCTGCACAGGAACCTCTGGGAAAGTGCAAACAAATTACTTAAGAGCAGGAAATTAATTAATGAGGTAAAATGCGTTAAGGCCTCAGAGGATGCTCTTGGGTGCAAACTGTCCTCACCTCCCTGCAGGCAAATCCTTGGATTACACTGCTGTGGGACTGGGATACTGGAAGTGAGTGCCCCCAGGGGTGTAATTTGTTTTATTTTACGTAAATTACCTTCAAACTTCTCCTCAGTACTTTGCCCTTCTTTCTTGGGCCAACGTTCCTGCTCTTAGTTCACCACTCTGAATACTCTGCCCTCCCTTGGGCAAGCCCCCAACACCAGTTGCTCTTGGTAATCCTTCCTCTGTGCCACAAAACAAGCAGCATCTCCCTCATTTCTTCTGGCAAACGTTAAAGGTTGCTTTCCAAATAAAAATCTTCTGCAATGGAGGCGTAAGACAAGGTGTTTATGTGCTCCCATAACGTATGTGTAAACTGGAGCTAAAAATGTCACAAGGTGCCACTGCCAGGAATGGCACCATTTTGGCAACGAAAAAACAGTTCAGAATTTTATTTGAGATAAATTGTATGTAATTTCAAGGGTTTAGGGTCTATTCTTGCACACATTCAATGCCCAGAAATTAAAAACTATCCTAGGTATGTCCAGCTGGGAAAAACAAACAAAACAAAGCTCACACTGTGCATTTCCAAGGGGGATCCTGGGCTGCTGGCACTCAAGTAATTCTACCACTGATAATGGAGAAGCCTTTAGCTGCAGTCACACTTCAGAGAATAAACAATGGGCTGGTAGTTTACTTTTTGTTAGTGTCCTCTCTATAAAAATAATGAAAATTACAAAACCTCTATAGCAGGGCTTGAATTGTGGCCCCCAGGAGTAAGGTGAGGCAGTGATGATGTGGTCAATATAGGTGCAGTGTTTTCCCAACCACTGAACTCTGCAGAATAACTCTTTTGGCTGAATTTTTGTTTATACAAAATGTAAATTGCAGGATGGGGATGCAGGTCCAGCTACAAAAGGTGAAGAACATATCCTGAGAAATTAATTTTATTCCAGAGTATAATGGCAACACTCTGATTTGAAAGTAATGTATAATATTAACTGTTTTGGCACGGAAGGTGAATTATTTTATAGCTAAAATATACCAGATCAATTTTCAGCCTGCTGTGCAGGTAATCAGGCATGCAACTTCTGTGTATGGAACAGCCCAGAACAATGAGAGCAGCGTGAGACACATGCACAATATCTTGCAATTTCAATCTACTCATTTAATGAGAATATTGAAATGTTTCAGCTGAAGTTGCAAGGTTCCTACTTCAGGCTAAAACCTAATTTTCATTTTTAAATGGAATGGGGTAGGAGTCCCCTCGTTTTTCTGATTTTGGAACGAGCTTCAGTTTGATGTAATTCTTCCAATGTGGTAACTTGGATTTTTCTCTGCTGTCCCCCAGACTACAGCACAGGCACAGAACTGGCCAAGAGGTAACTGCACACACGGATCTGTCACCTGTGCTCAGCTGCCACAGGGACATAAAACAGCCACTAAAGGTCACTTGTTCCCTACAATGAATAACTGGTGGAGCTTTCCTAAGTCGTTCAAAGCAGCATCAGAAGCAACGCTCACCACTGTAATTAAAGCATCCACATTTCTAAGCTCATCCCTGGGAAACAGATGTTCCGGACTGGCAGCTGATTTCTTTATTAACACCGAACCCCCTCGTGGTTAAGCCCAATTCCACAGAGCACATTCCCTGGAGAAGGGCTCGGCACGTGGCCCTGCCTGCTGGAGAGGGACCATTAGCCAGGAGCAGCTTCCAGACCCAACACGACCTTTTAATAGCAAGCTGCTCCTCAGCCACCAGGTTAAATGTTCCCCGGTGCTCCCAAGGAAGCCCAGATGTTAATGAGAGTCTGACACAAAGGCTCTGCTGCCGCTGGGCTCCAGGGCTGAATAAAAAAGCTCATTTGGCTTCCCCCGGGGCTGCGCGGGAGGGAGGAGGATTCGCTTCTCCTCATCACATTTCTGCACTAATTGTTCCAGACTCGCTGTGTCATTCCAAGTGTCCTGGCTCTGAGCACACTGCTCCCACTCTGGAAGTAGGCAGAGAAGTAAGAAAGTGCTTTAGGAAGCAATATGTAAATACATCCCCATTAGCCATATCCATTTCAAGTGACAAATTGTTCTTTTAATCACCTCCCTAGAACTTTATATTTAATTGCTGAGAGCATTTCCAGAACTCTGTTGTGCTTTTTCAATAGCTGGAAGTATTTTAAATTGCTTCCTGCCTATAATAATTTTGAGGATAAAAGGCGACAGTTTACTTTATTGCTGAACTAAAATAAATCTGATTTCCTGTGAATGTTAAATATTAGGGACATAAACGAAGGGAAACTAATGGAAATACCCAGGAGTCAATTTTCAAAGTAAAGCACCAATATTTATACGTGGAAGCAGTAATTAGTGACACTTTCATTTGGTACCCTTGCACTCTTTTAGGAGAAGGTACTTGATAAGCCCTTGTGAAAAACAAAATTTCCTCTCAGCACTCTTGTTCTGAGTGCTGGGATCAGCTGGGAGTGTGTGCTGAGACTGCAGCCACCTCCCTCCTGCCTCCTCCTAATCAATTATCCTGTTTCCAAAGAAAAACCCAAATATTTTAGTACAGAAGATAATAAAGAGCTGGAGGAGAAATACCCCACAGTCACAATTTAGGGATAAAAATAAACTTGATGGACAGCCAAAAGCAGTTATTTTCTCCAATTTTCTCCTCTTTTTCCCAAGGCACAACTGAGATATCTGGAACTGGCCAAGTGAAAAGGTTCAACCTGAATTTTTTTCTTGCAATTTGGTTCTTCCTAATCTACCTCTCCCCTTTTCTTTCCCATCCCCCCATTCTTCCAAAAGATACCCCAAAACGGAACATAGAGTTAAAGAGTTCTGTAAGATTTCAGGGTAAGAAACTGCTAAAAGCTTCTTAGGTCAATTATACACCTGTGTATCAGCTTAAAAACATCCTATAAAGTAACTGAGGCTGGTGCACAAATATATAAACAAGATATATTAATTTCAGCCTGGATCACAGGTTTATCAAAGAAAAAAAATGCTTCAGAAAGGTTGCATTTGACAAAGTGCATAGCAGAGTGTCTCTGTAGCATTAGTTTGGTAGTGGTGGTGAAAATAATGCTCTGGCAGATAGAAATCATTGGAAAATCCAGCTGGGAACATGTATTATTTTCCCTCATACAGACAAATATAAGCATCTCTCAGGTACCATTTGATTTCAAACTGTCAGCTGAAATTTGTGCAGATGATGATGATGACACCAGCAGGACCATTGAAAAATATGTTTTTAAATAAAAATGCCATTTCTCCTTGGCAGATTGAAACAGCACAAGAACACCACGGAACCATTTTTATGGCCATTGCTCTTACAATATTCAAGGTAGCACTCTCCTTAGAATGCATTTTTGTGCAAAAACCTCTGCAACTGTGATTTATTGCTCAGGCCCAGATGTGTGTCATCCACAACCTGCAACAAAAGCAGACAGCAAAGGTGCAAACCCAGGATGGTTTTCGCGTCCTGAAAGGGGAGTTAAGATTTGGTATTAGGAAGAAATTCTTTACCATAAGGGTGTGAGGCCCTGGCACAGAGTGCCCAGAGCAGCTGTGGCTGCCCCTGGATCCCTGGCAGTGCCCAAGGCCAGGCTGGACATTGGGGCTTGGAGTGACCTGGGACAGTGGGAGGTGTCCCTGCCATGGCAGGGGTGGGAATCAGACCTTAAAGGTCTCTTCAACCCAAACTTTTCCACCATACACTGATGAGCAGAAGGAAAGAAATCATATTCTGCAGTCCCACCTGTTTAACTTTGCTTTGCTTTAAAGGTATGAAACGTTTCCAAAGCCAAATACGTGAAATTAATTGAACTGATAGTTCCCTGAAAAACAGCACATTGCTATTCAAGAGTTGCAGAAGAGAAGTAATCAAAGCACCCAAATATTTCTGGCATTTGAGGCTCTTCCCATGCCACGTTATTCATGAAGCAGAGCCCTGCTGGAACTTGCAGGTCTCCAAATGGCAACACAGGAGACACGAGCAAAAATCTGCAAGTCTAAACACTCATTTGGAACAGACATGACATTATTCAGTGAAGGATTTGTCACAGCAAACACTGAGCAATAAATTGTGATCTATTTTTCCATGATCCAGTATTATTTCCTATCAGCATGTCACAACTCTGACACAAAGTGCTGTGAGCTGAATTGATCCCTGTCCTTCAAATTCAGCCTCATTTATGGATTGAGCCTACATTTATCAGGGAATGGGATGAGGAGGGAGGATGTACCCTTGCTGCTTTATCCATGTAGGAACATCCCTGCCATATTGCATGAAACAGGAACACAGACCACACAAGGCTAATTAGGAATTTAAGACAAGCAGAATTTCCTTGCAATTTCCAAGCAACAGCTCATCAGCTCCACAAAATCCTTGTTATTTATTTAAGTTCTCCTGGGTTGTGGTCACATTTCCCATGGGAGTAATGCAGCAGGACACACACCAATGTAAAACTAATATTGAGTTTTTCCAGGCAAACTAAAATTTGTTGAAATGTTCCAATAACCATCAAGCAAATCTTGTACCATTAAGAATCATCCTTTTCCCTGTGTATAAAGCAGCTTTAAACCACCCCAGACAACACAAAAGGACTCTGCCTCATTGCCTTCTCCTCTCTTGAAGAGCAGAAATACTTCATAAATCCAAGATCAGTGTCAGATGAGGGAAAACTGAGCGTACTAAACAAATATAAATCACAACATATAGAAACAGAAATAACAGCTGAAGACAAGCTACACAATAATCACAATACAGTACAGTAGTAACAGGAGGTAAAACCCTACAGGAACTTGCAGATTTGCTTTACTGAGGGCTCTGTCACTCGTTAGATACCAATCTTGGAACAAAATCAATAGCAGAGAAAAATCATTTTTAGATCTCCATATGTCTAGCCTTTTCCATTCTTGGCAGAATGGGAAAAAATTAGCATCACATGAATGTTTTTTAACCAGCTGCACATTAACTGTGTCCAACATTAAGTTTTGGGTATTGAAATGCTTGTTGGATCGACAGCCCTTTAAAACCATCAAAGACATAACAGTAACACAGTAAAAAGTCCAAACAGCTGTAGAGATTTCAGTGAAATTTAAAGGTTGTAACAACTGAAGAAGTAGCAGGAGAGCTACATAAATACATTTTTAATGTTATTTTACCTTTTGAGTTTGTGGGAGAGAAGATTTACTGGTTTCTGGTGGCAAAAAAAGGGTATTTTAACAGGTTCCCTGCCACAGAATTAACAGATTCAGAAGTATGCCCATGCAGAACGATGACAGATGACCATCTTAATTATCCAAACATCACTGCTCAATTATGATACAACTTGGAATACCTGACATAAAACCAGGCTGGATCAGAAAAATATTTGGGGGGAGGGGGAAAGTCTTCACACTCCAAGCCAGTCATTTACCAAATCTTCCACTCAGTAAACCCCAAAGAAGACTGCTAAAAAAAGGAAATCTTATTTTATTTCCAGAACGGGGAAATGTGGTAACACTAAATAAAGTATTGGAGTGATTTGTGATTCGTAAATGGAGTTCTATTGTTGGTTTAAATGCTGGATGTCCACACCCCAATGGAGCTGGAACTGCACACTCCAAAAGGACAAAACCACTGCTAACTGCAGGAATAATTTGCTCCTCACTGAAAAGGGACATTCATATGACTTATTAAATATCTGTGCCTAAGATAAGCAAGGAAAAAAATATGAAAAATTGTAGAAGGGAAGCAATTTGTTTTTCCATATTATGAACTGGCATTTCTTTGGGGATGAATGCTGGTTTCTATTGTAACTGGAATGCTGTACATGGAGGAATAATCACTATCTAATCAAGTCTCTTCTTGCAAACTCCTTCCAGAGAATGCAAGAAATAAGTGCAATTAAGTTAGCAAGATCTTAGAAACTGCACAACACACCAGAAAACAAAAGCAGATTATTTTGGGGGCTGGAGAGGGAGAGGAAACAAGCTGGTGGAGAGGTTTTTAGAATTAGCATTGTGTGGAATTATTTGATAGCTCAGTGCAATAAATGCAGAATCAAAGGAAAAAAAAAAAAAAAAAGTCAGATCACTGATCTGGAAAGGGCTGAACATCCCTCAGGCCAGGTCAGCTGTTCCCAAACCATCCCTGCTCTTCCTAACAAACTATTTCTGCTTTCCGGCTGGATGTTTTATCCCAGACTTCTGTCCTGTGTCCCACCCTGTCAGAGCCAGGGACCCTGGTGTTTGATGTCACCCTGCTACAGCTTTATTTCAGTGAAGGATGAGGAGGATTTTTTTTTTCCACCTTGCTCCATGTGTCCTAAAAACTTTAACAGGTAATCCTCCAACTCTCAGACAAAGCCAAGGATTTGAAATAATTCTGGTACCAGTTTTCAATCCCATTTGGAAATTCTGGGAGTGCTCAGCTCTGTTTTTTGCCTGAGTACCACAATTAGTGTGGGAGTGTCAATCATCTCCCATCTGCTGCCTGCAAAAGGAATTCTCACCTCTTCCAACCACTGTTCTCAGCAACATGAGCATGTTTGGCATCACCTCCTGTTCCACACCTCAAACTTAAACCTTGCCAGAGTCAAGCAGAGCTGCCTCAGCTTGGCCATCACCTCTGGGTGTAAACCCACACACAGGACACAGCTGTAAGAACAGCTGGGGGAAATTCAGACTTTGGACTGCATCTAGAAGCAAAATTTAATCACTCTAATTCTTATAGATAGCTGGGAGAATGACCCATTTTCTCAACTGCTGAAAGACAAAGCTGTTGTAAGGCTATAAAGATGATTTAAGAGTATGTATGAGTTTAGAAGGAAAAAAATTCTGCAAGCTCAGACAGTTGTAAAATTGCCACTTTATGGCTGGGTCTGCTTGGACTCTGCCGAATTTATGAGGCCACAATATCTATATTATTGAATAGAATGTCTAGCTTCTATTACCTTGTCTTTGCAATCAAAGCTAATGTTTAACATCACAGCCCTTCAATAATGACACTCCATATCAATTAAAAATAATAAAACCAGTTCCTTTCAAATATGACTTGAGGCTCAATAGCAATTAGTCAAAGACTGAAGATGCAGAATGAGGGATGAAATGCACTTGCAACTTCTGGTCCACCAAGAATCCATATATCCACTTTTCTCACCCCCTCAGTACGGCAGTGGTTTAAATCACACAGCAGCATTCCATTGCACCACAGAAATGTCTCGATTGCAAGAACAGTGGCAGACACCAGCAGGGTTAAAGACAACAATCTCCCCTCTGCAACTGTGAGCTCACAGGGAAAACTGGATTCATCGAGGCTCAGCAATTGTGAAATTGGGCAGAATGTAACTCCAGAAGATACTCCATTAATTACAGGAAATACCATTAAAAATCAGACACATTAAGTGCACAGAAATTACTAGGAACTAGAAAGGCATTTCAAGATAAAATTAAATCGTCTTAAATACTTCCCTCCTTTGTTTTCGGTTTCTTTCTCCCTGCCTTGACTTCAGAACCCAGATTTTGTTCTTTTCTGTTGTTTGGCACTTCCAGAGGAGATCCAGCCCAGCCCCAGCAGCCCCAGGGTGCCTTACCTCCTGCCCGGGGAGGTGTCCCGCAGAGCAGCACGACCCCCTGGCCCTCCCGCACCGACACCGCGCTCCTCATCTTCGTCCTGGAGTTCTCCACATCTGCGAGGGAAGCAGAGGAAAGCAGGGTGTCAGCAAACAGGGAGCACCAACAGGAGGGTCACACTCACAAACCCCTCAAACACCCCTCAGAACGCAGAGAAACCCAGCGAGGTCAGCGCGGCACTCGCAGAGGAAAAGGCTGCTCAGCACCAGGGAGGAGGACCAGGGCTGAAAAGTGTCAGAGGGGAGGTGTTCTTCTTTGGACCCTGACTCCTGGCCTGGCTCTGTTCCTTGTTTCAGTGTCCCATGTCCCGAAAAGATGACATGAGGCTTCTTTCTGCTGTTTCAGAACGTGTTTATTTCTTGTTCTTATCAAAGTTTCAGAGGCACAGACTGTGCTGTGACCTCCAGGAACACGAGGGCAGAATGGCAATGGCTACCCAAAGCAGGTAGCTTTTATATCTATTATCAACCAGTTAGAAAACTTTACGTATCTTATTTTGTTCCCAAAACCAGTGAATATCAACCTTATTGATATGTCTCCTCTACACTAAATTCTCTCTACCAATTAACAAGTCACAGGAACTCATGTCAGAGAGAAAGGGAAGAGAAGGAGAAGAGAGAAGATGATGAAGAAGAAGAAGGAGCCAACACCGTAGAATCTCCATGTTGGCTCTATATAATATATATAGCAAAACCTAAAAACTCCAACTCCACACTCTGTGCTGCACTAAACAACATCTCCTCATTTCTTTGGTGCTCTCAGCTCATCCAGAAGTGGAGGCAAATGCTCCCACGAGCTTGGTTCGCAGGCCAAGCCTTTTTTGAGGAGCTTTGAGGGTAAAACAACCAACCAGAGGAGCAGGAAAAGTTCCCAAACTTTTCCTAGACTCCAACAAAGGGAACTAATCTGCAGCGAGATAACCAAACGGACCCCATGGCTAATTTTGTTCTCATGCCTGGCTTCTGCTACCCAGATTTCGAGAACCAAAAAGGAGCCAACAAACGTGACTTAAAAATAGGCCCTGAAGCCACTGTTTCTTTGGAAATGAAGGCTATGATGAAAACGGCATTGAGATCCTCCTGAGCTCCCCTATCCAACTGTAAAATAACATTAATAACAGCTATTCAGGACACAGACATGGATCTTTCCGAAGAGAAAAGAACCTCCTGGACCAATGTCTTGGAGTGACTTTATGGTTTATCCTATATCGTCTGAATATATTCCTATAGGAGAATTCCTATATTCCTGCAAGAGAATCCCCTGGGTCATCACTAAGCCAGAGCTTTGCACCTCAGTGTGCTGACCCAGTGCTCTGCTCTGACTCGCCTCAGGTCTTTGAGATTATTTTAAAATGTGTAAGGATCACAGGATATGCTGAGGTGGAAGGGATCCACAAGGATTATTGAGTCCATCTCTGGCCTTGCACAGGACACTCTAAAAATCACACACTGCACTGTCCAGACACTTCCTGGGAGGAAAAACTGCTTCAGAGTATCCACAAATGCAAACATTTTATAAATTTATATTGGTTTTCCCTCTAGCTGCTGAGTCAAGACCCAACAAAGCAGAGCCTCATTACAACCTTACACTAAGCTAAATATAACATGCCATACAAACCAAGATCAAAGTCCCACACTAACAAAGGCTCTTCCATAAATAAACCATATATTTTTCCATAACAGAACAGAAGGCAATTAAAAAAAAACCCCTGTATTTGTTTATAACCCTGTATAGGATACTAAACTAACACAGTCTTTAAATAAGGCTGTCTTTATAACCCAGTATAATTGGAGTAGTGTGTTGACCAACAGTAGCTATTTCCCCAAAATACAGCATTTTTTATTACTGCAAAGCAACAGCTGTTACAGTGAGAACACTGAATAGGAACGATTAGAAATTCAATGCCTCCTTTAAAAAAACTGCTGCAGTAAGAGAGTGTTGTACAATTCTTTGTTAGTGCACATGAAGTTCACAGGAATGTTTCTTAAGGGCTGTTTTCAGCTTTCCAAGTGAATTTCTGTGCAGGGATCCTGGGAATAAACTCAGATCCTTTTGCTGGACATGTTGTAGAAGTCACATACAACCCCAGTCAAACTGATTTCACGCAGAGATCAAAACAGCACAGCCTAAATTATTATTTCAGGCCTTTAAAGCATCTTACTCTTTCCCCCATAACATTACACATTCATCAGCTGCCCCAACATCATTCCCCAGAGCCATGGAAGGAAAAACCAGGAGCTGACAGCACCTCGAAGAACACACTGTTCTGTTCCAGGATGAATCACACCAAAAGAATTATTATTTTACATATAACATTAATTTAGACCCCACTTTGCCCTCTTACATCACAACCATCACAAGTCTTAAATCTTAAGTCATACAAATTCCATAACTGAAATGGGTTTTTAAGCCCATGTGTTCATTTATTGCAACTACAGACGTTCAGAACCTTCCTTGTCTTTGTGTTGTCCAACAAACTGTATGGGCAGGATGGGATTGGGCTGGGAGCACCTTGGGAAGGGATGAGGGATGTGCTGAAGGGTTGGGAAGGCACATCTTCATCATCCCAGAGGTACCCAGTGAGGACACACCACAGCTCTGCAGTTTGATCTGTTGCAATGTTGTAAAAATTGAAATTATTAATCTCTGATTGCAGGCGAAGACTGTTGTCATAGAAAAACAGTTTTAGGGGAAACAAGAAGCAACGCAAATCCATCTGAAAAAGGAGAATATGAGCCATGCTAAAATAAAAGAATCATTTTTCCCAACTGAGCAGGAAGCTCCCCATCCCACCTTCTAGAGCAGCTCAAGTACCAGACTCATCACACAGCTGCCAAAATACCATCACTTAATTTCTCTAGAAACTTCTGTATTCTCTTTACACATTGTCTGGCATGGCTTTGAACATGATGAAAAATAAACATGCAAAACAGGAGCAGGGTTCTTTATTAGCACAATGAAGCCCCAATCTCTGACCCTGGAGAGCACTGGCTGCTTATAAACACGAGGCTGCTCTGATTTTCAGGTGTTTCTGCAGCATATTCAGAGGACTGAAGGTCAAAGCCAAGCATGTTTGGAAGTGTATCAAGAGTGATTGTTTATCCTTGGGCTTCTTTGTCAGGTTTTTGTTTGGTTTTTTTAATAAAGCCACTATCCTGAGCACAATAACACCAGGGAGCAGAGCTGTATCTTCTAACAAAACCCGTTATTACATGAACTCTTTGGGAAGGGACATTAAGTCCTCTGAAAACTGATAAAATACCTTAAAAGGTGGACTAATAATGGCAAAGCTTGTTTATCTGTACAGACTGAATTGTATCCTCTGAAATCAGAGGCTCTTATCCCGCTGAAATGCCTCAATAGATAAAATATAACTGGAAACAAAGACCGGAGATCAGGACAGAAGATGGTTTTGAGGAGAGGTGAGTAAGAACAGGCCTCGCTTTTCAGCACCCATGGGACAACAACATCCCATTGTTCAGTGAAGGGAAAGGGCAGAAACACAAAGTATTTCTGCACTTTATCTGCTGGACTAAAGACTAAAGATTGTGTATCCATCATCAGATTTTTAAAACTCTCTCAAACTGGTCATCAAACTGAAGTGCTTTCATTAGTTTCTCTTGCCTTGATCTCTTCGCTTCTTCCTTGCATTTATTGCACCTCACTTCTAATCTCCATTCATCTATTCATGGACAAAATGAACAACTTAATTACTTACCCCTACCAAGCAGAGGCTCTAATCCTGCCACTGAAAATATTTTGGTAAAAATGTTACAAAAATCCTGACTACAGGGAAAAAAAAAAAATCCAACATAAAAACCAATCTAGAACTGTAATTTGCAAATTAAAAGCTTTTATTGCCTGTTTATAGTTCGCCATATAGCAGAAAGTTTAAAATTAGCAACTGAGGCTTTCTGACTCCTGAAACAGCATTTTCTTCTCCTTTCCCCTGCTAATACATATATTTGCCTCATTGCTTTAGCACCAAGTACATAAAGTTGTATCAACTGAAATACACATGCCATGGCAATAAAATGGAGAGGAAAAAAAATGCATTTCAGCTTTGTTGAAAAGTCTCTGATTCTGCCCAAAGTGAGAATAACAAAACAAGTTCCTGCCATATCCAAAAAGGACATGAAAACTGCATATTCCACTGGGTTCTCTCCTTCTGTTTAATAAGCCAAGTTTTCAGACTCAAGCATTGAGACTTAAAATTTCTGAGAAAGATTCAAAAATTTGGAGTGATGGTAATGCAATTATCAAACCTGGACCAGCTGCTTTATGCCTCATTCAAACACTCCTGTGATACCTAGGACAATTAAATGACACAGATTTGCGGATTCAAGAGGGGAAAACGCGACCTGAAGCATCTCTGTAAGGTAAACGAAGACTGAAAACAGTGACATTTTTATAAAAGCATCAATATGAGCTCATCTGCAGAGCCTGCTGACCACACTCACTGTGATCATCTCCCAGATGCTTCTGCTCTCTGTGATCTTGTGCAATCAGGGAGGGATGGGGCAAGATCACACCAAATACCACACCTGTGCTTTGAGAAGACACAGAACATCATGCCATGAAAAATTCAGAGAATTTCGGATGATGAAGCTGCTCCACACACACAGCTGCTGGCTTGTGGCAACGCAGAGTTATGTTGTATTTTGTCAAGGAACTGGTGTGATACTTCACCCTCAGACACCAAATCTGTACACAAGAACTTCCTAAGATTTGCAGACACCAAATCCTATTTATTTTTTTTTAAGTAAAACACAGAACATGTTGACTGTGAGAGGAGCAGGATTCAGTTTTCCAACTGCTGGGTTTTTTTTTAAATTCAGGTTTCCAACTCCAAGTCCAGCATCACCCAAGCATCTCATTACACTTATATCAACTGCTCTTTATTGTTAACATGTTTATTAGCAATTCTACCATGTTTTAAAAACTGCAGAACAAGGATTCAAGCTCTACAAACATAATTGTCCCTTAATAGCCAAGAAAATATTTATTGTATTGCTTCATCCGACTCATTGTTATTCAAAGGAGCAGAACTTGTTAAATATACTTTACGTATAATTCTGTATTGGTAGGATGTTCAAGTGCCTGAATGAGTCAGACAACCAAATCTAAGCTGTTTTCTTGAGTAGGTAATTCTGAAGAGGGGACTCTGCTTGATGTCAGCCCATAATGAAGCACTAATTCACAGCCCACTCGCCCTGGTAAAAGTCATATTATTAAAAAGAACGGATATTCCACTCTCAGCTCTTAAGGGCAAATAACAGCCTCAGCACGATGTAATAGCTATGCTGGTAATGAGAACTTCTGCAGAAAACAGAGTGACACCAATTTGTTTCTTTGAAAAGAAAAAACAAACACAAACAACAACAAAACCCAACAAACTTCACCACTAGCCCCTAACTCACCTGTCAGGGGAATAAACCTTCTTCCTCACCACTCTATACCCCAAAATTGGCTATACCAAGGCANGATAAAATACCTTAAAAGGTGGACTAATAATGGCAAAGCTTGTTTATCTGTACAGACTGAATTGTATCCTCTGAAATCAGAGGCTCTTATCCCGCTGAAATGCCTCAATAGATAAAATATAACTGGAAACAAAGACCGGAGATCAGGACAGAAGATGGTTTTGAGGAGAGGTGAGTAAGAACAGGCCTCGCTTTTCAGCACCCATGGGACAACAACATCCCATTGTTCAGTGAAGGGAAAGGGCAGAAACACAAAGTATTTCTGCACTTTATCTGCTGGACTAAAGACTAAAGATTGTGTATCCATCATCAGATTTTTAAAACTCACTCAAACTGGTCATCAAACTGAAGTGCTTTCATTAGTTTCTCTTGCCTTGATCACTTCTTCCTCGTATTTATTGCACCTCACTTCTAATCTCCATTCATCTATTCATGGACAAAATGAACAACTTAATTACTTACCCCTACCAAGCAGAGGCTCTAATCCTGCCACTGAAAATATTTTGGTAAAAATGTTACAAAAATCCTGACTACAGGGAAAAAAAAAAAATCCAACATAAAAACCAATCTAGAACTGTAATTTGCAAATTAAAAGCTTTTATTGCCTGTTTATAGTTCGCCATATAGCAGAAAGTTTAAAATTAGCAACTGAGGCTTTCTGACTCCTGAAACAGCATTTTCTTCTCCTTTCCCCTGCTAATACATATATTTGCCTCATTGCTTTAGCACCAAGTACATAAAGTTGTATCAACTGAAATACACATGCCATGGCAATAAAATGGAGAGGAAAAAAAATGCATTTCAGCTTTGTTGAAAAGTCTCTGATTCTGCCCAAAGTGAGAATAACAAAACAAGTTCCTGCCATATCCAAAAAGGACATGAAAACTGCATATTCCACTGGGTTCTCTCCTTCTGTTTAATAAGCCAAGTTTTCAGACTCAAGCATTGAGACTTAAAATTTCTGAGAAAGATTCAAAAATTTGGAGTGATGGTAATGCAATTATCAAACCTGGACCAGCTGCTTTATGCCTCATTCAAACACTCCTGTGATACCTAGGACAATTAAATGACACAGATTTGCGGATTCAAGAGGGGAAAACGCGACCTGAAGCATCTCTGTAAGGTAAACGAAGACTGAAAACAGTGACATTTTTATAAAAGCATCAATATGAGCTCATCTGCAGAGCCTGCTGACCACACTCACTGTGATCATCTCCCAGATGCTTCTGCTCTCTGGGATCTTGTGCAATCAGGGAGGGATGGGGCAAGATCACACCAAATACCACACCTGTGCTTTGAGAAGACACAGAACATCATGCCATGAAAAATTCAGAGAATTTCGGATGATGAAGCTGCTCCACACACACAGCTGCTGGCTTGTGGCAACGCAGAGTTATGTTGTATTTTGTCAAGGAACTGGTGTGATACTTCACCCTCAGACACCAAATCTGTACACAAGAACTTCCTAAGATTTGCAGACACCAAATCCTATTTATTTTTTTTTAAGTAAAACACAGAACATGTTGACTGTGAGAGGAGCAGGATTCAGTTTTCCAACTGCTGGGTTTTTTTTTTAAATTCAGGTTTCCAACTCCAAGTCCAGCATCACCCAAGCATCTCATTACACTTATATCAACTGCTCTTTATTGTTAACACGTTTATTAGCAATTCTACCATGTTTTAAAAACTGCAGAACAAGGATTCAAGCTCTACAAACATAATTGTCCCTTAATAGCCAAGAAAATATTTATTGTATTGCTTCATCCGACTCATTGTTATTCAAAGGAGCAGAACTTGTTAAATATACTTTACGTATAATTCTGTATTGGTAGGATGTTCAAGTGCCTGAATGAGTCAGACAACCAAATCTAAGCTGTTTTCTTGAGTAGGTAATTCTGAAGAGGGGACTCTGCTTGATGTCAGCCCATAATGAAGCACTAATTCACAGCCCACTCGCCCTGGTAAAAGTCATATTATTAAAAAGAACGGATATTCCACTCTCAGCTCTTAAGGGCAAATAACAGCCTCAGCACGATGTAATAGCTATGCTGGTAATGAGAACTTCTGCAGAAAACAGAGTGACACCAATTTGTTTCTTTGAAAAGAAAAAACAAACACAAACAACAACAAAACCCAACAAACTTCACCACTAGCCCCTAACTCACCTGTCAGGGGAATAAACCTTCTTCCTCACCACTCTATACCCCAAAATTGGCTATACCAAGGCATTGCTGTGATCATGAATTTTGTACTTCTTTAGACAGACACTGAAAATTGAATACACACTTTGTGTAATTAATTTTCATCAGGATATTTGCAAGACATGGCCTGTTAATGCCAACACACTGCCTTGAAAACACCACACCAGGGCTGCACATGAGCCAGTGAAAAACTTTCTGCTGCCTTCCCAGGGCCTGGATTGAGCCTGGAAAAACCACACTGAGGTAGGAGTGAGTGATGAGATCAAAATTTATCTCTGTAATCAATTTCTGCTGGGCAGAGAGAGAGGATAAAAATATTCACAGTGCAGGAGTGAACATTACTCAAAGCAGGCAAAGAGTGGGGGTGATTTGTCACACGAGGAGAGGTTCAGAGGCTGCTGAGGAACCATCTCCAAGGTTTCACTTGGCCAGGCTGGGGCTACAAAGAAACCAGAGAATTCCACAACAACCTCTGCAAAATCCCCTTTCTGCCGTGAAACAGGGCTGAACTTGCATTTTCTGGGGCAGCATTTCTCTGCAGGAAAGTCCCAGCACAGGGGGTGACACACACACACAAACCCCACAGGGTGTTTTTAAACCCTCACTGCAGGAACAGGAGCAGCTCTGGCCCCACCAGTGTCCCTCTGCACCCCAGGAGCTGTGGCATCACTGCTCCACGCTGAGATCCTCCCTACGCCCCAACAGCTCCAGGACAGAGCAAACAAAACAACCTCCCACCCTCGAGGCTCAGTTTATACGCAAAATGCTACTCAGAAAACTTTTTTATTCTCAAGTTTTGCCCCCATCTCTGCTCACATCAGTACCACCAGAAACACTGCCAATAAAATACAGCAAACTTCAGTGCACAATGGGCAGGGAGTGATGCCTTAGGATTTAACTTTTCTCTGTTCCCAGCCCTGCAGTGCCCAGTGTAACTCTGCAGTTCCCTGGAGCTCGTTCAGTGCTGTTCTCTCATGCTCACACTGACATAACAAAGCCTCTCCAGCTCGCTCTCCAAGGACACCCAGACCCTCCTGGGCCCAACAACTGCAAACCTTCATCTTGGGGAGAGGGGGGCAAGCTTGGGCAAATTCCATCCTTGCCTGGCTTCTGCTTGGGCAATTGATGCTGATATCAAAGTGGGAAGAACTCGGGAGCTGTCCTTGTCCATTTTGGGATGCACTGAGGCAGGAGCCTCTGGAAGCCAGAGTGTGACCTCTGAAGGTCTTTCCAATCAATCCCTCCTTGATTCCTTTATTCCTGTCTGGTCTCTGTTTCTAGGGAGCCATTTAAGGCATCAGGAGTGAACAGACCCTGCAGGTTGCTTCCATCCCATGAAATGCTGAGTGTCTTGCAGGTGACTCCTGCTGGGATGAACAGGCTACTGGAGCCAGGTGCAGTGAACAACCAGCCAACAGCACCAAAAAAACCTCACAAATCTTCCAAACTCTTCCCCTTGCCTTGAATCAACTTGAGG
>VZRF01003805.1:134242-177371 GCA_013396875.1 Vireo altiloquus | reverse complement strand
AATTAAAAAAAAAAAAAAAAAAAAGAAACTGGAAGAATTAAATGCTCCTATACCAATTACAGCAGAATAATTCAAAAGTCTGTGTTACATAAACACAATGAGAAAAGCTAAAATAAATTGGCACGGATGCATCAGAGTGTGGGGAACAGGAGATGCCAGCATTGGAAGAGGAAGAAGAGTTTGCAGTAATGAGGGGAAAGATGGAAAGAGAGAGATGAGGTGATTTGGGTACTGTGTGCAACTGAGGGAAGAGACCAGAGACAGCAGAGGAAAAAGAAACTAAAGCAGTAAAAGAGTATTAATAGCATAAAAGTTGAGTCAACATCCAATAAGCAGGCAGTATTTTATTTTAAAACATGCCTTTCACTGGCAAAAATGCACTGAAAGAACTGGGAAAAGAACCAAACCAAACCCTAACAGCATTACTAGGGAAATGCATGTTTTGAAAGAAAAATGCTCTCCAATAGGTATTTCCAAAAATATGCCTTTCATAAATTTGTATTATCTGGGAATTACCACTCAACTCCAGGCAAACACAGCACTGAACAAAGCAATTCAGGCAATTTGAGAAATATCTCAGGAGGGAAGGATGTTTGCTCAAGGAAATTATCCTACAGTCGACTTCTCAGATGCAACACAGATTTTTTTTTTTCCCTCTAACACTTTCCCAAAACAAAGCCTAAGAACATCCTGACAGTCTACTAAGCACCAGCCCTCGTTACCACAAAGCAGGTTTAGTGCTGAAGAACACCAGGCTATTCACATTTTAATAGTTAAACAGATGGCTAAAACCCTGCCAGATCTAGCTCTAATTATCTGAAGGTTTGTTTATTTATTAAATATGCAGCAGTGTTCCCAAAAAGCCTTTTCTGAATAAATAAACCAATGAAAACCATCCTACGACAGCTCAGTTTTAAAGCACTGGGAACATGCTGACAACAATGAGATGGTTTTTTTTCCCCTGCCACTGACTTCAGTCCTCTGTGTTTCCAGAGATGGCATCTTCCACAGAGAAATGGACAGATCCTGCCCCAAGTATTACAAAATATTTCATCACCAGAAGGGGTTCCTTATCATCTGGGAAACCAGGATCTGCCATTTCCTCACCTCTCCAGGCATGGAGCACCAGGCACAGATCCCTGCTTTGACTGGGGCCACGTGGGCCAGAACAGATGTGACAGTGACAAATAACACACACAGCAGATGGAGAAGTGCCCTGCCCACAGATGTCTGAGCCCAGCTGCTCTCCACACCTATAAACCACCAACGTGTGAGTCAGCAGAAAAATCCAATGTTCACAGGCCTTCAAAAATAGTTGGGCTCTCATCAAAATGTGTGGCCCTACCTGGGCTGAGCAAAGTAACATGAAATATTTTGTTGTATGTGCAGTGAAACAAGTCATTCCCCATCCATGAACTACAACAGTGGAAAAATGTGCCAAGAGTAAGAGATCCAACCTTAACCCATCACTTACCCTGCCAGAATCACCTGTGCCATTTTCCATTCCAAAATCAGCTGGGCTTTATCTTCAGCTCCAGCTGCTGCCCAGTATTTTTAACTGGACACTTTAAACACTAATGGACTTTTATTTTTTGTATTTATTTTAATAATTCTCTCGTTTACAGTTTCTCAACCTCAGGTATAAACTCTTTAATAAAAGAAATCTTTAATAAAACAAAAGGAATACAAAGAACCTGGAGAAGGTCACTATTTCTACAGAACTGAATTCAACAACCCAACTGAAGCAAGCTGTAGAGAGGATAGGGTGCAAGGATAGATTAATACTGTAACCAAAAATAATATTTATAGAGGAATTTAGAAGAAATTAAAACTTTTAATTCTATTATTGAACTGAAGATGAAAAAGAGGCAGAAATAAAAGTAGTACATTCTCAGAGCACATTTGCCTGGCTTACTCAGAGGAGGAACAGCTATTTCACTGTATTAACTATTCACATCACAATTCAAAGGAAGAGGTGGGCAAATTTTCACGTTTGACAAATAAAATACCTCCAACTCAGTATCCTGAATACAGCACTTGGGACTGACATTAATTGCTCCTGTTGAAAGCTACCATTTCTGAACCAGGGATATAATGTGCTCTTCCCCGTGCTCCACTCCAACCCCAGCAGGATCTGAGTGAGTACCAGGATGTCACCACAGCCTAACACAGGTTCTGGAGAACTGCTGCAAACATTTGTGAGCATAAATCTCTCGGGTTACTCGCTGGGATTAGACTACATTAACAGGCTCAGAAGGACAGCAGAGATAAGAAAAATGATTTATTTCTATCCCAGCACCGTACGGCAACACTGAAGTTGTAGCTTAATGGATGTTCAGGAGCACATCAAAGCAAACCAGAGATTTTGTTCACTTCCTTCACAGTAGCAAGAAGTGGCTAAAGCAGATGGTCTGGAGTTATTTCCTTACAGACTTCAGGGAGCAGTCATGCAGTGAAAGGCATTTCTTACCCTCGTGTCCTTTGCAGCTAACAAGCAAAATGGGTATTTTCTGTGGCAGATAAGGCAGAAAAAATGAAAGAAACCCTGCGTTACTGAGATGTGGACAGCGGAGATGTTTAAAACAATAATAATTTACCAGGTTCACATCAAAATGCAAAAATGAAAATTACAACTTTATCTCGAGGAGACAGGCCATGGAAGAGTCCATGAGGCAGAATCATTTATTCACTGCTGAAGAGGAAAGCCAAATGATGCAGTTTCCCAATGAAGTCACATCTCCAACCTGTGCACAAGCACGAGCTGTTAATTAATTAATTAATGTAAAGCAGAAAATCACTGCATAACCTAATTCAGTACTGCGCAAATACATTACTCTCTAGTCACAAATAACACTAAAAGAACACAGTGAGACTGCAAACTCAATTACTTGGAGGTAGAAAATGCCAAATGAAGGTTGCCTAATACAACAAATATTGGCAGAGGAACAAACCAAAAGCCCCATCAGTGAGATTTCGGCACCGATGGCTGATGGTTCACACCAGAGCTTCCTGCTGTTAGAGCAGCCACTTCCTCGTCTTACCTGGAAACCTCTTAAGTGCTGCTGAGTGTGTTTAATTAGTTTTCTAGAGCCTGAGTGCTCAGTGGAAGGTGTGAGGCTGTTCTGCAGCCAGGGTGAGCAGCAGCAGGCGCTGAGCTCTGGCTGAGTGCCAACTCCATGCTCCTGGAGGGATGTTTGGGGAAACCAGAGGAGCAGTGGCCACTTGTAGTTGCTCCAACACGCAGAGCCGGACCGGTGGCTGCTGTTCTGCTGCTCTGTAGTTGTGTAAACAACTTCCTCACACTTGTACTTCCCACAAGCAGCTCCCAGCAACCAGCAAAGGCTCCCTGGTGTGGGGTGAAGGGGTTTGGGAGCAGCTCCGGGAGATGCTGTGAGAGGCTCTTTGCAGGATGCTGCTGCTTGCCTTGATGCCTTAAATGGCTACCTAGAAACAGAGACCAGACAGGAATAAAGGAAAAAAGGAGGTATTTATTGGAAAAGCCTTCAAATACACGAGTACACTTTTGGGCTCCAGAGGCTCCTGCCTCAGTGCATCCCAAAATGGACAAGGACAGCTCCCGAGTTCTTCCCACTTTGATATCAGCATCAATTGCCCAAGCAGAAGCCAGGCAAGGATGGAATTTGCCCAAGCTTGCCCCCCTTTCTCTCCCCAAGATGAAGGTTTGCAGTTGTTGGGCCCAGGAGGGTCTGGGTGTCCTTGGAGAGCGAGCTGGAGAGGCTTTGTTATGTCAGTGTGAGCATGAGAGAAGAGCACTGAACGAGCTCCAGGGAACTGCAGAGTTACACTGGGCACTGCAGGGCTGGGAACAGAGAAAAGCTAAACCCTAAGGCATCAGCCTGCCCATCACATTGTCACAGCACTCAATCCTGGGGGCATTTCTGAGGCAGGGCAGACCCAAAGGCTGCAGCCAGACAAACTCAAGTTAGAATGAGAACCCCAGGCCAGCTGCAAAGTGGGGAAGGGCTGACAAGGGTCACCCAGTAAAAGTGCTGTGATAGCTGTGAGATCAACATAGATGGTCTCACAGCTCCTCCTGATCTCTCATCAGAGACAGACATGAATAACCTCTGGCACAGGTTATTTTCTCCAATCTAAGTGCTGTGAGCACTACCTTTCATCCTACCAAAGCACTGCTCCTGCCAGTGACAAGCCCTGGCTCTTCAGCCCGACCAGGGTGACAAATTCCACCCTCTGCAATCAAGCCCAAATCTCACTCGCTCTGTCCCATATCCACTTTGCCCCTCACAGCCTCTCTAAAACCACAACAGCTTTTTCAGGATGTGTGCTAGAGCTTCAGCCTGGTTACAAAACCTCTCTTTCAATATTAATCACTGCTCTGACCCAGATGTAATAGAGAGACATTCAAAACCCAATCAGTATAATCCCCACGCAGATAACAAATCCCACGTTTTGCTCTATGAAGGCAGGAACAATAATCGTTACACAATTAAACAAAGGGGTAAATAGATGACAAAATTGCATTTGGCCTGGCTCAGACTGAATTGGGATCTGATGCTGCAGTGTCTGGAGGAAGAGGAGGAGATCCTTGCAAGCATGACTTGGAATAAATTAAATTCATTAGGAAAAGCAATGATTTGTGATAAGAACTGACTACCTTGATCCATTGGGTCACCTTCTACAGCGACAGATCAATGGCACTCGGGGTGTGTGGCACACAAGGAGCACGCTGTGCCCACGTGTCTGCCTTGCAGCTGGGAGCAGAGCAGCTCCTTCCCAGCCTCTCCAGACACTGGGATGTGAGAAACCAATTCTACCCTTGCCATGGAGCCAGGGAATACTGGAGTCTGGAAGGGTGTTCAGGTCCCTCAAGTTTAGAAACAAAGCTCAGGCCTGCAATCACAAGACAAGTTGTTGTGGTTTGTTTTTTTGGGTTTTTTTGGTTGGTTTTTTTTTTTTCCCCCCCACTAAAGAAGGATTTATTACGAGGCACAAAGGTTTCTTGAAGAAATAAGATAGTAATTCCACTGAATCCCCATCAAGAAAGACAGGAGAAAAAAAAGGGACGATAAGATGCAATTGGCTTAAAGAGATGCCAAAGTTACTTTTAAATGGAAGCAAAAAAGAGTTACATGAAAAGATGAAGGAGTAAGTAAGAGCAGCATGTCTTATTAAGAGCTGAAGTTATGAAATACTAAGGAGAAAAATGCTACATTTTGCTAACCAAAGCAGCATAAAAATTCTTCTGAAAAGAATCTGAAATAAAATCAGGAAGAGAGATGTAGTAAGAAATCAGAGGTTCAAAACCAGCTGAATGCAAAGGAGTGTTATCAACAGATAAGGAAATGCAAAATACTACAGTTAATATCAGATTATTAAAAATCAAAAGCATCATATCACACACATTTGATACCCAGGGAAGCCTCTGGCAAATCACACAGAAGAGTTCAGCAAGCAAATGAGAAGCTGTGGCAATGCAGAACCAGCCTCTACACCCAATAAATCACTGGCTCATTTGATTTTTTAACTTAATTAGCGGGTAAAATAGCAGTACATACAGTAGAGGTAATCAATGCAATTCCAAGTCATTAGATGTGACAATGGCAGTAAGTTCATCAAGGGAAGGTGCACTCAGGGACGTGATTCCTGCTGGGGCTGGAATCGATGTCCCCAAGCTCATTTCTGACCATCCTCTCCCAGCCCTCGTTCCCAAAATCAGGAATCACTGTGACCACAGTCTGCAAAGCACTGACACTGAAGATGTTCCCAGCAAGCTAAGGAGGTGGCTGGGGCTTTTCTGAAATGGTACCACTTGTAAAGGACAAATGGCTGTGGACAAAACACTGGTTCAGACTTAAGTGATTCCCATACGTCATTAATATTTAAACCTGGCTTAGCTCATTTTGTATAAAGATGTTTTGACTCAGTTATTTCCATTTCAGAAAAACATCCGTATAACATTTTTGTAAAAAGCTGTAGAAATAAAAAGTGCTAAGGAAACAACCGAAGGCAAAACAAACTACAAGTGGTAAGGAGAGCTTCGACCCAACCAGTAAGTTCATCTTCCCAGTCTGCTCCATCCCCAAACGCCAGTACAAACAGATTATCCAGGAGCACTCTATTCTTTTGCTCTCCTTGCAGCAAGAGAGCAAAAAGAAAATGCAGAGATCATCTGAGCACATTAACCTCCCTGGAAGAGAAGAGAATGAGACAAGGTCTTTAGAGAATTGCATTCAGTCTGCCCTCGCAGTAATGGCATTACACTTGAATGAAAGCAAAATTATGTGGAACACTGTTAGTTTACTGAGGGGTCAAAGAGATGACAGCTGTGGCAGGAGGAGGCAAACCTTTAATATGCCATGATGGACCAATGTGCACATCCTTCAGTGGATGAATAAATGTGGCTGAACAAGGGATTACACCTGAGCAAGCAACAGCATAGATTAATAAATTCAGCATCAGACCATTCAACAACAGAGGCTGCAGGAGTGGGGAAAAAAAAAGCAACTCCTGAGAAAAACCTGAGTTCTGCTACTGCATTTATAAAAACAAATACAATCCCAGTGTTGCTGAGGAGAGTTTAATAGATTGAGACGTGTACACAAGGAGAAGACCCCCAAAACACAGGGGGACCTCAAATCTTTTTGTTGGTATCAGAGCAGAACCATTATGTGACATGCTCCGTGTGCAGACTGATCCCCAGCCTAAGCCAAATTGCTCCTTGCAGGGTGATGTAATCCTCAAAAGTGTATTGTTAACTACATTTTAATAAAAAGTCATGGGCTGAAAAAATAGAGTTTCATAAAAAAAGAGAGAAGATGTCTCACTGCACAGGGCTGAGAGAGGCAATAACAGGAAAGTCAAATCAGGTAACTCCATCTCTTCTCACAAGGACAGAGAATTTCCTTGGTTATTAAATGAGACTCCTCACAACTCCCAGCCTGTGCTCTCTGTAACTACTCAGTGCCACTCGGTATGAGAAACAAGACATAAATACATAATCAATATGAGAACAGACACAAGCAATGCAGTGTAATAGGAGCAGCTCTCTAAGTTCCACTGCTTCAGTTTTAAGACGCAATAAACAGTAGAAAGCAAAATACACAGGTTGGCAGCAAACTGGAGCTCTGAAAAGTGTATTTAGAGTAAGGTGATACCCAGTGAAGACATTTAAATTGTTATTTGCAATCTCTCCACATTTATTGGGCTGCAGCCATGGGTTAATTCTATCAAACTTTACTGTGTATTTACTTATCGATTCACAAGTTCAGAGTAATTCTGAATATCACAAGACACCTGTGCTTGTTACAGATTGACAGCATCATTTAGGTTGGAAAAGACCTCTAAAATCATAGTTTGACCACTCCCAGAACTGCTCAGTCCCACTAAACCACATCCCTAAATCCACCTCCACAAGCCTTTCCAGCGACCTCAAAAGAAAAGGACATCTGCTCTGAATTATTTGAAGAACAACACCTTCAGTAAGAAAATGTTGTCTAAAACCACAGCAGGGCACTTATGTCTCAAAAAACCAAACCTACATCTTCTTCATGATGAAGTCAAATTCTCCCAGCCACCCAGCCAAGCTTTCCTTCCTTCCAGTCCCCACCGAACTCCTTTTAGCAGAGCCCTTTTTCCTACACCTCCACTTGGTGCTGTAAAGCACATTCCAAATGGATATTCTCAATCTTTATCTCAGTTTGTGGCAGCTCCAAATCCAACAGCTTTATGAGCCACGAAGGGCGGGGTGGGACACAGCACAGATATGTTTCTGTTGACTGAAACAATTTTCACGTTTGATTTTTTTTTTCCTGACTTGCAAAACTACAGTTGAAAGATCAAAGCATTCAATTCCTACTGAACATTCCTATCAACTTCAATGGGCTTTAGATCAGGCCCTTAATGGGGTATTAATGTAATGTAAACATTTTTAAGTATTATCTTAATATTATCAGTAGCATGTTAAATGGACTAACAAGACCCCATTAGGGTAATTCTGACAAGCAAATCAAGGGTTGAAATACTTTCCTCAGCAAGGACTTGCTTTGATTTTTCAGTGAATATAAGATCTGTTTTCCCAAATAATCCATATTCCAGAGTTTTAAGAATAGTCCTGCAATGCAAAAATCCTAAGGAACATCACTATTTTTCTTAAATGCAGAAACTAAGCACACACACGAAAGAATTAAAGTAGTTTACATTTAGAGTTTTACCAGGTGAGAGGAGCTGTGCAAGAAGTGCCAAAATTTTTAGTTGTTTACAAACATTTTTTACAGAAATGAAGCCAGCACTTCAAAAGGCTCCTGTTAAAAAGATTTCATAATTTAGGCATAACTTCTAAAAACATAAAATCACATCGGTGCCCATCGTCTCCCTTGCACTTCAGACATGTCCCTTATTAAGCAAGTCCAATCAAGTGAAGTATTTAATACGAAAAAAGATGCAGAGAAACAAAGCAACAGCTGCTTTTTTCATCCTCACTGAATGCCCTGAACCAGCCAGCAGCTGCTCCTCGCTGAGGATGTGCAGCTTTTTGGATGAACAGGTTTTACGCTGCTATCCCTGGGATACTGAGGATTCAAGGACCAGGATTCTCCCAGCTCTGGACCACAGACCAACAGGGAGAGGGGCTGGACACAAAGCTGGGGATCAGCACAGCTCCTGCCCAAAACTCAGCCTTCTCCTAAGGGATTCCCAGTTCCATGAGGAGCAAAAGCATGGCAAGGCAAGGCTAACCTTTGCTCAAAACAGCATTTTTCCCAAGTTATAGAAACCATAATGCTACAGATCATTCAATCTGTATTTTTGGCTGAGCACGTAGGCTGGCCTAAACTTTTTGGAGGAGTTAAACTCACGCAACGTCCTGAAACAGCAATTAAGTTTCAGCCTTCATGAAGACACTACACAGAAAAACGATGTCATAAATAGCTTTGGGAGGAAAACAGTATTTTTTTAGCTCTCTATTTCTTGCTTCAAAATATTCTTTCCTTCATATTCTATGCCAGAAAGTCTCTGCTCTCTCCTTGCCACACTCCTCTCCTTCACAAGCTATTCATGAACAAGCTTTGAAAGATAGTAAGAGACAAGCAGATTTACATCAAGAAAATAAAGAGAGATAAGGTTGCTATGGGAATAAGAAGACAAAAAGTGTTACTTAATCCAACATAAAAAGGATGAGAACTGGAGAGAACTCAGATGGAATTGAAACTGTCACCCCAACCAATGAGGTTATGATCTGAAACAACTGCTTTTTCTCCCTCATTTCCTCTATGCTTTTATGTAATTTCATTTTCTCGTCAGAATCTCTTTACAGAATACAATATTTCATATTAAGATTCAAAAAAACTTTAAAAAATGAATTAGAAGTAATATTTTCCAATATATTGCTCACTACTGTCACTCACTTGGCAAACTCTTGTAAAAGCTGAAATATGTCCCCTCTGCAGCAATGCTATGGATGTAACTGTGAAATTGGAGATGAATTTTTAGATTTTATATATAAATTATGTATAAAAAACAGATTCAGCCATGTAATTGTCTTACTTTTAACTACAGTCGACGGTCTACAGTAAAGTTTTACATAGGCTAGTAAGCAAATTCAGATTTAGGTTTTTCTACAGCTGCAATCAAAGGCAATTCTTATAAATTCTGCAGGCAGAAGGAACTGTCACACGCCCCCTCTCCCCAAAAAGTCAAGGCACCATTACTGTCAGGAGTTTATCTCAGAAAACACTGTCTCTTATCAGTGCTTGGCGGAATCGCTTCCGAGCCAGCACAAAACATAATGGAAAGGAATCAATCTGTCCTATTTTCAAGTTGTTGATACAGGATAAATGTTTCTTCTCATTTTGAAAAGCGCAGGGAAAATTTCTTTTCGTCCATCCCACACACCCCCAGAGCTGCCCTGACTCACTAAACACAGAGCCATACAATCTCCCTACACAGAAACATTAAAAATGAGAAATGGGATGAAACCTTAAAATTCCCAATTCATAAAATCTCTACCAGTGGATGATCTCTGGCAATATAAAGACTGGAAATAATCTGGAATGAACGAGCTAAAAACTTTTCTTGAACATACAGCACAGCTTTGGAAGAGGAATTCTTATTTGCACCTTATCTCTTCCAAGCTATGCCCATTATCTCCAAAATCAAAATTTGCCATTCAGCTGTTTACCAACAGTGAGATGTTTATGTGCCACCTCCGAGGTACAGGAGAATCCTTAACTGAATCAAACATCAAACTATCTGAGGATTTTCTTCATTGCTTTCAGAGTTATAAATAGCTGTACAAGGAATCGGGATAACATATACACTAATTACCCTTGACTATGCAAATGAAGCTATTTTTAATTCAGGTTTAAACCATTTTCAAGTTCGCATTGCACAACGACTGCCAAAGGCAAGGGAATGCTCCGTTTTCCTTCGCAGTCCTTTGGTTCTGGCTGCATGCAGAGCACCTCGACTTGCACCAAATTATTTTGCAAAGCAGGTGCAAGGTGTGACTTTGCAGCTCCACTGGAGGCACAGTCTGTGAGAGTGGAGTGGCAGCTCTGGAGCTGCAAAGTTTTCTGCTTATTTCGAACAGGATCCTGACAAACTCTGCTGAACCAAAGTGATGCTAATTCCTCACACGTTACTTTTCACCAAAAAGACACTTAAGAGATAGGAACAAACCCTGATGTGTATTTAGGACAATGTGGCACGTCTCAGCTTTGGAACTCTTTTCAGCCAGACCCTTGGGACCACACAAACATTTCCAAAGTGCCATTAGGCTTTTTCCTGGCAATTTAAATGGAAACTTGAGTCACTTGCACAAGCTGACAGCAATTGCAATCAAACCCAGGTCTCCTCAAAACTCCTTGCATTGTGTTATTCTATGTTTCAGTGTCCCTACCTGTGACAAGAACTAAGTGATCTTTAAGGTCTCTTCCAACTCAAACCATTCTGTCATTCTCATTTTACACCACAGGGAAACACCAGTTGGCTTCAGTAAGGAATTCCTTCATTTGTGTCATGGCACAAAGTCACTCCATACCCTCCCTTCTTCACACAGGCTTTCTGGTCCCACACACTGAGTAAAATACTACAAATAAAGTGGTTTCTAGGCTCAAATGTTTCTCCACTCAGTTCCTGAATATCTGACCCCAAACTATGCAGAAATAAAGGACAGCCAAGCACAAACACATTTACCTGCATGTCATCTTCTGCTTTTTATTCCAAGGCAGCAAACACTTGCCTAGGGAAAGTTCTGCTTCCCTTTCCAAAGGCCTGGCTTTGAAA
Organism: Vireo altiloquus; assembly: GCA_013396875.1. Classification (NCBI taxonomy): domain Eukaryota; kingdom Metazoa; phylum Chordata; class Aves; order Passeriformes; family Vireonidae; genus Vireo; species Vireo altiloquus. Next base: position 166,109 of record VZRF01003805.1, on the reverse strand, counting down.
TGCCTCTGACTTTCTTAAAAGACTCCTAAAAAGTCACCAAGAAAGTCATAACTCCATGTTCCATCCAAGGAGGGGAAAAACATCATGCTCTGCTAGTCAACTGTATTTTAATATTCTGTTTATAGTTATGGAAATTTGGCTCGTTTTAGCATCAATAAGTTCTGATTGTGCTAATCAGACAAGAATATAAATGAGCTTTTATTCGCTTAGGTTTTGAAACACGTATAGTAAATATGGCTGAGGTTAAGCTTTATACTTTACAAAGTTGTGTTATTTTGTTACTGAAAAAACAGGGTGTAAATTGTGTTCTAATCCCTGATAAACACTGATCCCTGAAATCTCACTGCTGATATGTACATCCTGTATTGGTTAAAAGCCAAAGGCTACTATTAACACATTTGTTGTTACACAAAATACTGAGAGGTTAATTATGGCACAAATACAGCTTTTGTCCAAGGCACTGGCAGCTGCATATTTAAAATCACCAAAAATTAAAAACCTAAAGCATTCATTCTGAACATCATCATTAAGAACAACAACAAAAATCAGAACAGTTTCTACTGAAAAGCTTTTTTTTAAATACAAACTAAATTATTCTCAGTTCTGCTGTTTTCCTGAACATCTGCCAAATTATTCAGCTTTAGATTTCAACCCAGTGTACCTTCCCTGTTTTTCAACTGTCAGTCACAACCTCTTTAATCTGATTTTTTTAACTCCACACTGTCCTGAACTTCCCAAGTAAAGGACTGGAAGCCAAGGGTCTTGTAACACGTTCCAGGACCTCACTTCTTCTGAAACTTTGTCCATGTTGGCCCACAGTAATACAAAAATCACCTGTGGAGAGGCTCCTGCCCTGTCCTTGTCATGAGGCAGGCTGGCTTCATGGCAAGGGAAATCAGGGGAAGCTGGGAATCTTCAAAATTCACTTTTTCCAAAGTGTCTGGGACAAAAGGCCAAAGTCACACAACAAATAAGTGGCCATAAACAAAATACCGCACAATGATCTATCTACCAAAAAATACAGCAAACAGAAGTACTAAGGCACTGGGAGTTATCAAAATTCCTATTATATAAATATTTAGCTTGTGGATTGGAGTAAGTATTCCAGGAGGGATTACTATTCAATGTGCCCAAGCCCCATAACCTTTTACAAGAAATATACTGGAATTACTTGCTCTATTGTATTGCACTTTAAACTGCAGCAGGCAGAAGAACTGTGTAAGTACAAATGTACAGCCTTCATGCTCAGTAATATTTGAAGTAACAAAATTTTATTGCAGATAAACCGCTTGGAAATTCCTTCTTGGTAATTTATGTAAAAAGCAGAATTGCCACTAGCCAAAATATCTCCATTCAAATGCCATCAAATCTGCAATAAGCTTAATTAATGAAGATAAAGGCAGCATTTGTCTTGTTGAAATGAAGCATTAATTGTCTGAAGGTGAGGATTCAGCATTAAGGTTAGACAGTATCTGCAGCACGAGGGAGCTGCTTTTCAAGAGGAGGCTTTCTTCAGCTTGAAAGATAAAGCAGAAACCAAGGAGACTCTTCAGAAGCTATTAAATGTCTCTCTTCAAAAAGAATTTGAGTATGGCAGCATTTTCTGCACTTGTGGAATTAAATATTGTAACTGTGAGAGCACACCCACCACGGAAATCCAGACCCCTGGAAATCCATGGACTTGGAGAAAGGCTGGGATGTCAGTGAAAGTCTTTTCATGGGCTTTGGGCTGCCCCAGGTTTACATTTAGCTGACCAGAGAACAGATCCTCACAAAGGAGACTGTTTTTTCCCCTCACCTAATTCCAAGACAATGGATTAAAACCGTGGTCACCTTCTCACTCAGGAGTGCCCAAGGCTGCTAGAGGAGGATGAGAAGAGCTGCAGAGGAAGGCAAGACCCACCCAGGGCACAGCAAGAGGTGACATTGGGTCTGCCACCATTGATGCCAGGATGATTTTTTGCTTTTTCTTTTCTACCCCTCTCACACACTCTTTTATAGTTTGATGTACTCTCAGTGCTTTTAGCCCACACACTGTGACTCCCCAAGGCTGATAACTCAGCTCAGCCCCACGGCACCGTTAAACCAGGAGAGCAAACATCCTGGGAGCCCCAGACACCAAGGGCCTCTCCAGAACACATTTTGGAACCTCAGACAGGCCCAGCCAGGGGGAAGGTTCCTCACAACGAGGGCTTCACTCCAGCCTCTCATTGGGGAATCTTTGATAAATATGTTAATTTTGCAAGGCCTATAATTGTGTGCATTTTAGTGTGAGGTGTGCATGCATTTTCAGGGCACTCCACCTGGACAAAGTGCTGCACCCAAGGATCCTGAAATAAATACCGAGGTAAAAACCCCTTTTTCCACCATAAACCATGTTTTGGTTTTAATTTTAAGACCAGGAAAAGGCAACACCATCTGCCAGCTCACAGCAGGACAAATTCCTCACTTCCTGAGCCTGGACACTGGGCTGTGTCCCCTGGGCTGTGTCCACCACGATGGAGTTAGGCTTGGGATTATGTCAGGATTCAGGGCAAAGGGAAATGAACACAGAATCCATTTCCTTTCCTGATAGCAGATCTTGAAGCTCCAGACAGGAACTGCTACCCCAGCTCCCCAAAGGACCAAGTGCCATCAGGGCACTCGGGAGGCCCTACAAGAATGAGAAGTTGCAAGAAGTTACACCTGGAATTGATTCATCACTTCACCACAGCTCACAGAGGGAGTTTTATACTTCCACTGTTCATGTTGTTTTGCATATTTTACTCAGTTTTATCCTTGAAGCTGCTCTTCAGAGTAATTTAAACATAATAATGCTTAAGTGTGTGTTTTGAAATTCCTAAAAGGGCAGACATTTTGAAGCTCCACATATATATATATTTAATTCTCAGTAATCACCGTTTTACTCCCCAAGGTAAATGGGCACCAAACATTTCAGAAAAAAGCAGAAACTCTTAAGACCAGGTTCTCATTCTGTAACTAACTCAACCCAAATTTTCTGCCTATGCCATGAATCCTGGTGGTGTTGCACAAGCCGTCCCAGCTAAACAATCCTGACAGTCACTACTGGCATAGCTGCACTGGAACATGATGGCTGGACATGCATAATGCACAAAAAGGAGATTACTATTAATATGCAAAAGCATTATGCATCAAGAGCCAGGCTGGCTCTGTCTGAAGGCTGTAGCTCTTAATGAAAACTGAATTTCAACAAGAGTAGTAAATGATGTTATTTATTTTTTTTCCTACAAATGGACTTTTACCTATACAGAAACTCACCAAAGACTAAATCTGAAGAGGATATTTCTGCTTTCCTTGTGGCATGATTTAATCACAACAGCAGAACAGTAAGAACACAACAAGGTTTGTTTTCATGCTCTTTGGAAAATAAAGAAAGACTCATGCTTTCCAATTTCATAAGTCTCCTAAACTTGATACTAAAAAAGAGGAGAACTGTGAATCTGATACATGACATTGCTGTGCCTGAGGGCTTAACAGTTTATTTCTGTATTAGACTGAGAAAACGAAATGAAAAAATGAACATGAAAGCAATAAAACCACCTGAATTGACATAAAGAAACACATACAGTATGATCTAGTTTTAAACTCAAGTGGACTACTGAATAAGAAATTAAGCGAACAACCACTTTATTGGCACATTTTTATATAAAGTGATAGAACAGAAACCAGGCTTCAATGTCCAGTTTCTGTATATCACAGTAGTGCTTTGGCTTGGTCTTTGGTTTGTGGCTTTGTTTTGTTGTTTGTTTTTTGGTGGTGTATTTTGGTTTTTGGTTTGGTGTGTTTTTTTCTTTTTTTTTGGCCAAGGCTTGCAACAGCTGGAAGAAAAAAATTAATAATTATTTTTGGTTTTCTCTATTTAAATGAAGTATAGCAAAGACACTGTTAGGATACACTGTTTGTGGTGGCAAGGAGTCAGAATTTTAGGAGACAATGTTAATCCAAGTGGAGGCTCCAGGTCTCGCCCTGGACACGATGTCTGAAATGTGACCTTTGATCTCCTGAAGCAGAAAAAATTATGCATTTACACACAGAGTCCTCCTTGTTCCGTTTCTTAGAACTCTCTCTTTATTCACAGCTTTCCTTCCCCTTCGACCATCCTTCAAAACTTGTTTTTCCTGTAAATTCTCAGGAGAACCTTTAAAACCATACCTTTCTGGGGAGGAGAGAGTGTTTGGTTTTAGCAGCAGGGAACAGCAGAGGGTTATGAGAAAGTGAAGAAAGCAGTGCCTGTGCTTGGCAGGGCTGGGGCAGCCCAGGCACTGCACTTTGTGAGCCATCTCCTCCCCTCCAGCCAAGCAGGAAAATGAAGCCAAAATTGGCAGAAGTGGTCAGAAAATGCAGCTGCCTCAGAAACTGCAGAGAAGTTTTTACACGCTCCTCTGATGGGGCTTCACCTCAGCTATCTCAGATGGTCACCAAATCCATCCTCACACACTCCAGACAGCTACCCTGGCTCCCCAAAGGACCAAGTGCAATCAGGGCACTCAGGAGGGGTCATGGCCCTACAAGAATCACAAGTTGCAAGAAGTTACACCAGGAATTGATTCATCATTTCACCACAGCTTAGTTTGGCACTTCCACTGCTGATGTTGTTTGGCATATTTTACTCAGTTTTATCCTTGAAGCTGCTCTTCAGAGTAATTTAAACATAATAATGCTAAAGTGTGTGTTTTGAAATTCCTCCCCTAACAAGGCAGACATTTTGAAACACCACGTATGTATATTTAATGCTCAGTAATCACCTTTTTGCTCCCCAAGGTAAGCAGACAAAAAGACCATGGGATCATTAGTCATACAGATATAACCATACTTCAATAAACAAAAACCCAAGGGCCACTGTTTTTTTTCATTAGATCCTCTCACACTCTGCTCTTTGATGAGCTATGAAGATTCACATCGGATAAAGGAAAAGCAATTCAATATAGGACACTGCAATAAGGGGTCTGGTTTGAAATACATTATCTGCAGAGACAGAGAATGTCAGGGTTTATAAGCCAAGATCAGCATCATCTCCTTTTCTGCAGCTATGATGTTATTTCATAACACTGAACTGCAGACAGGTCTTACAAGAACTGTCTTTTTGCTTATAGGCAAAGCACAAGAAAAATGGTTTTCTATGGGGAGGCAGAATACCTGCTGATCTGTCTTAATAAGAGGTTAAAATAACATTCTCCAAACTGTTTGACAACTTGTTTTTACATTTTCAGCATGCTTTTACTAAAATCTGTTTTGAAATCAGTTCAGCTCCAGCATTCCCCCATGGATTTTAGCAGTTTGCTGTTCCAGAGGTCCACTAAAGGTATTCATGCAATTGAAGCAAACAGGTAATGTTAGCACTGAACACACGCCAGGCTCCAATTATCAGGAGATTTTTATGTCAGGATCGAGCCCTTCTGCAGAGTTTGGAGAGAGATGGATCAGAGAGCCAGAACTGAGCCAGAAAAGCTCAGTTCCTGCTGCTCAAAAAATTCCATCTTGTTCCAACTCTGTCTCTGCAAGTGCTGACTGGGACTCCACACAACATCCTCAGTGATAGCAATTCGACCACACTAAATCATGGATGTACCATCCATGGTGGGTGCTCAAGGCTCCCAAGCAGTCCTGCCCCACCACACCAGCTTTTGGAAACAGGAAAAAGAGCTTTTCACTTCACTTCTTGCTGGTCCTCCAATCCACCAACTCCCCACGGCCACTAAACTGACATTTGGCAAGCACCCAGCTGCAGGGAGTGACCTGAAACAGGTGCAAAGAAGGGCTGGGAGGATGGACACAGAGTGGTTTAACAAGGTCATTTCCCTTTCTTTTAAAGTTCTTGACTGAGCCTAAAGCAAATCCCAGACTTCTGAGTCTCCATTAAAAGCTAAATCCATCAACCCTCCTGAGGACAGCCAGGACACAAGCACTGGTCACGGGGGGAAGGGGATGGAAGGAGAGGCTGGCACAGCACAGGATCAGGAAGGAATCCCAGCCAGGGACTGCCCAGAGCAGCCACAGCATTTCCACCCCCTGCACTGCAGTTCCTGGAAAGCAAACTCATCCATCCACAGCAGACCTTGGGGATAAACCCTTTGATTTTCATGCCTCAGCTGAAGTGCAGGCACTGCCTCCTCCCCAGAGCTGTGCTGCCCATTCTGAGGAGGATGCACAGGGTGGATTTGGGCACTGCCCTGCTCTTGGCAGGCCTGGCAATGCCAAGGGGCACAGAATTCACCAGAGCCAAGCCCTGAGGACAGGACAGGAGCCTCTCCCCTCACCCCCTTGGCATCACTGGGGATGCTGGAGCAGAAGGAGCTGAGCACAGAGATCACTGAGGAAAGGCAGGGACTTGTGCTCCTGTGAGTGAGCACTGAGCTCGCCAAGGTGAAGGAAAATGACTCTGCAGAGCTGATGTGGCAGCAGAGAGGAGACCTCAACAGCAGCACCAGCTCCAAACACTGAGAGCTGTCTGGCCCAGCAAGAAAAGCAGACCTCTGCACCAATTCAGCAGTTCAGCAATGGCACAGTGCTGCTCCTCGGGTATAAACTCCATTCTAAAGCAGAGTTTTGAGAAAAGCTGCAGCAATCAGCCACAGCAAGAATCTGAATGGTTAAAGACAAACACATATTGCAGCTCTTCAATCAGCACATCTACAATGCACTGTGACCAGCAGCATCCTTAATGCATTTGAGTACCTTCTGCTTGCTTTGAAAGTACATCCCAACGTAGCCAAGGTTCTTTTCATTCACTCACTTTTAATACTTTGCATTATTTAACACATCTATCGCATGCTTGGTCTCTAAACTCTACATAACTTTTGCATTTCAAAGCCTCTGGGTTCTCCTCCCCAAGTGCAGCTGAAATCTCGAATCTGGGAACTCATGCACAGCTCTAAAAGAGAAGCCAGAGATTGTTGTTACCTGCAAGGCAGCCAACAAATGATACCAGGAACAGCTGCTTCCACAGCAGCAGCATCTTCAGTTGTCTGAATTCAGGAGTTCTGGTTCTCTCAGGGGAACTGTGTGTTTAAGTCTTTCAGGTGGCAAGGTTTAACCTGTTAAAAGAACAGACACAAAATTAAATCCCTTGGTGGTCCTTAAGAACTTGCTTCCTTGTTAATACACTTTTAAATAAATACCAAGTTGACAGATCCTTTAAATGTTCCTCTTTTTTGCAGGACTTAATCCCCAACAGAAGGGTGCATTCATATTTCACATTTTTTCACGTATATGAGGCGCTGGAAGGTTTATTCTCCAGCAGGAGCAGAGCTGACAAGTAAGTTGATTTTGCAGTTCCCACTTCCAACCAAGCTCCAGCACTGATTTATTTGTGAGATACAGTGGATTTAAGGGAAGGGAGTGCATGAGGTGCAACCATACACAGCTCAGCAGCTGAACACATCTGTGAGCAGCAGATTGTGCTGCTCTCGCCTTGTCCAAACCATGCTGGCAACAACACAAAGCAGTAACTGATTTAATTAAAGCCATGTCCAACCCATCCTTTTTTGATGCACTTGAGTGTGATGTGCTCACTGATGGCTTTTTTAGTTTTTAATTCCTCACTGGACTTCTGCACCAGGTGCAATGAACCAATTTACTGCCACTTCTACCTGGCCAGATGATAAACCCTGTGCCAAGCCCTACTAACCTGGGTATGACATTATTTCACTCGCAATTTTTTCCTAAAGAAGCTCTACAGTAATTTTTCTTTAGCTGTAGGACATCAGTGGCCATCACATTTTCTGGATGTCCCTTCCAGAGTGTCCTCCTTCTTCAGAGGAAGGGGAGATGAGCAGGGCACAGTCCAGACTAAATTATTCCTTCTGGAATAAGCCTGCAGATCAGGGCACAGCAATATGAAGGTCAAGAAAGCAGCTACTAATTCTGAGGAGCCAAATCTGAGCTGTCTGAACTTGATGTTTCCATGTGAACTGCCTTTTTTTTTCCTTACACATTAGAATGAAGGGTTTGCTGTAAATCAAGTGTTTGAGTTTGAAGCTAAGCTCCTCAGAAAATGAATTCAAACAGAGGGTCTCTCTCTGATACATCCCCAGCCTGTGGTTTGCTAGGAGAATTTACTCTCCTCCAAAACACATCACCCTTTGCCACAAGAAGATTATTTTTTCCTCATCCTGCTACCCCTGGCTCATGTGGGACTCTTTTTCACCTCCACACAGTGCTGGCAGTGGCATCCTCTGCCTTGTAACACTCAAGTTCTTGCTTTCTCATTCTCCCCACGTGCTTCTAAACCAGAAAATAAGCAAATCCAACCCCTCACACCTCTATGAAGTAATAGCTATTGATCCCCCAGCAGGAACCTGCTGCCAGCAGAGCTGGCACAGAGGAAGGCTCACTGCAGGAACACAGCAATTCCCAGGCACCTCGAATGGGAAGGGGAATATCCCACCCCAGGGCAGCTCTCTGGGCACAACAGTTTTAGGAGCCTCACCCAATTCTCACAGGTCTCAGATCGAAAAATGTTTGTGATGTGCAACTAAAATGTTACTAGCTTCCAAAAGGAGCAAGGAGAGTACAATAAATTCTGTTCATTTTGCACATTAAAAACCTCATAACAGTGCTCTGGAAACAGTGTAGTTCTTCACAGAATATCCTGAGTTGGGATGGACCCACAAAGATCACCAGTCCAACCCTCAGCCCTGCACAGGACACCCTGAGGGTCACACCCTGTGCCTCAGAGCATTGTCCAAACTTTTCTTTGAGCCAGAAAAAGAAGTGAGGTCTCATCCAGACAGGTGGGAACCTGTTTTGGAGCACATCTCCAGTTCTAGACTTAAAATTTTCTCATTTTCTGTTTAGCTTTTGGTTTTGCTTTTTTGTCCTCGGCAAAGCAAACCCACAGAAAGACAAAACCAGCAGAACAAAACCAAAACAAAACAACACACACAAAAAAAAGCAAACCAAAACCAACCAAAAATAAACCAAACAACAAAAAAACCCTTTCTTGTTGAAGCTGAAAACCTGGGAGCTGGCCATTCCTCGCTCTGTGTTTCCAAGAGGCACCTTCCCAAATGAAGGTTATCCATGGACAGCCAGAGGCAGGTCCCAAACACCCCAGCTTGGGGCTGCAGAGCTAAATCCTGCTGGAGAATCACCATCCCAGCCCATGGAATCCAGGGATTCCACAGCTGCAGAGCTAAATCCTGCTGGAGAATCACCATCCCAGCCCATGGAATCCAGGGATTCCACAGCTGCAGGGCTAAATCCTGCTGGAGCATCACCATCCCAGGGATTCCACAGCTGCAGCGTTTGCCCGGAGCAGTGAGGGCAGCAAGAAGGGCAGGAAGGGGAGAGGGGAGGAGGTGAAGCAGCAATACTAAAGTAGGTCACTCCTGTGTGTCAGCTTTCTTGTGGTCTTGCAAGGAAAAAAAAAATACATGGAGAAGCTAAATTAATTTGGTTTTGTTCTCTAAGTGCTCTGGGCAAAGCAGAACGTGATAGATCAGTTTCAGGCCAGAAAAAAACTGCTTTGGTAGAAGCTAAAAAAAAAGATAAAAACTGGAAAGCTTTGTATGGGGGTATAAAATCATAAAAATACATCCCAACCTCTGGCTGCATTGTATTTTAATAAATTTTAATATCTGAAGAGAGAATAGTAGCTACCAGCTAACCTCTTAAGACTTAAATTGCTTTAAACACTTCATTTTCCCTGTGTTCTGTAAGGTTTTGCTAATCTAGGATCTATTCCTGAATACTGCTGATTCATTTTAAAAGCATCACACTTAGGAGTGCTCAAATTTACAGCTCTAAGCCACATAAATGCATCCTTATGCTCAATAATATCTGTTCTTTAGAAGATGGAAACCCAAAGTATGAATGGACTGAAGCTTCTCCTCAGTTCTCTGCTTTCCCATAAAGAAAACAACCCCAAAGTGGTTGTTCTCTGCAGGGAGGTACACGAAAGGCTACAAAGCAGAGTTGCCCCTGGCCAAAGCAGTGGGATCAGGCTGTTTATAGGCCCTTGGTCAATGACTGGCACTGGAGAAAGCTTCTGGCTTGGAAATTGCTTCAAAAAGAAAAAAAAATCAAATACCGAACACCACAGCAGCTCAGCTTCACTGTAACCTTTTCTTTCTTATCACAATAATCTAAAAATCAAGGTCCCAATCAGATGTTAAAAACTCTCCATTAGGAAGGTTCCACTGAGTTGCTTTTTATAATACACAAATTCCAATTATTTCTCCCATGGAAATAACCTGCATCAAGGAAATCCACTGCCAATGCAGGGATCCAAAACCCAAGGACAACGCTGAGCATCTCTGTCACCTTCACAGCTCTGACATAACTCCAGGTCATTTTCAGGTCCCAGCTCCTTTCCCTCAATTTTGTTTCCAAAATGTCCCATCCTACAAATTAATTTCTAATTTAATATTAAAATATTAATATTAAAACATGAATTATAATAAAATTACTCTTAATGTTAAGAGTCATTTTATGTCCCCCTTTACAGAGGCAAAGGGGAAGATCCACAGCATCACTTGGGGGCTTCTGGAGATAAAAAGACTTCAATTGGCTCCCCCAAAATTCAGCACTTTGTACGTAAAGGCCAAAAAGAATAAAGCCAAACAACACCTGCCGTGGTTGGAAAAGATGGTAAAGAAACAAAGTAATAGCCAGAGAATATGCAGAAGGAAATAGAAATCTATCTTTTAAATGAGAAAGTTTCCTCTTATTAGGTAGTGCTCTGCTTTCAGAGGGCAAAGTTATTTCAAGGCAGTAAAAAAGCAAAGCTGTGAAGTGGTGAAAGAAACACCAGGAAAAATTACCAGATTTCATTTCTTGATTATACATTTCTTCAACTTGCAAAAAAAAAGTCAATTCTCTTGAGTTGCTCCAGTAATTTTTTTGAAGGAAACAATTGGTTTTCCAGAAAAAACAAACAAATTACCAGCCAAACAATTTAAGTAGGATGGGAGCACACACATATAAAAAAATGCAGCTTCATTTTTCCTCCTACAAAATTAGCCTTCCAAGACCTGTGAACTTGCAGATCATTTCGTATGGCAAGTGATGTACAAGAACATCTCAAAGAAATAAAAAGTTTGGGAAAGGTTCAAGAGTCAGTAATTTTATTCTGTAACCTTAATTTTTACCACGCAGAGTCAAACATAAAAAGCAGTAGTTCCCTAAAGGTGGAATTTTTATTTCTATATATAGAACTGGAACTTGTCAGAGCTGGCTGGCAAGTTCATTTTAAACCTGGAGTTTGAGCAGGAGGAATTTGTAGAGTCATCGAGTCGAAATTAATCAGAAATTCCTGGAACTCGGGAGAGCTGTGGAGACCCAGAAAGTTATTTTTCTGTATCGATCACAAACCTCAGCACAGAAAATCAAGTGATGTCCTGACACTAGGGGTCAGCAGATCTTTGCTAAGGGAGGGAATTATTAAAATCTCATAAAATCATTGAATGGTTTGGGTTGGGAAGGGACCTCAAAGCCCACCCAGTGCTACCCCTGCCATGGCAGGGACACCTCCCACTGTGCCAGGCTGCTCCCAGCCCCAATGTCCAGCCTGGCCTTGGACACTGCCAGGGATCCAGGGGCAGCCACAGCTGCTCTGGGCACCCTGTGCCAGGGCCTCATCTGGATAAATCATGGGATTCATATTCTGGTTAATGGTAAAGTCACCTCCACAGGGCAGCAGGAAAAGATGAGGTGCTGAACGCTCCACAAGAAGCTGAAATAGCCCAATTTATTTTTAGGGAGGGAGGGAGGGAGTGATGTCCACTTCTGATTTCCCTCAAGATGAAATCAGCAGCTGGGCAAAATCACCCAATCCACTTGGTTTCAATGAGGAAACAGATGAACAGTTAAATCTTCCCCATCACTGAACCAAGCTCTGCCTCCTACTGTCCCTACTCCAAGCCTGAAAGGCACCAGTGGCATGATGAAAATATTGCAGCTTTGCATGCTAACTACACACCTACCTCACCATGTTCAACAACAAAAAAGATTATTAAAAAAATGTCACAAATGCAGGCTTTTGAAAATCTAAAACAAAGAGAATCAAACCCCTGTGGTAGATCTCCATTTGCACCTGATTTACCAAGCCACTCTTTCCCTAATAGCAGGCAATCTCCAGATTTTGCTTCAATACCAACACAGCCCAGTTCACTGTCTGTGCTGAGATGAATCCAACTCAAAAGTGCTGCAAGTATCTGAAAATGCCCAGGCAAGGCTAGACTTGTCCAATGCCACAGTTGACCATTAATTATTTATTAAAATCAAACTGGTATCTGTTATTTGTTGCACTGAAGCAGAGATGGTGCCCATTTAAGAAGAGAATTTAGAAGGGATTTTTGTCAATTGAAGGAAAGAGTTAATTCAATTTGACATCATACACCAGAAAGGTCTAGAGAGTAAAATATCAGAGTAATCTCACGTTAGAGATTGGAAAGGCTTTGGAAAACAAAACACAGAGCAAATATTGACCAGCATAGAGGCAGCAGAGGCAGCACACTTCTGAAAGAAACACAAATGCATCTAGCACACCTGAAAGGCTGTAAATAAAAAAGGATTGACCAGTTAAAAGCTACAGCAGCAAGACAAAGGACTGAGTTAAAAAACCCAAGCTAAGCAATGCTGCGGCTTGTCCCTAAGATAAGTTTAAAATGGTGCTCCAAGGAAAAATGTGATTGCTCCAACTCCTTTGGGGTCTCATTAGATCCTGGCTGCACGGCAGCACCACTCATTAGGAAGCTGCTTCCCAGGTAGTCCCTGTGAGCCCCTGTGGCTCTTCCTCAGCCTTCCTGTCCCTGCAGGGGCACTGACAGGAGACAAATCCTCCTGACCGAGACAGGCTGCGAGCACAAAATCGAGAGAGAACTTTAACAGCAACTTCTCCATTCCCAAGCACCGAGCAGGATTAAAGTTCTCTCCAGTGTGCCATTAGCAGAGGCCTAGTTAAAAGCATCATTTTATATGAAATTAATTTACAACAGCTTAATATGGCAGAAGCAGCAACTGTTCTGTGGAGAGTTTTATTACAACTTCTCCTGCCTGGCTGCATTTATTAACTGAGCCACGGTCCCCTGCCTGCCCAGCCCATCCATCCCTGGCACTTGATCCGAATCTCCCTGGAACGTGGATCACACAGGTGGTTCTGCTCTGCAGAATGTCCTCCCTGGCCCTGCACTTGTTTCAGTCCCTCCTTCTCCCACTGCAGCAAAGGACATTTGTAGTGATTGAATCTCTCCCCATATTCTCATCTCTCCGCACTGAGTGTCACAGGACATCTCTGCTTTTTATCTCTCATTCCTCACGACATTCCAACCCCTGAACACACCAGCAGGGTTTTCTGAACTCAGTATCTTCCATCTCAGAGCTATAACCACTAAAAAACCTTCAGCTCAGCTCAGTCTTTTTACCCAGGGAGTTATTCCATCTCAGCAAAAGCAGCGCAGTTGCAAAGAGAAAACAATTAAGGACTGACATTTATCTTAAAGTCCTCAGGAACCCTGCTCTGTTTTAAGACCATCACCTTCCACGACTCTGTGCATCAACCACTCGAGAGCCTCTTCACATCTTGCCAGAGGTTTTTTACTTTCCAACACCCGTGGAGACAGCTCAGCTCAATCAATCCCAGGACACCCATGGGAACACTTCACAAAGAACCAGCTCTGCATTCTTCCCAAAGTTTACCGGGAAATGTTTACCAGACTCTCTTCAAACTCCTGCCATTTAATCAGTCACGAAATACAAATTAAAATTAGTCAAGTCTTTGAAGCAACAGCAACTCAACACCCAGCAGACACTGAAAGACCAATTCCCACCACAGTGACTCAAATCTCATGACTAGTTCCTGCCACTGGAAACTGGTTTTGGTGTTGGTGCAGTGCAGGTGTTCCACTGGTAGAGCAGGTTAATTTTTCAAATTCAAAATGCAGCTCTTAAATTAAATCAGAATCATCTTGCCATTTTCTATATTACTTAGTGAAATGGCCACACGTTGAACTTTTGTGGAAATCTCCTTATCTCATCTGCAGACTTTGTGTGCCCTACTTATCACCAAACTCACTGCCAGGGTCCAAGCAAAACCTTCATCCAGTGCCAAAACTGTACCTCCCAAACATACAGGAGGGAAGGATGCTAAAATCCAAATACTTTCAGGCTGCAGTGTCGTGGGAAGAATCCTTTACCTGTGGTAACCTGGAATTTTGCATATTTAGCACAGAGAAAAGTTGGAGATTCCCTGCAAGTCTTAATAAAATTGAAAAGTAGATATTCATATTCACCAGTCGCTGCCAAAAGCCAACTCCAGCTGCTACTTTAAATATTTCCATTTGTACAGACACATTTCTCTCTACTTAGTAATTATCAAATGCCTTCCCAACCCATGGTACATGACAGCAAAACAACCTTGTGCATTTAAACCCCTGGGGATTAACACAAAAATGTTAAAATTGCAACGCACCTTTGATGACATGACCTGTGCTCTGCCCACCAATTCCTCCTTTCTTGGAATAACAATATTTCAAGCCAATAATCAACTCGAAAAATTCTTTTTTTTTTTTTTCTTTTTTCAGAAGAGTGACCTGTCACAAATCAAGTATTTCCTCTGTTATTTTCAGGCCCTTGTTCTTACAATTTGTATGCCTGAGGCTTTCCCCCTGTAACCTACCAATTTCAGACACCCTTTTGATAACACATATGGGTCATCACCTTCAACCAGGAGTTCCAAGACAGGTACTTCCAGAGGTCAGGAATTCTGTGAACCCACATGACAGAATGTCACAAATCACTTCAAAATAATGTAGGGCTTGAAAATTATGATAAATAAATCAGAGCTGCTGGGAGAAAAAGAAAATCAAATATGAAGTTGGGTGAACTCTGGCTTGTGTAGCTGCAGTGGGGGGAAAGGGTGGAGACCTGATTTGTATTTCCACAAGAGGAATGACTCTGATGTCTGCATTTGTGTTACAAACTCTCCCAGGCTGCCAGGACTCCCTGCCAGGAGCACTTCAGGAAGCCTTGGGATGGAGGAGATGCTGCTGCTGAGTCAGTATTTAATCCCTGGAAAGAAGGGTGACCATTGGAATCAGAATGGTTTGGGTTGGAAGGGACCTCAAAGCCCATCCAGTGCCACCCCTGCCATGGCAGGGACACCTCCCACTGTGCCAGGCTGCTCCCAGCCCCAATGTCCAGCCTGGCCTTGGGCACTGCCAGGGATCCAGGGGCAGCCACAGCTGCTCTGGGCACCCTGTGCCAGGGCCTGCCCACCCTCACAGCCAGGAATTCCTTCCCAATATCCCACCTAACCCTGCCCTCTGTCAGTCTGAAGCCATTCCCTGTGTCCTGTCCCTCCACCCCNTTTCTGCTCCCCTGGAGCCTCCTCTGGGCTCTCTCCAGCAGCTCCAGGTCCTGCCTGTGCTGGGCTCAGGGCTGGGGCAGCTCTGCAGGTGAGGTCTCACCTAAGCACAGGGGCACAATCCCCCTTTCTCCTGCTGGGATCAGCCCAGGATTTCATTATCCATTCCTCATTCCCAAGTCCAGAGCCTTCATCCACACACACACACACACACAGAGCAGTCTCTGCTGAGGCACCAACAACAGCGGTGGTTTCTCTCAAACCACCTTTGGTTCCATCCACCACAAACCACAAACTTCAAAAGCCTCTTACTCTGCACGGCTGCCCCAATAAAAACTCATCCCTTTCCACTGCAGACATGACTGCACTTTGATATTCCTTGGGCAGAAGGAAGTAGATCCGTGGTGTGCCAGGAGTGTTCTTTGGACCCTGACTCCTGGCCTGGCTGTGTTCCTTATTTCAATGTCCCATGTCCCAAAAAGATGAAATGAAGCTTCTTTCTGCTGTTTCAAAGCTTGTTTATTTTTCTTTCTTATCAAAGTTTGGGAGGCACAGACTGTGCTGTGACCTCCAGGAACACGAGGGCAGAATGGCAATGGCTACCCAAAGCAGGTAGCTTTTATATCTATTATCAACCAGTTAGAAAACTTTACATGTTTAATTTTGTCCCCAAAACCAGTGAATATCAACCTCATTGACATGTCTCCTCTACACTAAATTCTATCTATCAATTAACAAACCACAGGAACTCATGTCAGAGAGAAAAGGATANTCACCCCAGAGCTTCTCCTCTCCAGGCTGAACACACCCTCACCCCGCAGGGATCGCTGTGCCGAGCCTCAGGAATGCCAAGCCCNAAAACCTAAAAACCACAACTCCACACTCTGTGCTGCACTAAACAATCATCTCCTCATTTCTTTGGTGCTCTCAGCTCACCCAGAATTGGGGGTAAATGCTCCCACGAGCTTAGTTCGCAGGCCAAGCCTTTTTTGTGGAGCTCTGAGGGTAAAACAAACACCCAGAGGAGCAGGAAAAGTTCCCAAGCTTTTCCTGGACTCCAACAGTGGTGCCTCTTGCTGTGTCCCAGCTGGAATTAACACCCACACCCTGCAGGGATGGCTGTGCCGAGCCCTGGGAATGCCAATCCTCGGGAATGCTGATCCTCACTGCCCACCCCAGCTCCGAGGGTCACCCGCAGCAATCTGTCAGCAGTTCCCTCCTCATCAAACATTTACAGGCTGCTGAATTTCCAATGATGCTACAGCCCATAGTAAAACCATTCCACCTCAAATGGGTTCTTTTTTTAAACAGATCGCGCCGTTCTCCCTCATATCTCTACTCAAAAATCACAGCATAGGATGAGCAAGATCCTACCCCTGAGATGGGCTTCAAATCCCAGGAAGGGAAATTCAGGCAGATCCTGAAGTGAGGCATCCAGGGAGCAAAGTGCCACAAAGTGACAACATGCCAGCAAGCACTCCAACAAACAAACAAAAAAAAATCCGACACAAACCTGAAGTCTCTCCTCAACTCCCTCCCAACATCAAGATTTACTACAAATTAACAATGAAATAGTAAAAAAAAAAACAAACACCCAACCGTAGACAGCCCATTTAATGCCACAAAACAGCAATGCAGTCAATCCACTTAAAAAGTGCTGACAATATTACCCTGCAACTTAAAGGAACGTAAAACTCAACACAAAAATACTCTCAACATCCAAATGCACCAAAATTTACAGCAGCAGGGCCTTGTGTTTAACTTCTCATAAGGAAGAAGTTAACTTTGATTTTCAGAGCTGTAACAAATACTGTTGCTCTTAGTCCCAAAAATCCTCATCAAAATGAGCACTCCAGCCTGCCTGGTCCTTCTCACTACAGAGGAGACTCAGGAACTCAATCAGAGCAGACAGAAACAACATTTCCAACCCACTAAACCTCCCTTACACTGACAACTTAAACTGCAACATATGAGAAAAATCCTTCTGTGCTGAGTACTTTTAGAGCTGACAAATTAAACAGTCAGGACAGTTTGGGCTTGAAAAACCCAAGAGACTTTTTAGGTGAAACAGTAAAATGTGTTGCTACCTACACATACATACACAGGTATTTACAGAGATATAAATATGTATATATATAAATATGTATTCGTAGCATGTATAATACACAACTGTAGAAAAATATCTTCTTTCTCATCCTCTCTTTCCTCTTTCCAGGTCCCATTAATGCTCAAGGGCCTACAAGAAAATTTATTCAATTTAAATGGCATTTTTGTCCTATGCCCAACTCAACACAGGAAGAAATCCTCCATCCACAACCACATCTTTAAAACATTCAATCCAGCCTTAAAACATGACCTGTGCATTGCATTGGGCAGGAATTTTCCAGAAAAAGCAGTACAGTCATTTCTTTGTTTCCAATGGAAATTAAATAATTCCTAAGAGATGTGAGGATGAGAACCTCTCCCACCCAAATGCCACCATGGCACCAGGGCTCCCCACAAAGCCCTGGCCTCAATTTGGCTTTTAAATGGAAAAAGCCTCCAAGATTGCAGATTTTAAACTCTTTAATAATGCATTTTAATGCAGACTTTTCTGGCCAATTTACTCAGGACAGCCTTTCCCCACTGCCCTGCACAGGTCTGATGGTTCAGTTGGTTTTATTTGGGGTTTTTAACATTAGAGAGTCTAATCCATCAAAAACTCAAATGAATAAATGCATTACAGGACTCAAAGGCTGATGATTGTCCTTTACATGGATCCTCTGGTACACTACACATAGTGTGAATTTGGTATTTCTTTATCACATCATACATTTGTTTCTTCTTGACAACGGCACTGAAACTTCCCAGACCAAAGCTGACATAAAATTGATGCTCCAGCATCACATTTGTTTACAGCCCAACATGCAACAGGTAAGGAGATTTTTTGTCTCTGTTTAACCACAAAAGAACAATTATTACCTAGAGGTAATAAATCAAGAGAGAAAAATGGGATAGATGCTTCAAGCAGGGAAGCAAACCAAACAAGAGGAATAAAGGTAAAAACGTGAAATTTACATTTTATATACAGCTTCATTCAGCCTTTTCTTATTCTTTTCAAATATATATATATATATATATCTATGTGTGTATATAACCTGGGAATGGAGGAGCTTGATAGAAATATTCTGCAATTTCAGCAAGGAACTGAGCTTTGGGAGATATGGCCACAGGTACCCTTAATCTATCCTGTCTGTGATTATCTCCCTCCAAGTCACACACAGGAAAATAATCCCCTGCAGCATAGAGCACTGATGTGAAAGGAAAGAAAAGCTCAAAGCCACAGCTGAATGGTTAGAGCTGAACCCATTTCAGCACTTTTTTTTCCCCCTTCTACTTCTTACTTGAGACCAAGGCAGCTTAATCTGCATTGATGTCTATGAAGTTTCACTTGAAAAAGTTCTTCAGTCTGAGAGAGTTTCCTCTCTTATGAATAGGAATAAAATGCTAAAATATTTTTTGAAAAAGTTTCCTTTCTTTTTTACAAAGGAAACTATGAGACATTGCCTGAAAACTTGAATACTGCATTTCAGCCAAATTTCAAACCAGTAGCACAGATATTAATCAAAAAATGAGATTGTAAGAGAAAAAACACCCGACCAGGAGACAGAACAAAACCCAGTGGAGACCATGAGAAAATCATGAGCGATGTTCAGTGGATGAGTGTGGCTGATTTGCTTGCACATGACAGGAGAGCAACAGAATCAAATCATTTTATGGTTATTATTAATACCACAGAATATGGTATTTTTTAGAATTATTATTTTCATTTTAGCGAACACTTCACCACCTCTTCCCACTCCTCATTTTCCCTCTGTTTTTCTCCCACATCCCTGCTCCCCTTCATTAATCCACTTAATTCCAGCATCAGTTTAGATACACGTTTGCTTCATTAACTCGCTGCTGGTGGAGGACAGTACCCAGACCCTTGTGAAGGAAAGGGAAGGGAAGTTAAACTCAGTTTTGTACAATATACGTATTATAATTATTATTTGGGCATCTTTGTTCCTTGTGTCTCCAGGAAACCAAATCTCGGAGCATAAAACCCTAATTTGGGAAAAGCAGAAATTAAGAGGTTAAATTCCAGTGAGTTTTCTTCCACTGACACTAAAAGATGAATGTTACAGTCCATCCCAACATCAATGCATGCAAATATGGCTGATCCACCAAAAGCAGGAAAGAAAGAACCAGACTTTTTTAGCCAAGCAACTGTGGAACACCTCTTTTATCCTTCCCATGTAAGGAGGCCTCACTTTCAAGGAGAAAAAAAACCCAACCAAGTATTTAAATTACTTAACAAGATTTCTTTAAATATCAGTACAGGGTTAGATATGATAAAGACTCCACTGGCTTTGCTGGGCAAGTTTGGTTAAAAAAAAAACAAACAAAACAAACAACCAAACAAAATTGGATGGAGCAGAGAGCTACACTGAGATAACATTCAGTGGTGATGAACTTAAGAGTACCTAAAGTACTAAAAAAATCAATTTCTTGACTTAGGAACTAAATTCAAATTAGGAAATCTCTGACAAAGGCCTGAAAAACATGGAAGGAAAAGAAGATGGGGAGAGAGATTAATTGGTTTGTAAAGTATTAAGAGTACCAAGAGACAAAATGTCCTGGCAGGAAAACAAATCTGCAGAAGAGTGATGCAGAGAGCCCATGGAGGAGGATGGAGAAAAACCCACAAATTTGATTTTTGAGGTCCAGGAGCTTTATTTCATCATCATCATCATAATGATATTGTTGTGAAGTTACTCATAGCACCAAAGCAAGTTTGAAGTCCATCTACAGAAAGCCTACACTGGGAGCTTTACAAAGCAAAAAGCTCCACTTCCCAAATACCACTTTCCTTCAGACAATAACAATTCTTTTGCACCATGTCTAACAGGAAAGCAGCAACGTGCCCCAGGCCTGAGAAGATGCTGCTTTTCTTTCAGATCTCCAAGGCTCACTTCATGTCTTAATGCACTTGGCATTGCTCTCACCATTAATCGTGTACTGCAGACCAAGAGAAAGTGCTTTTCCAGAAATGACCTCAAACTAAATTCATAATTCTTTAAAAACCAATAAACCCACTGAACCAGAGAGCTCAGCCCTTCTGCAGTGGGCTCCAGGCACACAAAGCTGCTTTATTCCCTTCGGCAAGATCCACTACCACCTTGATTTAAAGCACAGAGTGGAAACTGTTTATATGGTTTAACAGCAGTCCTGTGTTTTGAGCCAGGAAAGGAAGGAAGAGGCTGGAAGACACCAGAGGTCCTTTATAAACAGAGACTAGAGATGTGCTACATAAATTCAATCCACCACTAAATCTGTATTTTTCCGTGCTAAAGCACAGCCCTACCTACTATTTCTTCCTAAACCTCTCAGAGCTAGGGCAGCATCCCTTAACTCTTTCCAGATCCTCCTACAGAACTCCAGATCTTCTGCATTTAATTTTTTCTGGAGTTACCATCATCAGGAGGGAAGATCCTCTCCGAAGAATGGCTGTTTGTGTGTGTCAACACATACACTGGATGGGTTCTTCTCTTCCTCACAGGGAAAAGTTATTCTAAGCTGAATACAAAATTTGAGTAATCATGTCTACTATGGCCTGAAAGATGCTGCAGCTGCTAAAATATTTGGGACACCTCTGCATCCTTCATTGTACAGGAGAGTGAAGGTGAGAAGCAGAGCCTGTGCTGAAACAGAGCCTTAAAGAACACACTGAGCCTGGCTTGAAGTGGTGCCATTAACGCAAGAACAAAGTATAAACTCATCTACCAAAGCCTTGTACAAGAGTACTTGAAGCTGTGCTTATGTGTTTTTAACTCATAAAAAGGAATTTGAATTCTACAAAGGCTTTTGGAGCCCTTTTTTTGTCTAAGCAGACCATTAAATTCACCTGACCACAATGAACCCAGGAAGCAGGGTTTTTCAAAGCCTAATATTAAAGGAAACTTTCAAGAGTTCTTTCACTTTCCTATAATATTAATTGGATCTCCATATATTGGACATCACGGAGAGGAAGAATACAATCATAAAGCTTTGCCAGTTGATGATAAAGCCTTGCTGGATTTTGTTTCTAGAAGTACCAACACCTTTCAGTTAGAAAAGTCTCAGGTATGTAAAGCATATCCCAGTGAAAACAGGGCTGGATTTTTTAGAAATCCTCCACACAATGCAGAGAGAACTCATGGAATTTATCAGAATAATGCATCCCTCAGGAAGATTTGCAAAGGAATCAGATAAATAACAAATAACAAGTGTGCCCAGAACTGCAGTTTCCTTTATCTGGAGAGAGGTCCTGGCACAGGGAGCCCAGAGAATGTGGCTGTCCCTGGATCCCTGAAAGTGTCCATGGATGGGCTGGATGGGATTTGGAGCAGCCTGGGATGGTGGAAGGGTGTCCCTGGGCTTTATGGTCCCTTCCAGCCCAAACCATTCTGGGATTCTCTATAAATTCATTACCAGTTAAAACTTTACGAAATTAAAGAGTAAATGGGTTTTCCATCAGTGCAACATTAACATTTCTTTTGTGAAAATAAGAAAACTACATCAGCTCTCTGCTACCATCCTGGCTTGTACCTCAGTCCCTTTTCACAGGTGCCATTGAACCAGTCCAAATCACTTTGCAATGCTATTTCCCAGGAAGCACAGGAATAAATCAATCTGAGAATGGAATGCCCATTACCACCTTTAATTAGGCTTATTGGACAAGCTGCTGAGTCTTTTGGAAAGGAAAAATGCGGATCCTTACTAATCTAGAATTAAAAGAAATTTGGATTAGAACTGCAAGCATTTAACTGTCTGCAGTGCTTATTCTGGGGAATAATGCACTTCAAATTTCTCTGAAAATACGGAGGAACTGCTAAGTCCTCTCTCCCTGCTGCAGGGAGCCAAGGGCTGGGAGAAGATGGCTTTTGTTACAATATTGTAAAGGGGCATCAGGACAGAAGAGACTATTTTTTTCCTGCTTGTTTTGCTAGGTTACCTGCAGGGAAAAAAAAAAGTCATTTTCACATTCTGGATGTTGTTGTATGCTCCAAATAAAAATTCCAAGCCTGGTTCTCTTCAAAATGTCACTCTGGACTATTGTCTGCTGGACAGAGAACATCCTCTGACACTAAGGGGAAGTATGTCTAAGGCATAACGGATTTATAAGTTTTAGACATACACATAATTTTCTTCAGGCTGGGAACACCTACTGTGACAATTCCCAAAGTTCCCAAAAAGACAGCAGGTACCAGGTGAGGAATTAAAGGGATTCAACGACCCAGATCAGAACTGATGCCTATTCTGCATTAAGTAATCAAGAGCCCATCTCAGAACAGGAACAGAGTGGAGAAAACTTCAAGTTTAATCCCAAACCTTACCACTGTCTTCTATCAGTTTTGCTCATTCTACTGCTGTGTTTTTATTTTATATTCACAACTATGCAAAGGTCTGGGAGCTTTTTGTTCTTTCAGGGTGACACAGAGGCACGAGCAGTTAGATACACAGGTTATCAAAATCTGTAACATCAGGATGTTCAGATGGCAAGGGGAAGAGAGGACGGTGTTAAAACAGCTCAACAGGAGGAAGCACGAGGTGCTGGAGCTTTGCAGCTCCTTTAAGCTGCTTAACTCCAGATAAGGGGCTTATGCAACTTTCTGAACTCTGGAGAACATTCAGCAAGTGATAGCAAACAGTGCTCAGGTTAACTCACACTTGGGACAGGCACTTCAGGAGTCATTTTGCCCTCTTACCGAGGAAAGAAGCAAAAAACCCAAGTTCCCTCCCAAAAAACCACCTGTCCAGAAAAAGTCAGGTACAGTTTAGGAGAGGAGTTGTTCCACATTTGCTTTCCTTGATGTTTCCCTTGCAGGTCTTGGGGAGTGGCACAGTTAAACCCAGCTCCTGAGCCAGAGATTATTTCACATCTGTGAGTGGAGCCTGACTATGAAGAAGCTGCTTTGTGGTACTTCTTTGAAAGCAGAGGAGCTCTAGGAAGGAGTGGAAACACTGCAGCCATTCCAGACACCAAACAGACCCACTGTGAGCTGCTCAGATTCTTCATCTGTAAATAAACCTGAAAATAAACCCATCAGCCCACAGTGGGCCAAGTCAAGGGTGTTCATGAGCATGATAGGGACAAGGTCAAAGCCTTAAGGGCTTACAACAGCCTTGATTAAGTTCCATCCAAACTGGGAACTGAATGAATAACAAAGAGGAAAGAGACACTTCAGTCCTCTTGGCAGTTGCTGAAGAAAATGTGAAAAAAGCTCAGGGAAGCCCCTTCTTTCAGCTCAGTGCCTTCTGGAGAGGCACCAAATGCCACTGTCACCACTTCCAGTGGTGTCAAACACCAGCTCAGGGCTCAGCAAGCACCACAGGGGCTGGCACTGCTCCCCTCTCCAGCCAGGGGCTCCAAGGGCTGTGCTTCTGGAGAGGATGGGGTGTTTCCTCATCAAGGTTCAACTTATTTCAGCTCTTTTGTAGGAGGACAGATCTGCAGAACAACTTTCCAGTCTCTGAGTGCACCAGTTGAAATACTGAAACCTTCTCATCTCTGGATTTTAGCATGTGAAGCACAGTTATGTGGCAGGGAAGAACCTGCTACAGAACAAAGTGCCAAGCAAAACCCACAATCTCTTATTCCAGGAGAAGAGAGGATGAAACTCTACTTATCCTTCATTTAACAGTCGCAGAAGAACAGCACTGTTAGATATAACACCTCTTCTGTTTACATTTTAAGCTTATCGAGGAAAAGAGATGCTCCAGGAGAGTACAAACTACAGCTTTTAAAGCATTAGAAACGCAGCTCTTTAACCAGGGCCACAGCAATTTTTATCTTCTTCATCAATACAATAGCAAAAATAGTCAATGTGAGATTCAAAATCAAATAGCTACAAAAATTACAGTGGGAAATTGAAAAACTGCAAGATCTATAAACAGATTAAGCTCCACAACTAAAAGGAAAACTACCATGTGTATGCAACCACTTCAAGAACTGCATTTGATTCTACAAATAGTTTGCCAGTCCTCTGTAAGGCTTCACTGCTTTTTCCACTATAATTTCAACAGGATTTTTAGACCAGGAAAGATGCAAGATAACCAATGAGAGGAGGAATAGTGCTGTGTGAGAATGCAGCCCCTCAAAAACGGGGGAGAAGAGGAAAAGAACTCTGGTTTACACTAATTTGGCTCCTTCTAGGACAAAAGCTGACTCTTGCTTGCCCAAGAGTAGAGAAGAGCCGAGCCAATGCCCAAGAACAGCAAAGGGTTACACATGAGCAGCTGCTGCCCCTCGTCCTGCCAAGAAGGGAAGAACCCATTAAGTGCATTTTCCCTGCAGCCAGGCAGTGATGGCACAGAGCTCCTGGGGGCTGTGAGCAGCAGCCCTGGGCTAAGAAAGGTCCAGGTAACCTGGAACTCAGCTCCAACACATGAAACTGAAGTTTACAGCATGAATTCAGCCAGCCAACTTCTACCACTTTTAGCAGGGAGATATTTGGGCGAGTAAACAGAGGTATATCTTCCTTCTTGTAGGATCAATGGTGAGATCTTGAGTCTAAAACAACAAAACATTTTCTGTGGGATAGAAAGCTCAGTGTGCAAACAGACGTTTTTCATACACCACTGACACACACACAAACACAACAGCTCTGTAGCATCAATAAATCTTTATCCAGAGAAGGTGCACACTGCTAAAAACATGCACTTAAATGCTCGAACTGAGGCAATTGAAGGAGTACAAACCATGGAAACTTGAGATCTTCTACTGATCTTAATGCTGGAAAGGAATGCATATATGCCAGGGCAGATGCTAATGGCTGTTCATCCTGTTTCTTTAGAGCATTTGTTTTTAAAAAGTAAAAAAAAAATGTCGTTACTGTTTAATTTTCCAGCAGCCTGTTCCTTGAGCACACAAAGTTCAGAGGTACAGAGGGGTTGGTGGCCAAGCAGTGACCTGGTAGCAATGCTACCAATCACCCCCTGCTTTTTAAATGACCCTGGGGGAGCAAACATGCATACACTGCCTTGTATTTTATTGTCACTTACAGCTCACACCAACACACTGGGCTGAGACGTTAAATAAATAACCCAGGGTGCTGCAGAGAGCTTTCCTCCCACTCTGCTTTGCCCACACAACAACCTGCACCACACTTGAAGCAGCAGGCACCAAAACTTTCCTATTAAACAAAGAAAAAGCCATCGCAGGAAATGCTGATATTTTAGTCCTGAGCTTCTGATGTAAAAGCTGCTCCACCCAGCACCACCAAGGGCTACAACCTGCTCCAGCATCTCATCTCCCCCACTCACTCTGGCAAAAACAGACCCTGTTTTCATGGCTTTAAAAACAAACTATCCTCAAGCAGCAGGACAGATGGACGGGCGGGACAGACACATCCAGGTGTTTAAAGCAATAAGCTTTAAAAAGACAGGATAAAGTCAAAACACTTTGCAGTCTCCAGGGAAATAAAGAGCAGTTTCTGCTTTGACCATACTGGTTGAATTTCCTGGTTTCTCCCTACAAAACACCTCACAGTAATATGTCATTAAAACAGTATTTTTCATCCTGCACATTTTACCAGGAATGCTAAGAGATGCCAACTTCAACAAATGGAATGTCTTCAAATGCAGAGATGCGTGATCCTTCTGCAAATGAACTATGAAAATCTGTATGCTTGCAAGCTAAACAGAATTTATCATTTACTGATCCACCCTGGATTGGATTAGACAGGAATTGCTCCTTATGTAGTCAAGTATTGCAGCACACTGGAAATTACTGTCCTGACCTCAGCACAAGCAAAAGGGATTCTGGACATGCTTCACATTAAGCCAGACTGTGAAAAACCAGTTGATTTTCCCCACCAGTTTACTCAAACGAGAGGTTTACAGCTCCAAACAGCTGTACTTTATTATATTTTAGATTTCACAAAAGGCCTGAACATGTTGAGCAGCAATACTCTTCAGAATTGTCAAGGCCTATTGAAGTGAAATATGCTTCCCACATCAGGAACATGGCACTGTGATTTCAGCAGGGCTAGAAAGGCAGTAGGATTTTTTTTTTTTTAAATGAATCAGTACACAAAAAACAGGAATACTGAGAAGAGCAAATACCAGGGTAGCTCATTACTACTTAGAATGTTGGTGGAAAAGGAATCTGGATTTAACCATACATTTTCAAAGAGGCTCAAACCACTGTTTTGAAACTACAATAAAATTCAAGATTTCTCACTTCTCTGTTAAAATTGAATGTACAAGGGGGTCTTTCCTCAGCCATACATCTCAAAATCAAAGGAACAGGATATCAGAATGGAACTATAGCAATAGGTAGGAGATCTGCCCATACTTGGTGCCTCTTCCAGTGCTGTGTCCATCATCCCTCGCTCTAGCAGAACAGGTCTAGGCTCCACAGCTTCCCTGGCACTGCACGAGTCATTTACTATGGTTACAAACTGCTTCATTTACTTTTCCTCATTTAAACCCAGTGTGGAGGGACTAATCTGTAACAGCTGAACCAGTTTAGCCATTCTGGACTCGTTGTGCAAGTAAGCTGGGATCAGAAGGGCAGAGACAGCTGCTCACCCACCTGGTGAGAGGCAGAGCAGGAGCCCTGCTCCACCCTCGGCTGGTGGAATTGCAGCATATCGGGGAGCACAAGGTTCCTCAGGATCTCAGGGAGGCTGCTGGCACTGTCTTTTAAGTCAGATTTGACTTGCACAAAGATGTTTTTAAGCTCCTTCCTGCTCACACCTATTCACTCCTTGCCATCATGTCTGTGCCTCCCCCTCCAACTGCAGCTCAGAAATGAATTATTTGGATTTTCCCACAACCAAGAACCTCCCAGCCAAGTTTGGTCATCCCTGCTTTTCTCTTCCTATTGCCACTCACTCCAAAGCTTTTTACAGCCCACATCTCATTTTCTGGGCCCCCCTCCCCACCCTGCCAGCTCTGCAGTCCCGATTTTAAACACTTCATGATTCAGACAAATACAGATAAAGTTCCTCCTGGGTGCAATCAGGATTAACAAAGCACCAAAAGGCAATCTAGGTTTCACATCCTGGCTGTTCCCATTAAATGAGTTTCTCCAGAAGAGCCACAGGTGGGATTGTCCAGGGCTGAGCACAACTTGAGGAGCTCCCACTGCTGCTTCCCTCAGCTGGAAATGCAACACCTTTGCCAGTTTATTATTCTTCACCTCAATCAACACATCTGCTTTTCAAGAGAAAGATACCTGGATGTTTTAATCTAGGAAAAATCCCCACATCTGCTATGCTGAACATAAGTATTACTTATTATAAGGAATATTATTATACTTTATGACATTTAAAAAGTGAAACTTTAGAGGTATTAAAACTAAATGCTCTTTCAAAATAAAGCCATGCTATAAACACTGACCCACATTTCAACTGGTATGTTCTCAGACCATATTTCAACATGCAGATTTTAATTTTACACTAAAAAAATACCAACTAACTCCATTATTTCATCAGCTGCCCACCACCTTCAGTCTTCACTCAATCAAATACAAGACTAAGGATCCATAAGATTTTTGAACTCCTGCCACTTCCCCTCACTTGGTATTAAGTCTTTTCTTTGTATTAGACGGAACACTAAAAAAAATAAATCTATACATAGTAAATTTCAGGTGACTGTAGTCAAAGCTTTTTTTCCTCCCCTTCCCACTTTTGTTACCTCAACAGTGCTCTCCTGGATACACTTTGGTTTAAAAGGCCATCAACTTTGATCTGGTTTTCATCTGTCTCAGTGGACAAGAGAACTGTGTGGCTTTCTGAGCTCTGAATTAGAAAAGTACTTCTCCACTTATGCAAACCTGCAGCCTTTACCTAATCCTTTCCTGGCTGAGGCACATTACAAGGTATCACTGCTAATTATTTAATTTTTTCCTGCAATTCATTTTCCTACACGACATCCTATAAAATGTGAACGATCAAACCTCCACTGAAAAGTTTGGGCTACAATTCTAAGTAGCTTCACTAAATCAAAGGTGGAGATGTTGGCACAGGAGAGAACTACAGCTCTTCCAATTTCATTTTTCTGCATTCCAGTTGTTTTTCAATGGGATAATCACTGACTGAACTATCCCTGGCTTGGCTGAGAAAGGGAAACTTCAGCTGTAGAGCTGCAAAGCAAAAAAAATAAACAAAAATACCTGGGAAAAGAATTGCTGTCACTGCAGATAGATTTTAAGGACATCAGCAACAGAGCACCAAGACAAGTGCATTTCCAGAGCCAGTTTCTGTTGCACATTCAGTTTTGAAGAACCAAAACATTACGTTCCTAAGCTTCTTCAAACAAATGCTGATTTCATTCAGTATGTTGCCATTTTAATCCATCTTGACATCACCCATGCACAACACGAGCTTAAGCAATGCTTGCATCGCACAAGTCCCTTGAAAAAGTCATTTCTCATCACTTGTACCTTCAGTAGTGCTCAACTTTAATGCGTGCATGCATCCCAGGGGACTCTAATCCAGTGTTCCCTGGTTTCCAAATATCACCTGGGAGGTTCTGTGTCTGACAGCATAGGACAGACCTGGCTCCAAGCTGAGCACCAAGAAGGATGAAAACTGATACACACAAAACTTACAGATGAACAAACTTCCCATTTTCCTTGGTTTTCTAGTACACCAAGACCAGGCTTGTAATTATTTCTCAAGTCATCCAAAGTCAGGAGGGATACTCACCTCCAGCCCCAGTCATTCCTCATCACTAATAACTTCCCTCTCCCTGCAGGCTTCCCAGCTCCTCAGACTCAGCCTCACACCACTGTGAATACACAAAAAATCTTGTTTGCAGACTGCAGTTAATCTATGTCTTCTGGTATCAAAGTAAATCCTGATAATCACTTCCATACATATAAAACCACTGGCTTATGTCACTTGTAAGACTCAGCCTCTTCCAGGAAGAACAGTAAAAAGATTGAATCTATTTGCAGAAACCTCCCATTGCTGTTATCACAACAACATTAAGATGTTCTTGTGGTATTGAAATGGGAAAATTCCCACAAGAAACACCACGAGAACATAAACATAAACAACATCAAAGACAGTGAGGCTTGCTCAGAAAAAACAAACAACCAAAACCACCGCCCCTGCACAAGTGGTTGGAAGCATTTGTTTGTGGGTGGCAACTCCAACAGAAGCATTATAGAAAAGTGACAGGAAAACACGGCATGGCTCCTTAGCTACGGTGACGTGATCTTCAGGAATTTAAAGAACAAGTTGTTCAGGTAGGTCCATACATCACATCCAGCTCTAGGATCTGCAGGGCGTGCAGCCAGCTGGATGCATGCTCGGATTTCTGGGCAAGACCCCAACTCAGGTCACCAGCACTGGAGCTGAGTGAGTGCCAGGGCTACAGGAGTCACCAACCAGAGCTTGGCCACCACCCCACAGCAGCTCCAAACCACAAAAATTCCAGTGGTTTGACTTCCCTAACACAGAAAAAAACCCCAAGTTCCAGATCGGCTAGACAACCTCTACCTGTTCCATTCACAGAGGTGCCATCCACAAAAGCCACTCGGGAAAAACGCCACAGCCATTGCCAGCTCGCAGATTCCGTGCTCCGAGCAGCAGCTCCCACTGCTTTATTCCCAGAAAACACCACTGCTTCCAGCTCCAAGCCTGCAGCTCATCCCCTGCAGTGCAAGGCAAGGCTAAGAGAGAGAAGCAGAAGTAACCATGGATGCTGAGGGAGCCCCGAGGAGCAGGGAAGAGCCAGCGTGGCAGGACTCTGCAGCCCCAACACCAAATCGGCAGCATTTTGGCAAGAATTAAACACCTTCACCAAAGCATTTCCCTCAAATGCTTTCACGAATGCATTTGCCAGATTGCTGTGGAAAGTCTCTTGCATAATAAACAACTTTCCGGAACAATTGCACACGGGGTAGCAGCACACTTTCAGTGCTTGCAAGTTCAGCATTTCCATTCCTGATTTTAGTATTTTGTTCATAACTTCCCATACACATTTAAAAAATACATCACTGAACAAGCCTGGCATGCAGCTTAAACTAACAGTTCAAGTTCCTCTTGCAAAATACAGCAGTCAATACTTTGGAGAGTTTCTTGTCCTCTCCAAGGTCTTGGTTTTTATTTTTGCACTCACAATTAAAATACTGACATTCTTTCCCCTCGTGCAAAACAAGCACTTCGAGGACAGCTAAAAATCAGTATCGATTCTGGGCGTCTGTCAGTGGCACCGGTAAGGTAATCCTGACTAACTAGTTCCCACCCAAGGCTATTTCTGGATCATTTCCCATCAGGAATGGGCTGATCTCCCTCAGACGCATCCAACAAAATGGTGCTTGGATTTAGGTAAATCACAGCCAGGCACCACGCTGGACTGGCAACAAGGTCGCATCACGATGCTGGGGACATCGGCAGCTCGCACCCAGCAAGGCACGAAGCACGACAATAAAGTTGCCGGAGGGAAGGCAGATGAGAAGGAGCAGCGGAGCAGGCGAACCCTGCAGAGGCTGCTGCGGAGGCAGAGCGGAGGCGGCGGCAGTGCCAGACACCGAGGCACCGCTGAAACTTCGCGGCCAGCTCGCTCTGCTCTCCCCCGGCTGAGGGAAAACTTCCAGGATTTGGTCAAACCCGAGCGGCCGCGAGGGACGTGAGGAAAGAGCGAAATTGTCATTAGAGAGGAAAGCGGAAAAATCTTTTCAGGAAGGTTTCACCGGCGTGGTTGCGGGAGGTGTTTTAAACCATCCCCGCCGACACCAGAGCCGGGGGCGAGCTCCCGAACGCGCCTTCTCGCATTGGAGACAATTAACACTTAAAAGCAAAGCCAGAGCCGCCCAGCTTTAGAACTTGATCAACTCCAGACTCACTTAGAGCGATTCTAGGTGGCGGGGGGAAAGTCACAGCCCCGTGCTCACACCGCTAGCAGCCGCACGCTCCGGCCAGCCGAACCCGAGGCGCATCCCCAGCCCTCGGGGGAGCCACGGGCGCCTGGCAGAGCCCTCGCCCCGGGGACGGGCGGATTTGGGGGGAGAAATCAGCTCTCTGCAGGCAGGTGAGGAGCCTCGCAAATGCCATCGATAATGTGCTGATCACCCAGGCGGGCAGCGGCACGTACCGAGCGGCCGTGCCTGGCACGGCAGAGTATCCCCCGGGCACGGCAGGGACCCTCCCGCGGCACTGCCGCCCCCCGCTCGGAGCCGTCTCCGTGCCCCCGGTACTCCCCAGCGCGGCTCCGTCCCTCCCGAGGGATGCGGGGGTCTCGGCGCTCCCCTCTGCCGCTGCCCAACTTTGTTCCCCGAAGTTGCCCACCTGCAGCCGAGCCGCTCCAGCCGCCGCAGCGCTGCCGTTCCCGCGGAGCCAGCGCCGTAATCCTGCAGCTCCGGCGGCTCCCGGCGCCTCTTCTGGAGCGGCACTGGCCGAGCTCCCGGCGGCGGGGCGGGCCCGGCGCTATCTCCCGCCCACCGCTCCTCACCGCCCCGGGGCCGTACAGCCCAGCCCGGTACAACCCAGCCTAGCCCAGCCCGGTACAGCCCAGCCCGGCACA
>VZRF01003805.1:97814-133582 GCA_013396875.1 Vireo altiloquus | reverse complement strand
TTTTTTTTTTTTTTTAGCAGGTAGTACTGAGATTCCTGATACCTCTATTATCCTTTCAGCATCCCAAAGCACAGTGAAGTGTGTGTTATTAGAAGTGTGTGTTTAGCTCCCTGTGCCTCAGTTGAAGTCGAATTTTGCTAAGGATGGTTTTGGCTTCAGAGCCACAGTGAAGTGTTGATGTAAGAGAGTCAGTCACAGCACCACAGAATGGCCTGGGTGGAAAGGGACCTTAAAATCCATCCAGTGCCACCCCTATCATGGGCAGGGACACCTCCCACTATCCCAGAGTGCCCCAAGCCTCGTCCAACACTTCAGGGATGGAGCAGCCACAGCTTCTCTGCCTCACCATCCTCTGAGTAAAGAATTCCTTCCCAATATCCCATCTAACTCCACTCTCTGTCAGTCTGAAGCCATTCCCTGTGTCCTGTCCCTCCACCCCTTGTCAATTGTCTCTCTCCATCTTTCCTGTAGCTCCTTCAGGCCCTGCAAGGCCACACTGAGCTCACCCCAGAGCTTCTCCTCTCCAGGCTGAACACTCCCAGCTCTCACAGCCTTTTCTCCCAGCAGAGCTGCTCCATCCCTCTGATCCCCTGCTGCCTCCTCTGGGCTCTCTCCTGTTCCTTCTCCCCAGAAGGGAGAAAGGACTTGATGGCTGTCCTCCTGTACATAGAGGAATCTTGGAAAAGGGTGGCGATGCTTTGCACTCATGGCATAAAGAGGAAGGCCATGAGGAAAACAATTTGCTTCTTCAGCAAGTAAAATTTAAGTCACTGCCACCTCTGTTTCCCTTTCTGCCCGATTTTGTCATGAATGATTGAAATGTGCTGGCTGAGAAACAAAGACATCTCCTCTGGGGAGAGTAGAGACTTGACACAGCATCTGTTGACCCAGACTCAGTGCAGGAGCCCTGACCTGCAGTGATGTCCTTACTTTTCCATGCATGTGCAGCTCTGTAATTAAGGAATGTCCAGCACTGAAGTGTAGCCACTTCTGTAATGAAATGTGGCACTGGTCTGAGGATGTCAAAAAATAAATTATCTCAGGAAAACAAGATGCACTTTTAATTGGCAGAGTGTCATCAAATAGGACTCGTAGAGATGATAGAATTACAGGGATTTAATGAGTTCCCGTGAACTGAGCACTGAGATTTGCACCAGCTCAGCCCTGGCACAGAGCAGGAAGGTGCACTCAGCCTGTTTGGAGCTGATGTAGCACTGTCTGATAACTCCACCACATCTTTGAAACTCCACTTTGGGCTTTTGCCTAGAAGATAATATTAACTTTCAGTTATTATTGAACAAAGCCTAGCTAGGACTGGGGTCAAGCCTTAGCTGCACAGCAGGATCCAGCTCAGGTAGGAGCGTGGTGGTTGTGAACTCCTCTATGGGGCAGGGACTGAGCAGGGGGCCAGGAGCAAACCCCGAATGCAGATTTGGCTTCCTCAGAGCTCTGCTGGTCACATATCCACAACACCCAGAGTGGCTCGGGCTGATGAGAGCTGACAAGGTCAGGGACCTGTGGCACAGCTCTCCACATGGAAATACCAGCTGTAGCTGTGCGAGGCCAGCATGAGAAGGATAGCCTGTATTTTTATGCTTGACCGACTGCAGAGGCTGTTCAAATTTTGAAAATGCATCCTTCAGCTTGCCTCCCCTGGTGTCCTTTGTCACCTCCAGCCCAGCCCCATCTTCTGACTCCTTTGGCCAACTAATATATTTTTTTCAATTTCAGTTAAGTCAAGGACTTCAGATTCCTATCATAGGTATCAAGTTAGGCCACATAAAAGATGCTTTTATTTTAAGTTTGTCAGAGAGGCACTTTATGAGATTGTGAGGTTGAAAAGATGACTCTAATCTTGGAGGTGACAAGTTAAAAAGGACAAAAGCCACTCTTCCCCTCACTTATTTTCCAGCAACCCAGGCGTGCAGAAATAGTGGGTTTGTAAGTGCTTTTCCTGTATTCATTTCAGAAAACACAGCAAAGCTGCAGTATCACCAGATACTTACTGAAGGGAAGCAATTTGCAGACAGTGAATTCTCTGAGGTTACCTGGAATGTTTTCACACAGTCCCTGAGCCTGTGCTGCCCTTCTGCCATCTGGGGCTTCTGAACCCACTGCAATATTCACGTTCAATAATTACAACTTAATTGCCAGTCTCACGCTCCTTCCAGCTAATGATTTTTTTCATTTCCACTTGTCATTCAGACATCACTGTCGACAGGTCTCTGAAATTATATGTGAAGAACAGCAACGCTTCTACTCGAGTGCTGTCTAATTACTGCTTCCTAAGAATCAAAGTGGGATAAAACCCCTGCTTTAATTTACAAGCACAGGTGTAAGCAGGTACATGAAGATCATACTTAAACTTTTCAATTAATAATTTGTTTTGAAGAGCTGGCTTAACCCTGTCCATCCTGATGGCAGCTGGTGCAGACCTAAATGATCGACTATTAACTGCACCCCCTCACTGCTCTCTGCCACAGTTGCTATATCCATGTCCAAGAAATTTTTCCATGTTCACGTTTTCACCTCATGGATTGCTCGTATAACTTCTGTGTCCTGCTTTGGCAAACCTCGTTTTTCAAATTTTAGACGGGAATTTAGCCACCACAGGCTTAGATACACCATAAATTTCTCCAGAAAAAAATAAATCAGTGCTTGTCTCTCAGATGCTTTAGCTTTCAAAGAGTTTCTCTTACCACTGGCAGAAATACCAAGTAACTCACCTC
This sequence comes from Vireo altiloquus, assembly GCA_013396875.1. NCBI lineage: Eukaryota > Metazoa > Chordata > Aves > Passeriformes > Vireonidae > Vireo > Vireo altiloquus. The sequence goes on along the minus strand of VZRF01003805.1, from coordinate 130,853 downwards.
TAGCTTAAAATGAACTTGTTTTGTAAAACACCCTCTGAGACATTGCCAAAATGGGATCTTGTCAGTGGGGCTCAATGGACCATTAGGCTGGTGTTAACACTGACAGTCACTACCAGTTTCTTTGCAGTTAACTGAAACAGCCACTAGAAAGTAGAATATTAAAAATAAATTAAGAAACAGTTGAAAATTTAGTTTTCTGTCCTTCTAGGTGTAAAGGTTACAGCAGCCCACCTTTTCCAATCATGCTTTCAGGCATAATAGCGTCCATGGCAGAAATGTATGAACAAAATATAGGATGCTTTGGATGCAGTTAAGTGAGTAGAAAATTGACTCTTTCCGGTTATACTTACAGGACTCTTATTAAAAGATAAGTGCTTAATGTAAATTTAATCTTCCTAATTTTTAGGAGATGCTTCCCTCCTTAAACCGACACTGATACCAACTAATCTGAGGCCTTGATCTGCAGTTAAGAGATTGTGCATTTCTCTCAAGATCGAGGTCAGCTTGACTGGGTTTTTTGGAATATCTCTATCACAAGCCAGGCCAGTTCCCCAAAGCAGGGGCGAGTCCTTGGTGTGGTGGTGCCCCAGGATAAGCTGCAGTCACTCCTTTGCCTCATCCACAGCCACCAACACTGACCCCAACATCAGCCACACTCCTCGTGCTGTATTTGGTCCCCATTTTGGATAATCCTGCTCTCCACAGGCCTGGGAGGTGTTATCTTAAAATAATTCTGTTCCCAAAGCAGCCAGCACCGCTCTGGTCCGATTTCACTGCAGTCAATGGTAACACTCCTTTTGGCATCAAACCCAATTGATTAAATCACCAAGCATCTTCAAATTCCCATTTCATTGCCTCCATGAGCTGCTGCTCGTGCTAATAAATGGAGAGTGCAAGTGGTGTTGGGAGCAGCAGGAGGGAAGGGGCAGAAGGGGGAGGCTAATGAGAGGCCCTGTCTGTAGGAAGGAAATTAATTCTGTGGCTGGATTAAAGGGCAGCACTGGAAGCCTCCCTTTGCCCTGACACAGAGCCTGCATTAAGGGTTTACACCTCGGTAATAACCCCAGCACTGGTGTTCTGAGGATGCAAATGTCCTTAGTGCAGGCAGGACCTGCAGCAGGCCACAGCGACTGTTCCAAAGCCCATGAAAGAAAGTGGATTATGTGCAATTGTGCTGGAGAGAAAGAAAATGATAATAGGAAGGTTCAGTGCCCAGCGAGTGCAAATTGATATACAATATCTTGAAATCACAGAGAAAGAAAATTAAAATGGGGAAATGATTTCACATATAGGTAGATGGAGGCATAAAAGCAATCTATGATGTCTGGGAGGGAGAGCAATGCTGTCAGATGTGCAGCCTTTTGCCCATTAGAAAGAAGTGGTTAAAGGCTAATTCCAACAAACAGACAATTTCAGTTTTGTCACGATATCAGGGGAGATTTTTTTTGACTCTGCTTTTGTGTGTCGTTGAAATATTTGTGTATTAATAGCTGCTCATTTTAATAGCATTACAGTAATTTGAACATCTGCAGCTACCAGGCATTAAAATACGATCACTCCCCTATATTTCAAGTTATTTTTGCAGTACTTCTGCCTGATTTTGTCACATCCATTAAAATGCAAGGGATCAGTTCTTATCATTACCTAATAACTGGCAACCTTGAGCTGAAGTGGTGAGCAGGAACCAGCCCGGAGGCCTGGCCAGCAGTTCAGTGGAAGGCAAAGACATTTTATGGCTGTCCTGGAAGCTGAATGATGGGCTGTGTAACTTTCCTAATCAAATACAATTAAACACAAAATTATATTCCCACCACCCCTGCCATCCCTTTGGATGTACTATTCAATCAAATTGCCTGATGTACTATTCAAGTTGGCTAAATATGGAACATTTCCTAAATGAAAGGTTTTAATTCTACCAAAAGCACAGCTTAGCTCATTAAAGGAATGAGATATTTTGTTCAGAGTATTGAGGAGCTCTCACAGGGCAGGAGGCTCACTCTGGAGGAGAAATGACCACTCTCCTGGGCTCAAACTGACTTTTGAGGAGATGAACCCACAGAGGATGAATGAATCCAAAAAATGACTGTGAATTTGCTGTTCAGGGGGTGAAGACAGAAACCAAAGCACAGGCAGCCATTGCTAGTAAAGTGTGGTTAGGAAATATTTGACCAGCAAAGAAATGCCCCTTAAAAGTGCTCTTAAATGTCATCACTAGCTAAGGAGGAAAGGAGGAAACAGCAGCTACTCCTCCTTCCCTTCTGAGGCTCACAGGGATTTTTCACTCTACTCAAAAGAGCTTAATCCATATTTTTAAAGTGATTTCTGTAATGGGGCAATATTTGCTTGCAAATGTGATGCAGGATTTTAGTCTTTTCCAGAGCTTTTCATTCTAGCTGGGGAATTCATGGCAGCCAACACCCAAACATCAGGAACTCTCTTCAACCCCTAAGTAGTTTCTTACACAGCAACTCCCATGCAGCCAAGGAGTAATTCTGTATGTGGAACTTTAAAAAAAAAATCATCTGACACTTTAAATGTTAATATAATAAAGTAGGTTCAGGCTTCAGCATTATGCAGTTTCATTCATGAGTTAGCTCAGGCATCCCAAACATGTCTGAGGGGAAGAGAAGGTAAATGCATTTAATCCTTTGCCAGCAGGATCAGATGCAGCCAGATAAAACAAGGAGCATAAATAACAGTGACCTGGAAAGAAACAAAATGAAAGCCAGCCTACCTGAGAGATAAACAAGGCAAAAAAGAGCCCCAGGAGCTTGGATTTGGTGGAGTATTTCAGCCACTATTTACATTTGTCTCCATGAAAACATATACCTTAATTCCTGTCCAGGTTAAGGATACTTCCCTAAATCAAATATTAATAATTTTGAGATCTATAAATACCCTGATGGGAACACTCTGCATCAGTAATGAATACAAGTGACCCTGTGCAAATGTCTTTGAGGAGGAAAAATAAGGAAAACAGCATGTCAGTGACCTCCAGCCAGAATGTTCCTGCAGCTCAGCGTGAGGGCACTCATGAACCACAACATATTGAAAGCAAAGTTTTAAATACTTGGAGAATGTTAAAATAAAAAGAAGGTTCTAAGAGCATTCAAATTGATAATATGATCCATTATTTTCCCAGTCCCTGCTGTTGATCCTTCTCATGCCCCTCTCCCAAACACCAATTCCATCCATGGCTGGCAATTTTCCACATTCTTCAATAATTCTGTCAAACTTTCCTTGACAGCAGAGTGCTGGTTGGCTGGTAGATAACATCTCTAATTTCAGCATTAGAATCAATCCAATATCAGGTTTTCTACTCACTGAAACCCTGCATGGAGCTGGCTCCAAAAATTTAAAGACGCTGGCCAGAAAGTGGAAGAAAACAAGTTACTGTTTTTTCTGTGTTTTATTAAACTTTGTCCCACTGGATGCTCTTTCTGTTAATTAATTTTTCCTTTACAATTCCAGGTAAGCTATTAATCTATTGACTTGAGGATTTTTTAAAGCCTTTCCAGAAATAAACTCTGGGATGAAAGGATCCTAAGCTATGCATGAAAAGTAGAACGGTTGTTTTGTCATTTTCAAGCCCATGGTTTATCCCAAGCCTCTCTAATTCCCTTTGCATGGATGTCAGATGGAATAATACAATGAAAAATTACCCCTAGATTTTGTTTCCCATTGCAGAGGTCTTTTTGTACAGAAAGTTTACCGAGTTTTTAAATAAAATTTGATTAAAAAGTCACAAGCCTTTCAATTCCTATTTTTTTAAAGTAGCAAATTAATGGGTATTTGGGTTTAAATTAACACTGTTTTTATTCTATCCATGCACTTCCATCTCATTATCTTTCATCCCCTTAATCCCATTGCCCAAAAATTTGCTTTTTTGATAGCGAACTCGACAGAAACATTTAAACACTCTCGTAGTTGTGGAATGTAGAACCATTTAAATAACTTTCTTTTGTGCTATTAGCAGTTCCTGGATAATATAGGAAAATGCCACAAAATGTTCATTATTGCAAATAGATGTGAGGTTTTTTTCCTATGAATTTTTAAATTGCCTTTGTTATGGCCCACTGTGTATGAAATAAATGTGATTTAAACAGTTGTGCCCTCTACTGGCATAAAGAAAATAATGGAAAGAGAGAAAGAAATCCCTTGCTTCCAGATGTTGTACCAAAGCACAGTGCCCAAATCAACTTTTTGTTGTTCCTTGGGGTTTTTTTAATTATGCTTTAGTCCCATTTGAAGGCTGGATTATTTTCATCATTAAATCTTAGTGCATTAACTGCTTGCAGATATTATTTTTGAATTAAAAAATCTGCTTACACTGTTAAGAGAGTATAAAAAGGCTCTGCCATAGAAGGATATGATGGTGTGGAGGGTGTGTTTACACAGTTAAGAATAACTTCCTTTTTATCAGACTTTTAAGGAGCTGTGCTATCAGAGACCATGAGAACAAAGGAGTGTGACAGAGTCCTTTACAAAGTTCAGAGCAACTTTGGAGCATTCATTTTAGAGGAAATCTGTAGGAGTTGATGCATAATGTGAAGCTGAATATAGACTTTCATATAATATAGGAGAATCAAGACCTCACCCTCTGCTGAAACCCTTCTAACCAACCCTTCACCTGCCATTTAAAAGAAAACTCAACATTTCTCTGTCCTGTCTCCCACTATTGAGGTTGTCAGGCGGCATTACAGTGCAATAACAAAGAAACAAAACCATCCCCTTTGGTGAGGAACTCGCACGCTGCAACTTCCCAGCATGGGCAGGATTAGTCACGGATGCTAATTGCAATCCTAATTGACAGATTTATGCCACAATATGAAATCCATTCAGCACAGTGGCAATAATGTTCATATCTAAAATAGCTGTGGGGAGCAGCCCCGCACTGGGAGTCAGCTCCACACTTTTATTCCAGCCTGTAGGAACCTATCAGGTCCCTCATTTTTCACCTTTTGAAAAACGTAGTTACAGACTGCAGATTAAATGGATACCAGACCACGTGGATCAGAGAAGAAAAGAAATAATTACATCCCAGAAAACTTAATAATCAGCAGATGAAGGGGCCAGTGTACTCTTGCCCCTTTCTTTGGCTCCGGCATTGTCCCTCTGCAGTGGGAAGAGTTTGTTTACCAGCAGAATGCAAATCATTAATCACAGAATTAAGTTCTATTGTCCCCTCTAAGTGGCTTTATTCATAAGAACCTGCATCTGGGAATGAGGTGGGTACAAATGGCATGGGATCAGCCTTCAGAAATCTCAGGCTGCTATTAAGTGCTTCATTTCCAGAGCAAACTGCATGGCCAGGATGAGCTGTAATCACACAGGAAGGCAGAGGATGGACTTGTGCTTACAACACAATTCTTTCTGCCAGCTCCTCTGTGCTGAACTCTGTTACAACAGAAGTAAATATTAGTGTCTCAGGCATGACTGTTGCTTTGAACTGCTGTGTGTTTCAAACATATTTAGCTTTATGGCAGAACTCTTCTTCTGGACCAAAAAAAAAGATTCTTTTATATTCTATGTTAAGAACCTACTGTGTGTCTTTGCTGAATCAGTGGAAAGCAGAACTTTTTTTTTTATATATCACAGGAGTATCTCAGAGAAGAAAAACAGTTCTTCTGTTGCCATGATCTTCTCCACCCCTGTGCCTGGGAACAGCAAACTCTTGACTTTCAGCCAGCTGCTGCAGACAAGTTCACTCCTTGCTCCTGCCATGAGCTTCATGGGACACTTTGGGCTTCACTAGTGGACTCCAACTTATTAATTGGTTACAACAATTAGCCAGAGTGCCCATGGTTCGACGGCCCTTGGTTACAAGTGGGTCAATCAGGATCTCATGGATAATCATTCCACTTTATCCTCACACCAGAGCTGCTTCTCCATTCCTTCTCTCCGACACAATCCCAGCCCTCTGTCAAGTGAGAGTGGAAAGATTTTCCCTTCCTTCCACATTTCATTGAAATCAGGCCATAACTCCTGGGTGGGAGTGGTGGGAATGCAGGTAGAGGATATCTGAGAGGGAAGTGCTACCATGCCTGGGCTTTGGGTGAGCTTTGAGGCTCCTGGGGGAGCACCTGGAGATGGCAAATCCCAGGATGTGTCACAGCATCTTCAGGCACAGCATCATCTGTGACTGATCAACCCTGATCTCTAAGGACTTCATTCAGTTGCTCATCTCTCTGCAGCTTGCTTTCTCCTCTTTTTGTCTGGCCCTTGGTTTATAATTCTTTCTCCTTCTGCTGCTGTGATTTTGCTGTTATGGGAACTTTGCAGAAAAATAAACAGATCAGTGTTTGATGTTGCGCTTTCTGTTTGGAAGTTTGTTTTCCTTTCTTCTTCCATTGCATCAATATTAACATGTTGATTCATAAGCCAAATAAATAAAGACTATAAATACATTCTTTCTATTTTTGGGGTTTTTTTTTGAATTGTGAAACCTCAAAGTTACAGTTCCCACAGCAACTGCACAATGTGCACATACATTAAAGGCAGGGATATTGCCACCCAAGGCAGCAATCAAATATGCATGAGGGACTTATTTACACACAAGGACTGTGCAAGTTTGAGATCCCAGAACCAGGAAGCACCTTGGATCTATCCCTGATGCTGTGCTGGGAAGAAAAGATCCGAAGACGTTTGTCCTTGTGGGCACAGAGGAACTTGAACTTGCCCTGTGCAGAAGTGCTTATGGATAATGGGATGGGGGTACCTTTAACAGAGCTAGAGATGCTGTGGATAAAGTAATTACTGTTAATTAGCTGAAATCCACAGCCAGAAGGTGTCATAACAACCAAAGCATTATGAACAGAAATCATTGTTCACAGTGCTGGCAATCCTTAAATGCTGTGAAAGAATTTCTCCCAGTTTGATTGAGCAGGAGTGAAGAGTGCTCTCTGTGTTGGAGAAGTTCATGCTATCCAAATGCTGTATCTTTTGCCATCCACAAGTTGATTTAATCCTTGTTTCTGGTTCTCCACTAACTACTGGTTAATCAAAATTTATTTTTCTAGGTCACGAATTCAGCATCTCAGGCCTTACCCTTGCCCAGCCCTGGGATCTCAGTTTGTACTAAAGGCTGCTCTGCTCTAACTGATGTTCTTTTCTCTGGTCCAACATTGCTGGCATTGCACCCCGAGCCAGGAATTTGGGAATCTCCCTCAGCAAGTGTAGTGTTGCTTGGTAATCCAACATGTGCCTCCTGCTAATGAGGAACAGCCCAGAGAGCACAGTTCCCTGTGAGGTGCCCTGAGAGGAGAGGGAATTCAGATTTAAAATTTTAACAGCATCGATTATCTTCTTTTCCATGGTCTATTATCACAAACAGTAGAGGCTGTAGGCATCAGATTTCAGTGATAAAAAGAGAAGCAGCGTGTCAAGTGACTGAATTCTTGGTGCTATTAATCTCTTACAATCTAGCAATTAAAAGGAACTGGAGGATTCCAGATTTATAAAGGAAGAGCCATTAGCATGTTTAACTATAAGCAGCTGGATACTTTATAGACAAAAATGAGCGAGTGTTGATTAGTTTTTAGGCCTTTGCAGACCATCTCAGCTCAGTATTCCTGCTCTGGCAGTGCTCCTCCAGCACACACACCGGAGAGAGGATTTATGACCCAGAGGAGAGCACTATCCTGCAGTGTCACCTTGAACCTGCTCACACGGACAGGCTCCTGCATTATCATCCATATCCCTTATATTCACCATCAACACAGGCCACGTTTTGTGAGGATACAAGAGCCTGGTGTCTGTTTCTCCAGAGAATGCATCAGATTTGTTTTGACAGAAATAAGAGTGATTAGCATAAATGTACCTTACCACAGGAACGACGTTTGAAAGCAGTTGTATCAAAGCATCATCATTTCTGTGGCGCAAGTTTGAGCTGCAATGTGAAAGATGCCTTTTAAAATGCTTTTATTTCCCTGAAAAGCAGCAGGAATTGCCAGACAGATAATTTTTCAAAAATGTTCCGTGATTTCTTATGGATATTAATTTCTGTTTAAACCTCTCCAAACTTTGGCAGAAAGACAAGTTTCATTTTTCTCTAACAATTCCTTTAGTTCTGCAGATGTTGTAGCCAGATTGCCAATAAATTTTGCTGGAGCAGTTAACTCAACTTAGGGAAAGGTGCTGTTATTTAGTATTCTGTTTCTGTCTCACCTTTTGAACCTTAATTTATAGATGGTGTCTTTTATAGTTACCATTCCGTATAAGTCTGCAAAACTTATTAATTATGTTCTCTGCCAGTGAGAATTTGATTGTTTTTCTCAATAAATATCTTCAGAAGCAAGAGCATTAAACATGGTGTAAAGGAAAAAAGTCCATTTTATGTCCCATTTCCAAATGGATACACATGTTTTGATCACACCTCTGTAATTTCCATCAGTCTGTTTCTGTCTCCCCTTTATTGACCTGATTAAAAGCTTACTGGAATGAGTGGGAAATCAAACCTCTCATTGACTTAAGTGGCTTTGAAGCAGTTTTCAAACAGTTGCTTCACATTGCTTCCTTATTACACTCCAGAAAAGCTCTATTTTCCTCCATTCTCCATTTTGCCTTGCCTAAAGATCAGGAATCTATCTCTGCTCTTTCATAACCCCAGACATCTGCACTAGTAACCATCCATGAAGTGCAACAGTTCATCCTCAGTTCAGAAAAAGACCTTCTGACTACCAAACATGTTTGATATTCCTGTGAAATGGAGTGTGGTCCTTACCCTGGGCAGCAGCAGGGCTCTGCAAGGTCACTTTTGGCTCTTTTGGGAGCGCTGCAAAAAGGAATTGCCTTTTTTTTCCCCTCCCCTCATTCAGCAGAAAATTTAATCAGAGCTCTTGGTCCTGTGCTCCACTGATGATCAAGGGTTTGTGCACGACTTCTCAAAGCAGTAAAGGAAACCAGACCTGCTCCCAGTTAGTCCCAGTTCCCTGTACTGGGATGCATTCACAGATCCCCACAGCTCTGTCGTGGCTGCAGTGTTCCTGCCTGGCCCTGCAGGAGCATTTCCTTGGCATTTACCCTTGGCTGGTGCCCAGCCGAGGCAGTGATGGTATTTCAGCTGCCAGTTTTGGCATCTGTCTTCTGTAATTCCGAGACAGGCTCTGAGTTTGGGGTTACAGGTATTTGACCAGCAGCAATTCAAGCTGACAGGAGATGGCTGTAATTGTACCATAACACCCGTGACAAGTAACATTTTCAGAGACAGCAGAACCTCACCTGCTCAGCTTCAGTGGCTGCGTTTCCTGCAGCACCTGGACTTGCCACGAGCTCAGGGAGTTTTGTTTTGCTTCAGTACCTTGGGAAGGACAGAATCTATTCCAAACACTGAAAAGCACCATTCTTCCTGCAGGCAAAGCAATCCCTCTGCATCCCAAACCAATCTCTTCTGGCTGAGGAAATCCCTGTCATATGAAGGGTGCAGAGTGAGGATCATGCTGGAGGTTTCACACAGCCAGGTGTTACAAACCCAGGCTGTGCCTGGCTGACAACCCTACGAGAGCTCTCTCCCCCTCTTTGCTTTCCTCAGTGGGTACAATTTATCCACTTGAGGAGCTTTTTCTCTCTTCCCTTCCTTCTACTCAGGCCTGGACCAGCTCTGTTATCCCCAGGTGCTCTGCAGGTGGCTCCTCCATGATACACTATTAGAATCCAGCTTTATCTACTGTGAGCATCCCTTTTTGCTCTGCTCCTCCCTGCCAGGCTGTTGGACATCCCAGGTGACTGCACAGCCCCAGGGCACCATGGTCAGTTGAAATTCAACCCAATATTGCCCTAAATTCAGGTGGATCTGATGCTCAGGATATTAAGATTGTGAGGAATCATGGGAAGAATATGGTTAGGAGTAAAGCTGGAGGAGTGAAGTTGGAGGTTTATATTCAGCTGTTGCTCTCAGAGTTACCAGTGAAAGCTCACTCAAGGGGAAACAGCACATGCCAATAAGTGTAAACAAACAAACTCCAGCCCTTGGAAATTAGGGGGAAAAGGAGCCTCAGTGTTGCTGCAGTCCCCAGAAAACCTGACTTCTGAGGCTCAAAAACATAGCAGCTTCTCACCTGAAGTACTTGTTTGTTCCTGCAGGGATTTAGGGAAGCTTCCATGCAGATTCTCCACTGGAGCCACTGTTCATCCTTGCAAATTTTGCAAAGTCCTTTTAGAAATGCCAAGAGACAAACAGGGCAAGGTTTCTTCCGTGGGCAGATCGCTTTCTGTTGCACTGCAGTGAAATGGTTGGCACTCAGTGGAGCTAAATTAATAAACTACTTTATGATGGCTCGAAGTTAGGGCTGCTATATTGTGGAGCAGACAGATAATTGGAGTGGTCAGAGTTGTATCTGCAGTGCTGGGAAATTGATGTAATAATTCTGGACCAGAAATTGTCTAAATAGAGAAGAAAGCATGAGCATATGCATAATATATCTTCTAGAATTCTGCCGAGACCTTTAGTGAATTGGATTGGGAGTTAATAAACTGTTAAATAAAATTCCCATGACAAGGAAAAAAAAAAATTCATTAACTAGGCCTATTGACAGCTTCCCTGATAAGGTAAACAACAGTCCATAATCATTAACAGCTCGTGCAGAGATCTGCATGGGTTTGCTGATACGAGTTCTAATAGAGCCATTGAGAAGGAATTACAAACACAGGCAGAAAGGACATCGTTCTCATGTGTCACTTTTTATGGTGTTGATTTGTATTTTGATTCCTTTCACAGTGAAGGTTGCCAGGAGTTATAGCTGTCTGAGGGTCAACAAATTTCACAAGGAGCTGGTCCCTTCCGTCGGCCTGAAACAATCCCAGAACCTTGAGCTCTGCAATTCGTGACACCCACATGGAGAAGTATCATTTGCTGTGATTTATTCTGACAGGTACATTATTGGCTGCATGTTAACCAGGACAGATGGCCGTGCAGGAGAGGAGTACAAGGAGCTCCAAATCACACTTTTGGAAACTTTTCTCGGCGCGGTGCATGAGGAGCAGAGAGCAGTGTTGCCTTTCGTGGGTGAGATATCACCAGCCAACGTGAATCCATCACTGCTGGCTCTCACAGCAGAGCACGCCCAACACCCACTGCCAAACCTGCACACCAGGCTCTTCCATCGGGCTCCTAAAGGCTTTAATAACATAATAAGTGTGAATCCACAGAGAGCAGAAATACCAAATATTAATGTGGTGTCACTGCAGCCTCTTCTCTTTCATTACTTTGCCCTTCAAGGCTGCTGTGTAATCTGGCAACAATACAATCCAGTGCTTTATATTTCCTCTGGATGAAACATCCCTTGATGTCAAATTTGGTTTGCAGACTCGCACTCATGGAGCAATTCCTCTCAGCCAGAGAAGCAGCAGCAGCGTGAGGTTGTTGGCATGTCTCCAGTACCACTGGTAACAATTATGACATGACTGTCAACCTGATTATCAGCTTTTAGGGATCTCTGGGAGATCCTGTATGCACAGCTGCTCGCCTCTTCTCTCAAACACTGCTCTTGGAAGGCACAAGAAGAGGGAATGGGCTTTGCCTTTAGGAGGAATCACCAGGTGCTTGCAGGAGGCTGTGGCGTCGAGGCTTTTTTGGGGTCCTCTCCTCCTCTGCTTATGTGGAGGTTTGATAAGTTCATCTCCAAGAGCTTGGTTGCTCTTCAGATCCCTCAGAGAGGTATTTTGGCAAGTGGACACAGCAGCAAGTCAAGGAAGGATGCTACCCCAACTGAAATGTCTAAATGGGAAAGGAGGAGGTATGGAAGAGGTGGAGAAGGTTGGGAAAGGGCAGTGCAGTGTTATGGTGGCCTGAATTCCATGTTAGGACCTGGTGCTTTGTGCTCTGTAGGCCAGGATCTCCCTTCTGCACTCACCAAATTAAATCCCCCATCATCCCCTAATCCCATCACTTCTGGAACACCCTCACGTTGCACCAATTGGTTCCTCTCAGATAAAAATAAACTGGAAAATGTCCCAACAGGAGCACACCCAATGCACACCTCCAGGAAATTCAGCCCAGGGGACGAGGCCAGCCCTGTTCTGCAGCTAAAAGCCACAGGAATTGTCGAGCCAACACCAGCTCCCCACACCAGGGCATCTCCCTGTTAACTGGTGGACACAGAGCCTCACCAGTACCTGTGTGCTTGGCATGAGCTGAGACAGACCATCGTGGTTAAAGGATAACAAACCAGTGATCCTGGTGTTAAATGGTGAAGGAAAATCATCCGTTATCTATTACTTTATCTATTGCAGTATTTTTTGTCGCATTTTTCCCAAAGGGAGCTCTGACAGGGGGTTCCAAAGGCTGCAAGGAAGGAGCATCTCACTTACCTGCTGGGTGGGGAAGCAGATGTCTGCAGACATCCCTGGAAGGTGGAGAATGATTTTCCCATGCAGGTGTAAACTCTGCTTTTTTGCTTTGCATCACCACCCCTAATCTGCCACGGGAGACGGAGGCTGGAGTTTTTTAAGCTAAGATGTTCAGCAGGCCTCTGTCTCACACCCTAATGGCACAAAAAATAACAGATATTACATTTCTCATGCTATTTCTTGGAGTCTGGAGCATCCCTCTCCTGCTGGCCTTATCAAAACTCCCATTGTAATTGGCAAGTTTTCATTTCAGTGGGAATCTTGCGGGGGGGATGCTGGGGGAGGGCATTGATTTCTCACAACCAATTCAATCTTTTTATATGCCTGACTGCCCTAAATCACTACAAGTAGGAAACTATTTTCAAAATTTCTCAAGAGCCCTGAATGTATTGATTGAGTCTAACTTTGACTTCAGACATTAAATTCTTTCTTTTCCTTGAGAAAAACAACCCCTAACCTTCTATAAGGCCACTTGGTTTCAGTTGCCTGTCTGTTCTTGCTCTGTTTATTTATGCTCCTCTCAATGGCATTCAGATGAAGCCTTTGACAGCTCGTCCAAAATTTCCTTCTTATGGCTTTCCCGTTTCCCAATGAAAGTTAATTTTGTTTGAATTTTCTCCCGTTGTGTTGGTTCAATTACCAGCCCCAAAAAGTTGTTGTATTTTGTGCTAAATAGCAGCATATTGCCTGTGTAGTCATGTTTATAATTATTTCTCCTAAATTCCACTATCCCCAATTAAACTGCAAGAACTTTGAAACTTAGAAGTTGGTTAATGGGGAAAAAACCCTTCACTGTTGGATAAATCTTTTTGCTAATATCCTCCCTTGCCTTTATAAATATTCCCTGAGATTTAATGTGGTTAGCACGAAGATTAGTGATAACGTTTTACCTCATTTCCCCCAATCTATTACAGTGAGCAGCTCAATTAGAATTTTTAGAGGTGGTCCATCATGTTAAGGACTTCCAGTTTGCATTTTAAGTCATGCAAGTGCTCAGCACACAGTAGCACATCTGGAGGCTGCAGCATTCCAAGCCTTATCAGCTCAGAACTGTGTATTTGGAAAAAACAGGTGATATGGAGTTTACCTGGAGTACGTGGAATTATTTATAGTGGAGCAAAATGGCAGCAAAATATTGAGGGAAAATTAATTCCTCCATTCAGTTAGGTTGGAGAACCCAATTCCTTTTTAATGTCTTTGTCACTCAGAAATTGAGAATTGTTCTCCAAGTCATTATCTCACAAGTTATTTGGGGAAAAAAGGGAATGCCTGTTACAAACAAAGAGTGAGCACTAAAGAAAGCCTTCCATGTGGAATAGAGCCTTAAGTTGTGCACAGGAATTTTCCTTCTGTGCTCACTCTTTTCAGTGGAGTTAATCCAAATCCCAATTTTCAGATTTATATGCACTTAAAAAAAAAAAGGAGGTGCTCAAAAGATATGGAAGTTTGGATAGTCTTTTCCAGAGAAGCTGTGGCTGCCCCTGGATCCCTGGCAGTGCCCAAGGCCAGGCTGGACATTGGGGCTGGGAGCAGCCTGGGACAGTGGGAGGTGTCCCTGCCATGGCAGGGGTGGGATGAGATGATCTTTAAGGTCCCTTCCAACCCAACCATTCAGTTTTCCTGTGATTCTTGCTATGTGAAAAATTGTAAAAGAGCAGATTTGTACGAAACAGTCTGAAAATTTGAGGCAATACCAGCTATTTCAACATGTACATTGATAATTTTTGCAGTCCTTACATGGCATGAGGCAACACTGTCTCATCACTGACAAGGGCTGGCATTGCCCACTGCTACAGGTGACATCTTAAGCAGAGCTCTTTTTCCTGGGCCTGCCTTTTTTTCTCTGCATTCCCATCACAGCTGTACCACTCCTCCTGCCAACAGCTGCTTAAACCTCCATGGAGAAACCCCAGCTCCTGGTGCCAGGATGATTTTTTGCCTTTTCTTTTATATCCGTCTTACATACTCTTTTATACAGTTTGATGTATTCTCAGTGCTTTTAGCCCACACACTGTGACTCCCCAAGGCTGATAACTCAGCTCAGCCCCACGGCACCGTTAAACCAGGAGAGCAAACATCCTGGGAGCCCCAGACACCAAGGGCCTCTCCAGAACACATTTTGGAACCTCAGACAGGCCCAGCCAGGGGGAAGGTTCCTCACAACGAGGGCTTCACTCCAACCTCTCATTGGGGAATCTTTGATAGATGTGCTAATTAGCAAGGCCTATAATTGTGTGTATTTTGGTGTGTGGGGCCAGTGCGTGCATTTCAGTGTGATGGTGTGTGGGGGAATTTTGGGTCATTCCACCTGGACCAAGTGCTGCACCCAAGGATCCTGAAATAAATCCCGAGGTAAAAACTCCTTTTCTCCATAAACTGCTTTCTGGTTTTAATTTTAAAACGGAGAAAAGGAAACACTCCCACCCTGCCAGGCGGGTTGGTGACATCCCCACGTGTCCCCGGCCAGGCCCTGACAGCGTTGGTGGCATTGGAGCATGGCAGCGATGTTGTACCCCCGTGACAGCTCGGGGATGTCACTGCTCTGCCCCAGTGCCGCTGACAGCTCCCCATCAGAGCTCAGCACGCAATAAAGCTGTCGTGTGAGGAATGCCACAGGAGGCCCAGCTGAAATCCGGGGCAGCAATTACAGCTGTGCCAGCCAGGCCTCCTGCTCCGGCACCTCCAAAGGGGATTGCTCACCGTGCTCTGCTCCAGCTTTGATAGGCCTTGAGCACACTCAAAACAATTAAAGCTGTCAGAGATATGAGAGCAACTTTTAAAGGACAGGTGTATTAAACAACTCTGTGGAACTCAAGGCTCCTGAAGAGGAGGGAAGAAGCAGAGCCATGATTTTGCTTTCTTCTTTTACCTTCAAAACCACATTTGATTTTTTTTATTTTATTTCTGGACGAACATCATTTGAGCAATGAGATTTCTTTGCTCCCTGTGTTTTGGTTTCAGGTTCCTTTTTGCTGAGGTCTGTGTGTCTAGTTTGTTTGTTTGTTTGTTTGTTTGTTTGTTTTAAATAGGGTTATTAGTCTGAGAGGTTTCATCAGGAAGGAATCAAACCACAAGGACTGCAGGACAGTTGTTGCCCAGGGACTGTTGTCCAGGCTGGAGATGGACATTTCACAAGGGCATGAAGTGATAGGACAAGGGAAAATGGCCTAAAGATGAAGGAGTGTGGGTTTGGATTAGCTATTAGGAAGAAATTGTTTGCTGTGAGGGTGGGCAGGCCCTGGCACAGGGTGCCCAGAGCAGCTGTGGCTGCCCCTGGATCCCTGGCAGTGCCCAAGGCCAGGCTGGACATTGGGGCTGGGAGCAGCCTGGGACAGTGGGAGGTGTCCCTGCCATGGCAGGGAGTGGGACAAGATGATCTTTTAGGTCTTCTCCAACCCAAATCATTCTGTGACTCAGAAGACACAAGGTTTAATCTCTGCAGCAATTGCTGCCCAATTTCTTAAACTCATAAATCCATATTTATCCACTGTAAGAAGAAAGATCCTGAAAGAGGATGCTAGTGATGACCACCCCTTGAACTTGTATCTGTAGCTGCAGACACTGAAGCAGATTTTGCCACCCAGGCAGTTCTTTCCAGCACTGAATCATGCTGGAATGCTGCACATTGCATCCGTTCGTCCTCAGATAATGAGGAGCTGGAGAGGCCAGAGCATATTTTATGGCATTGGACAAATCTAAAACGCTTCCACATCCTCCATGCAGAAGCAGATTTTGGAGAACATTCATCCAGTCTGCAAATTGTGCATCCAGCTATAGTTCAGGTGTAATCCCAAAGGCTTGCAGGTGCCTTTACATGCAAATAAAAATTTAAAAAAGGAGCACACACTGCAGTTTCCAGTGCTTGTATTACAGTCAGGCTTTAAATACACACAGACATCTTTGCAAAAACCTGGTCCCCGTGGGACACAGTCCTTGGGAGCACTGATACACAGTGACAAAACATCACTGAATGGAGCTGCAGTCTCAAATTGCTCTGCTAACTTTGATGCAGCAACATAAAGCCTGTAAGAAACTGCACTTCATAAAAAACAGGCACTTCCACACACCCAAACTGTAATTCCCTATGAAAGTTAATCTTTTCTATTACTCTTATTCCATTTGTAAATGGAGTGCTGCTTTGAATTATGGCCTGGTGCAGCACTCCTTTTATGCTCCAGTAGTCATTGCTTTGGTATTTCAGGTATTTATTGTAGAATCTTGTCTACTCTCATTCATCAAATACCTGCACACTGGTCCTGCCCAAGGAGAGCTCAGAACCACAGGAAAATTCGCTGTGGGGATATTGCAAGTCAGCGTTTCTGCTGCCTCTCTGCAATACATTAATTACAAAACAAATAATCAACAAGTACCTAAGCAGGTGTTTGAGCCAGCAGCATTTCTTATGTGCTTAAATCATAAAATCAGAGGATCGTTCAGGTTGGAAAAGACCTCTAAGGTCTTCAAGTCCAACCACCAACCCAGCAGCACCATTAAGCCATGTGCTCAAGTGCCCATTGTAAGTTCTCTTTGTGCTGCAAGCTGAACCCTGACACAGCCAGAAAATCCACTACACAAAATTGAATTTTCCCTTACATATATGATAACATTGATACTATTTTTACAAGCTGTCATCTGCATGAAAATACAGCTTCCTTTTCATGCAGAGAGCTCTTTATTCCACGGGTGCTGTGGAGAATCTTGAAAAGACTCCTGCGAGCTGTCAGCCACTGGTAGCAAATCGATGTAATCTGCATTACAATACTTGCATCGTGGCTTTGAAGAGGGACTGAACTCCTCTGGCTGGCTGTGCATCCAGAATCACTTCAAAGATCCCATTTCTGACATGCAGGGATGTCTCTGGCTTCGTTCCAATTCACTGCCTTGTAAACTGAATTCAGAGGAAGCAGCGAGGCAGCAGCAGCCCCTCAGTTCCAGGGAATGTGCAGGAGCACAGATCCTGTCCTTGGGCTGGGTTTACAATCCAGGTGTTTTGGCTTTGTGGGGAGGCAGACAGGGTTACAACAGCACCACTTATTGTATCACCTGTGTGCCTAAAGGCTTGCTGATCCCACTGGAAAAACTCTGCAGGAGTGACTTGGAAATAATCCAATTTATCTCCCTTTTTTAGAGGCTGGTGATGAACTGTTCACTGTAGCAACAGAAGACAACACATCTTACAGATATTGATACCCTCCTCAAACCCTGGAAAAAGCTATAAATGTACTTTCATGCACATTCTATAGTTCACATCATCTGAACACCCTCAAAATAACGTCTGCACTGTTACACTGAGAGAAAATCACAGAAATCATAGAATATTCTGAGTTGGAAGGGACCCATAAGGTCACCAAAGTCCAGCTCCTGGCCCACAGGACACCCCAAGGACCACAGCATGTGCCTGAGAGCATTGTCCAGGCACAAAAGCTGTAAGAAAAACTGCTTTCTCCTCCGAGTTCCAGCAGGCTGACCAGATCATTGTCATCATCATCATTATCATCATCTTCATCCTCATGCCCGCCCTTTAAGCAAGTGTAACACCCCAGAGCTCTCACACCTCCACGCAGAATTCTCCAGCACACCCCAAATCCCCCAAACCCCAACTCCTCCCCAGCCCTTCTCCCATCATTTGCTTTGCTGAGGTGCTGCTCACACATCTCCCTCTCATCCAATCTCTGAAACACACACTGGACATCCTAGCAAGTCATTTTTCCACTTTCTGCTGAGGAATTCCTGAGGGGAATTCCTCCTTTGAAGCAGGCAGGGTTGAGCACCACACGAACTAAAGCAACGAGACAGCAACAATGAGAAAGAATCAAACCTGCACAACCTGGAAAACCCTTTTTTTCTAGGAAACCTCCTTTTGAGGGCTTCAGGTTTCTCCTGGTGACGCTTTATTGATTCTGTATGAATAGATCCTTTTCTTCAAACACTTATTATCTTAATATCTCAGCAGCTTTTTGAGTCGACATGTGGAAAGCAAAGCCATTAGCCAAATTCTACGTTGGAAATTTCAAAGTGCAGGGAAATGTGGCATCAGCCATGCTCTTGAAAGTGTTGATACTTCTCCTGGCAGTTTATATAAAAGATTTCACCTGAATTAATGAGGTAAGAAAGTATTTGAGTGGAATAAAACGTGGTAAGGGAAGCTGTCCCTGCAAAACAAAATAAACCTTCAGATTTCTTTGGTAAACTAATCCTGCCCTTTCTAGCACAGACCAGTTATAGCTTTTATGAAAACAATGGGATAGAATATTTTTTTTATGAACCCTTTACATATATTAAAGTGGATTTACTGAGGCTGAAAACCTTCTATTGTCTCGTGGTAGACAAGTCAAATGTATTAAAATGGTAATTCTTTCCCATGTTTTTAATCCTCTCAACATGTTTCCCTCTCACATAGAGTATGAACCAAAGATAGCAGGATTTAGCAGAACATTTGCAAATTTTATTTTGGCAGATTGCGTAACGCAGGTTCAAGGTAATGGAATAAATTACAGATCCCTGAAGGAAAGGGAAGATTGTCACTTCTGAAACTCAGCTGTAATAATTGGGCATCCCAATTATGTATAATCCTGTATGAATTAGTAACTACAATGGTTCCACTGAATAGGTCACAACCACTGCAAAGAGGAAGATTTCTGCTTGGCACTAATTTATCACTGCTTTTAATGAACCCATTGTGAATAAATCTGGTCCATTATTGATGGAGTTACCTACCTGCCCATACATTTCTTTGGATCACAATTTTCAAATTACTCTGTCCTCTCATCTTTCTCTCTCTCTCGAATGTGGCAACCTTTTCCATAAGGCAAAAAGATTCATTCATATTTCTTTACGTTAAGATTCACCATCCTCACTTTATGGGGTCTTTCTGTTCTAAACAGCAAACCAGCACAGTAAAATTTCGATATGGATGAAGGACCAATACCTCTTCCTAAAGTGTGGAAGCCAGTGGGGCTATTAACTGAGGGACCATGAGGGTCCTGTGGAGGAAAAGATTTTGAGAGGCATCCCCAGGTTAGAGTGACAGGAAGAGGCTTCTCCCAGGGACCTTTGTTGCAGTAGCAGCAATAGCAATACCTTTGAGCCAGCAGCATTTCCTATGTGCTTAAATCATAAAATCAGAGGATTGTTCAGGTTGGGAAAGACCTCTAAGGTCTTCAAGTCCAGCCACCAACCCAGCAGCACCATTAAGCCATGTGCTCAAGCGCCCATTGTAAGTTAATGTTAACATAATATGTTAATATTCCCCAGTTCTGCTTCCCCAACAGGCCTGCTGGCTTCCCTGCCCCTTTCTCCCTTATATGCCATGGCCCTAGAATGTTCTCCCTTCCCAGCTCCCCCACTGGCCCTTGTTCCTCAGCCACTCCCTCACCATTCCCCCACTGGCTCCCATACCCTGGCCCTGCCTGTGTCCTGCCCTGGTGCCCTCAGACTGTTGGAGTCCAGGAAAATGCACACACCACCCCCACACACCAAAATACACACAATTATAGGCCTTGCTAATTAGCACATCTATCAAAGATTCCCCAGTGAGAGGCTGGAGTGAAGCCCTCGTTGTGAGGAACCTTCCCCCTGGCTGGGCCTGTCTGAGGTTCCAAAATGTGTTCTGGAGAGGCCCTTGGTGTCTGGGGCTCCCAGGATGTTTGCTCTCCTGGTTTAACGGTGCCGTGGGGCTGAGCTGAGTTATCAGCCTTGGGAAGTCACAGTGTGTGGGCTAAAAGCACTGAGAATACATCAAACTATACAAGAGTATGTAAGAGGGGTATAAAAGAAAAAGCAAAAAATCATTCTGGCATCAATATAATTTCTGTTTGCAGATTTACTCATTGCAATGTTCAGCCTTGTTATAGGGGAGTTGTTTCACAATTTTAATGGTGTAGAACATCCTGCCCTCTTTAGGAAAGCATCGTGCACTTTCCCAGTAGAAAGGGCAAGAAATTAAATATTTTTCATTGGATTATCAAACTAAGGCTAAATTAGATAAGGGTGTCCTTGCCAACGGCAGAATAGCAAAATTCAGCAAGTTTTGCTAAATATAAGAATCCTAGATGGTAGCCCACAGGACTTCCAGGGCTCAGGCTGCTGCCGGGAGTCCAAAATCTCTGTCTCCCATGGTAGATGCTGCAAAGTGCTGCCCTGAAGTGCTTTTTGTGACTTGGCATAGCAGTGCTGCCACGAACACAAGGAAATGCTTGTTAAGAGCCTTTCTTCCAACCCCTTCTCATATGGTGGCCCTCCCCTGCCTTCTGCACCTCTGTGCATTCCACTGGTGCTCCTGAATTTACGAGGAACAAAATGCCCTAAGCTGTTCTGTTCATGTTTTATTCATGTTTCCAACCTCTCGTTTTATTTACCTGGTGCACTGCCTGCCAGAAGTAGATTTTGGCAGACAGCAGATAATTTATTTTGTGGACATCTGCTCCAAATGTTTTGTGAATAATTAGAGAAGTCTGTAGGGTCTGTTCAGTGGGATTGAGCTCTGACAACATCAAGGGGTTTCTGATCCTCTGCTCCTCCTCTTCATAAAATATTTTTAATTTTTTTTTTTTAATAAAGAGAAAGTTTCCTCAGTAATTGAGGTATTTTGTGGAGCAAAAAAGCTTCTGTTAGAACCTGTTGGGCCCCAGTCAACTTTTTGAGATATTACATTGCCTCCACTCTGATGCTGAAAGAGAAAATAACTTTAAGAACAGCTTCATAAAAAAGGAGAGGGGAAGACAAGAACACCTGTGTGAAGATGATGCCACACTTTAATTTAAAAAATGCAAAGTTTTAAGTAAGGGATGAGTACACACTTTTTTTATCCAATTTAACCACCAAAAAAAGCCAATTAAAGTGATGTTTTTCGAAGTGCATTTGTTCCTGCCTATCAGTGCAGCTCATTAGGTTAGGGCTGGCCAGAAAAATCTGGTGTAATTTAGATATTTGAACCATTTTTGCTCCCCTACAAATCTATCTGGAAAACCCATCCCTGCTGGTGGCCTGTTTCCATTTCAATGGTCTTTGCTTCATGGGGGAGCTCAGAATGACAGGATTTTAATCTGCTTAAAAGCATCCAGTCCCCGAAAACTTTTCAGACACAGCATATTGAAAACATATGGTTTTAGCATCTTGTTGACGCTTTAATTTTTAATAATTTTAGAACATTCAGAAATAACCAAAATTAGTTATTAACTAAGTCATTCTCTGGCAGGCTAAACATCACAGATTGTCCTCTTTATTTATATTTCTCCAGAGAAATATCCTCACGACAAAGTGATATCAGCATTTAGGCCTCCCAGAATCCCATCCAAGGCGTCAGTGACACCAAATACCTTCGTTTGATTTTCCCCTGAGCTGACTCCCAGCAGTGCCCATCAGCCACGGGGCTGCTCCTGAAGGATTTGGTAAATGATATCCCTCTTGGCAGCTCAGAAAATCAAAGTGTCTGGGGTTTGGAGTTGCCAGGAAGCAGTTTGGGGTTTGGGGTTTTGGATGCCACACGAGCACCCTGAGCACTGTGGGAATGCACACAATCATCACCAGCCACTAGCTGGGCCTCTGGGGGTGGATTATGAGATGATTGTCTCCTACATCATCCTTTTGATTCGCCTTTAGAGGGTTTTGGTCCCTGCAGAAGGCACAAAAGGAGCTGTTGGATGGTTGGCCACAGCATTAATGATACTTGTACCTCCCTGCACAGCCTCCTTCCTGCAGTAATCTGACTTTTATTTTCCGTGATCAGGAGGTTCTTGGCTTGTCTGCGTTCAAATGAGTTATCCTACAGCCATTAATTGGGTTTTTTTTGTTGTTTTTACTGGACCTCAACTGAACAAAGCAAAAGTTCAGGGATAATTTCACAGATTGCACAATTTTGTGTTCTTCCAGAAGAAAAAAACAAACCAAAAAAAAAAACCAGAAGAGAAGCTTGAGATACTTTTTTGTCGAGTTCTAGCACAGTCTAGAGAACAAACAGCCCTGTCTGGGCTGCCACTTCCAGACATTACAGGCAAACTTTGGATAAATTCATCATTCCATAGAAGCATTGTATATGTCCCATAGAATATATGGTGTATATTTTATATATTCCATAGAACATTGTATAGGTCAGGGTGATCCAAGATTTAAAGCAATACAAATAAATACCATTTCAATTACTTGAACAGAGATAATTAACCCTAATTCCCCACACTGCTTGCCCTGCTTTGTCACACGTCCCCATGTGTGATGCTTATTTTGAACTCTGCTGAGGAGGGCACAAGTTAAGAACTTCCTTCAAAAGCAAAAAGGTTTCTAAATCTGTTACCAGCAGCTTTCTATTCCTTCCTCCCTTTCTGTTTTTGAATTCTTGACATTTTATTTTTTTTATCTCAGTACATGTTTTTTTTCATATATATTTACTTGCTTATTTTTACAAATGCTTTAATAGTGAGAAACAAATAAGTGGTCTGGAAGGGGGAGTGACATCTGAATGTCACTGGGTATCTTGCTTTTGGAGATATTGCAGATCTTCAGTGTTTACACCATTAGTATTTAAGAACCAAGATTTATTGCAAGGTAAATAGATATCACAGGGGAGAGAACACTGGAAATGTCATACCTGGGATTATTTATAGATGGGATCCTCTTTCTGGACTGCATTTCTACATTTCATAGCTGAGTGAATGAGGTTCATGGTTTCTCTCCTTGGTTTACACCTAAAAAAATCCCAAAAAGCAGCTGAAACCCCAGGAAATGGCACACACCAGGAGCTGTAAGCGCTGCAGCACTGGTGGGGCTGGGCAGTTGTCCAGTAACACAGATTTCCAGCAGATTTTAAGTGTGAGTGAGACTTGGAGAGGATGAAATACACCCTTACTAATTGTGCTGTAAATCTCTGGCTTTAGCCAAGGCACACGTGGCTGGTTCTCTCTGCAGCTCAAGGAGAAACCTGTGGTGCTGACTCCTTAGTGGATCTCAGAGAGATCACAGCAACAAGCTGTAAAAAATTCCTTTTTTAACTAGTCTTGAATTCTAATAGTTAACTCCATTTCTAAAGGGAAGTTCTGTAGCTTCCAAGGAGAAATCCTTGACTTGTAAATATGAAAGAATGTAAATAATATGAGATGTTTTGGTAAGGTGCTTTCCTTGACCAATGAAAGAGTTTTGTGTTTTGTTTGTTTTGATTTTTGGATGGACTGTGCTGCAGAGACACAGACACAGTCACAGAGACGACCTCCAGCTAACCTGGCTGGACAGAGAAAGATTTGCTCTCTGGTTTTTTTATGATAATATATTAATAAATAAGCCTTCTGATTTCAATATCTGTGAGCGTGGGTCGTTGTGTGGAAAGGCCCTGGAAATAGGGGCACATAATTTCTGCAGAAACCCTCTGCCGAGGGCAGCTCCTGGACACAGCAGGAGAGTGACCACATTCATCCCGATGGACACAGCCGTGGGCACAGCTTTGGGGTGCCCAAAGGGACCTCAGGGCTCAGCAGGGTGAGGAGTAGCTCTAGTTATTTCCTGGGTCATTATCTCCTGGGTATAAAGGATTCCAAGCAGAGCTGAGCATCCATTGAGTGGCTCTAACAGAATCTTGTGGGCATTGTTGGCTCAGGCTAATTACAGAAAAGAAGAGTAGACGAGAGTGTTTCCAGGGAGGGTTTTTCCTGTGCCCAGTGGGCATTGCAGGCATGCCAGGCAAAGGAAACTGGAATAATAAGATACCACCACTAAGGATTGACTGTAATGTCAAGAGAACTTTAATTACAGCTGGCTCCAGGACTCTGTCCCTGTAATTGTGCAGCAGAGCTTTTCAGCCCCTGCTCATCAGCAATATATTCGGCAAAAAATAGATGTTAAATCTCGCTTTCCTCCTTCATGCCATGGGTTATCTGGAGCTGGTGGAGAGCTTTGACTTCAGCTTCACTGCCTCATGGAAAGTTCAGGATGAAAGGCAAGAATATATCTTTTCTTTCCCCCTGCCCAGCCGCATTTGGGGACCTTTCCTCAGGGCTGTCGGGGACCTTTCAGCTCCGCATCGCTCTGGCAGCAAAGTTCACATTCCTGTTAAGCGAATTCTCTTGGAATATTAAACTGCAGAGGTGGAGACAGGCCAGCAGCAAGCAATGTGAGCACCAGCTCAGCCCTCCAGGGCCAGTGTCACCACTGAAACAGTGAACAGCTTTCCATGGCAGTGCTGGGATCGATACAGCCTGGGATGGGACAGCAGCATTTTACAAGCTGTGGCTGCCAAGGTGGCAGGGGACAGAGTTGAGCTCAATGCACAAGGTTCCTCCCAGGCTGTGTTTTTTCAAGGGATTTGATGCCAAGAACAGAAATAAATGAATCTCAGCCATTTCCTGGGGTGGAACTGGCAGAGCTCTGGTCACCGTGCAGAGACAGAGGTGACTTCCCTGGCTGAGGAAGAGGAGCAGCTGCTGGTGAGGCAGTCAAGGAGCCACTTGAGCTGCCCATGGCACTGGAACAGCCTGGACATCCCTCATACAGCCCCTGCACCAGGGACTGGAACACAACTACCTGGAAGATAAACTGCAGTTACTGCCTAAAAGCGTGCAGATGGTTGAGTGAAGACAGGGAGGAAGAGTCCAATCAAGAGCAAACTGAAACCTGACATGTGAATTTTAAATAGACAGAATGCAATTACCCAAATTGGGCCTTGGCTGGGGCTCCAGGCAGTTGAGGGGTTTATATCTGTGGTTTTTATGGGCTTACACAGCCATGCTGTGTGAGTATCAGGAGCAAAACAATGGCTGTGCTGAGAGAGCTGCTTGGGCTGTGCTGTTGATGCCTTAAATGGCTCCCTAGAAACAGAGAGCAGACAGGAATAAAGGAATAAAGGAGGGATTGATTGGAAAGGCCTTCAGAGGTCACACTCTGGCCTCCAGAGGCTCCTGCCTCAGTGCATCCCAAAATGGACAATGACAGCTCCCGAGTTCTTCCCACTTTGATATCAGCATCAATTGCCCAAGCAGAAGCCAGGCAAGGATGGAATTTGCCCAAGCTTGCCCCCCTTTCTCTCCCCAAGATGAAGGTTTGCAGTTGTTGGGCCCAGGAGGGTCTGGGTGTCCTTGGAGAGCGAGCTGGAGAGGCTTTGTTATGTCAGTGTGAGCATGAGAGAACAGCACTGAACGAGCTCCAGGGAGCTGCAGAGTTACACTGGGCACTGCAGGGCTGGGAACAGAGAAAAGTTCAAACCTAAGATATCTCTGTCACATCCAGGGGTGGAATCTCCCCTATGGTCCCTCAGCCACAGCAGAGACTGGAGCATTCAATGTGCTTTTGTTGATCAGAACCTGCAGAAACAAAACCAAAACCACAACGAACAATAACTGAATGCACCAAGAGTCCACATTCCAAACTTGGGCTGTTCAGTTCTGCCCTGCATCCCTTGCTGGTGAATGGTCACTTTTGGCACAAAGGACACCTAGTTGAATTAGAGATGTGACTTCTACTGAAAACAAAAGTAAAAAAAAATTCCTGAGAAGTCTCCTTGCAGAAATAGAAATACGCTGCCATGGTTCAAACATGCTTTTTTAACCTCAAACAAGTATATAATGCAAGATAGCACAAGTAATGAGATGCATTTTGTCTTTCCAGTGGCATTTCTCCTCCTTGCAGTGCCTTCCCAGCATCCCTGGCAGCCTCGTGTCCTGCAAGGGCTGTGTTTGAAGGTAGGAACAGCAGCACGATGCTGTCACATTTTGGCACTGACACAGAGGGATTTAACTGTCTGCATGGGAGGAGTTTAGTTACAAGTGACACAATTCCTAAGCTTTTCCGATAGAGTTGTTTGAATTATTAGCTCCTGTTTTCTGTCTTTATTTAGTGAAAAATGCTCTTAAAAAGAAGTTACTTCTTTTATGGCCTGCCTGACTGACTGCCTTCAGCAGTGAGGTTGCCTCACCTGTCTAAAATTTCAAGTCCTTTAAGTAGATAACTGAATTTTCATTACGCAGCAATTTCTTAATCAGTCCAGAAAATTAATCCTGATTTAAAGTAATCCTGCAGAGATATCAGCTCTCACAGCCTCAGGTGCTAATTCCAGTTCTGACACAAGCTAAGCACTGTCCAGTTTCTCCTCTGCCTTCCCTCCACTTGCAGCTTTCCCTTGTTCCCACCAGTGATGCCACACTGGGGTTTTCCCCTTTTCCTTCATGGGGTTTGAGTACAGAAAGTCTGGGCAGGTTGAAATCTGTCATTTAATAAATCACCAAATTCTAATGTGAATAATTAGGGCTTTTTTCCTATCCTCTTCTAAGAATTTAACCTACATTAATGTATTCATTTCTCAATGTCCCACTGTAAATCCAATTTATAAGGGCAATGTTTTAATTCCAGAAAACGCTTTCTGAAGCAGCATGAGCTAAACCAAGTAAACACCCTCTCTGATGGATATATACATTCCTAATTGTTGTTTGCAGTTCAGCAGTGGGATTTCCTACCTCATGGCATGTCAGGAGCAGAGGGGATGTGCAAGCTCAGAGCTGCTTTAGAGCTTGGCTCTTCTGGACTTTGAGGTTGGTACATGGGAGCTGTGCCCAGGAAACCACTGGTAGTTACTAAGCAACTCTGGGGGGAAGGGTTGGTCGAAATTCCAGCAAATTTCCTGCCTGCAACAGCATCTCTGCAGCCCTGGAGGAGCAGCTTGCAGAAGGGAGCCCTGAAGTGTTCTCCTAAATATATATAAAAAAAAAAAAATCCAAAACACGTGTAGAGCATTGCACAGCCCAGCTCACAAATCAGGGGGTTTTGTGTTTAGATGTCATTTGTAAATCCTGTGAAGAGCTCAAAGCAAGCTAAATCTCATAAATCTTGAAAGAAGCCAGCACTGCTTTAACTCATGTATCGTGAGAGGCACTGAGCAGTGCCATGGAGTTTTAAGAGGCTGAAAAGCAGGGAAGGAGCCTGAACAGCCTGATGAGAGGGGCTGGCAGGTGTTTTTCACGAGCAGAGGATTGGGGGGAAATACACTGCAAGCAGCCTCGCCCCTGAGGAGTTACAGCTCTGCTAATTACCAAAAAGAAGGAACTTCTTTACAAAAAGAAGAAAACAAGTGCCCAATGAAGATGGGTGTTATGAAAGGGTGTGGGTTAGCTGGTCAGGGGAGAACCTTGGGAAGAAGAATCTTTGGAGGCAGAGGCATGGAAGAGAAGACCCCAGAAGAAGCAGACTAAGAAGGGGAAGCCCTCCTGGAGAAGCCTTTCAGCTTGATGGAAGGGAGAAGCACAGAGGAGAAGAACAGAGAAGACAAAACACAGACAAGAGCTTGCAGAAGAACATGAAGGAGAAGAGAACAGAGTTGCTGCAGTCAAAGATCTGCTGTGAGCTCAGTCTGGCTCTGATGCAAACAGGAGCCTGCAGCTGGAGTTCCTGCAGTTGGACTCTACAGCAGGAGTCTGCTGCCAGAGTTGGGATGGCAAAGCCATAAAGAAGAATAAAGTGTGATCCTCTTCACATTGTCAGATGAGAGTCTGTGTCTTGGCTTGTTTCTACCCCGAAAAGGCTATTACAACATGGCCTAGCAAAAAGGGAATTACAACAAATGGTGACAAAAGGCTGCTACAGAGCCTAGTGAAAGGCTTTTATAACAGAGAGTGCTCCCAGGCTGTCACCACGAGCCCTGGGCAGAGCAGGGTGAGAGGCAGAGGGACATGCAGGGGACAGTAGCCTCTGCAGGAATGTGCCACATTCCACTTCCAGGCAGTGGAAACCCAGACAAGGTACAGGCACCACCTAAGGAGGGTCCCCGCTGCATTTTTGCTTTGTACAACAATTATTCCATCCTGCAAATCCATGGGTTTAGGCACTTGTTGCTTTATCCCTTCCTCCTCTCCAGTGAGGCCATTATTTCATTGCTTTGTTTTTCTATCCTGTTCACACATTTGGTGAACAAATCTGTTATTCAAAGGCAAGAAGGGGTAAGAAACCTGACTATCTTATAAGCCTTGAATTGCTAGGAGTGCTTAGGATAATAACAATTATAGATCACAGGATGGTTTGGGTTGAAAAGGACCTTTAAAAACCATTTCTGCAGCTCCTCTGCCATGGGCAGGGACAGGTTCAACCAGCTCAGGTTGCTCATAGCCCCTTCCAACCTGGATGGGTCATCCAAAACTGCCAGGTTTGGAGAAATCTTTTCTTGACAAGTGGAAAATCTGTGGTGGAAGAACGTGAATGTCCCACAAGGGAGCACAAAGTGTTGCTCTCATCTTAATCCTGATCCTGTGTCAAAACAAAAATACTAAAAATCCTCTGGAAACCTCTGACAGAACAGGAAGTGGGAGAAAAAGAATTCTCACCAGCATTAGCTACTCCATGGAGATATTGCAATCAGAAACAGTAATAAAGAGCAAACTCTGCTTCCTGGGGATCAGGAGTGCTCAGGGAATTTTCAGTCTGCACAGGCAGAGCCCAAAAGCTGTGACTGTAGGCAGGTACTACATGTTGTACAGCGGTGGGAAAAGCAGGGGAGAGAGTCTTAAATAAATAAAATCTGCTGATTTTTGGTTGTGCTGCACAGGTCATTGGAAATACAGGATATTAGTGTCTCAACACACTGGAGAAGTCCAACACTGTCTGTTTCTAGATGAGAAAATCATCATCATCTATGTGTAAGATATGATTTCTGTCAGAGGACTTCAGCATGAGCATAGGTGTGGATAAGAGCAAGAAGAAAACATTTGTTATGACAGTCCCTCTAGAAAGATTGTAAAGTTAAAATCTTGCTTCTTTCTAAATTCATTTTTTCACAAGAAATATTTGACCTCTCAGATGGTTCCTCTTAAAATAATCAATGTACAGCAGGAGTTCACCACACTGAATTAGCACTTCGCTAGGAGAAAGGAGATTCACCACTAAATTCTTCTGCATTGATACTTAAAGATGAGGATTTGTTTGCACACAATGAGGGAGTGTTCCTTACCAAGGACTCAGATTTATCAGGCAGCAGTGCCAACCCCCTGGAAGTCTCAGGACTTGCCAACCAAGAGTTGAAGGTAAAACAAAATGGGGGGAAAAATGAGTTGAACATCTGTTGGCTGTGCAGAGATTCAAAATTTATATCAAAACAGAGGCAGTGATCCCTCTTTAAAGTATCACAAATCTAAACCTCAGCCTGGTGGGTGTCACAGCACACCATCTGTTAAATTAATACAGTTTAATTAATCAAAGTTAAATGTTCTTACATGTTTTCACTTCTGCATCAGAAGAAGCATTAACTCTACAGAATAGTGAATATCCTGCAACCGGATCTGGGAGGGATGCAGGATGATTAATGTGTTTGCAGTCAACATCCAAGCAGTGGAAATTCTGAAGTTTAAGTTCTATAGGAAAAATCTTTAAAGAAATGCCAGATATACTGCAGCAAGTATTTAATGTACCTTGTAAAGGAAAGGACAAGAGTATGGCTGGGGATGGCAGCTGCTATCCAGGTGACCACCATGTGGAGAATATCCATGTGTCTTATCCATTTCTCTTGAGTCTGATACTGAAGATTTTTCCACATGGAGAAGCTGTGTCTCCATTACACAGCCAGGAAATATTCACCCATAGCCATCTTGGACTCCTAGGGAATGTTGCCTGGGTTTGGATAAAGAGAAGTACTGCTAAAATTCTTCTTCCTTAAAAGAGCAATTCCTAAAAATTTCCTTCGAAGTAAGTACCAGATCTGCACTGAACTGGGTCTCAGCCAGATGAGGCCAATGAGCCTTGAACTTCCAGTCCAACCCCTTTGTTATTTGCCTTTTACCAGCACAAAGACCCCTGTCCTGAATGACCTCGTGGTGTGACACTTGTAACATCCTGATTGTCCCATCCCACAATAAAGGTTTTCCAGATAATTTCCTAAATCCATGATAATGTTTGGATTTTATCCCATCACGGTACCTACATTGCTACTCCTGCAAAACACCTGTGCTTATCATAAACACCTGGGTTATCATGGAAAAATTACCTGATGGAGCTGCTAATGGTTCATACAAAATAGTCACTGTAGTTAGGAAAATATAAATAGAATCTACTTTCTGCACAGCATGGAAATCAGGATTGCATATTTTTTAAAATAAAACACAATATGTTCAATCTCACGATGTGAGATTGAAGCAGAGGATTAATCTTGTCAATTGAAGCAGATGTTGATGTTTAACCTCTGGTTGTTCACAGGAGAGCTGAGCTGGGATGCACATCCCTGCACTGGAAATTTGTACAGGAGATTGCGATTTGATCAAAGCTTTGTTTCCTCATTGCAAACAATGCTGAAATTCTACTGCACTGGCCAGAAACAGATTAAATAAGAGGAGGGAACAGCCATAACCACGTTAGCAATAAGATACAATGTGAGCTGAGGCTGGAAGTCAAATTTTAGAAGAGAGCAGGTTAAAGACCCAGAGGATTAGAATGGAAAAGTGCAGGATTTGTAGCTGGTGACAAATGGAGCCACCAAGAACCCCAAGCTCATCTCGAGGCATCCTAGCACCTCAGTGAACACACACCCAGCACTGCTGGTCTGGAATCTGCTCCTGCAGCCAGAAGGAGACCAGGATGTCACAGGAGGTGGAGAGAAGGAGGAAGGAGAGAGGGATAAGTGCAGCTCTGCATGAGGAGCTGCCTTACTCCAAGTAGTGAAACTCATCTCTCCCACCCCTTCTGCTGCTCAGCCGCTGGAGAGGCTCCAGCGGCAGCACTGCATCTTCAGTAACTCTTTCTTAAGCCTACACAATACACTAAAAAAGGTAAAACAACAGAATTTATGTTGCTTTTTATTTTTTTTTAAGAACAGATAATGCAACTTAAGCTATTTTTAGGGCATGATTAGCTCTCCTCCCCAGTGGGACCTCTCACAAGGGGCACACCTCCTGCTTTCCATGAACACTCCTCCCCACCTCACCGTGACACTGCAAAGGAGGGCCCATCTTTATCTTAACAGAGAGTTGGGAAAAAATCTGATACCAAACAGCTGATTTTTGCTCTGCTTTGTCTCTCTTTCCATCACAAGCTCAGAGTTCATTGCTTCCATAGAAAGAGCTCAGTGTGATTCTACAGAGAGATTTATGTAGACAGTTGCAGAAATATCAAGAAGAAGTGCTGATTAAAATTCTCCTCAGCTCAGCAGAAGTCACCCACCTGTGCTTTGGGAAGCCCTCAGTGCTCAGTACCTTTCGCTGTGGTCGAGGGGGGTGCAAAGGGGACACAAAATGAAAAGAAAAAGCAAATAGGCAGAGGAAAAAATAAAATAAAATAGGGCTACAGAACATCCTCCAGCTTCCAGTGGGAGAGGGCAGGAGTCAGACATGGTGTTGGCTCCACTGCCATGCCTGGGGGTGATGCCTTAGGTTTGAACTTTTCTCTGTTCCCAGCCCTGCAGTGCCCAGTGTAACTCTGCAGTTCCCTGGAGCTCGTTCAGTGCTGTTCTCTCATGCTCACACTGACATAACAAAGCCTCTCCAGCTCGCTCTCCAAATTGTTACTAGAGAGCACGAAAAGAACATGTGCACACATGCTTGTAGGTGAAAGGAAAAAGAGAGGAAAGTCTTTAATTTTTCTGTCTTATATACAATTTTGTGGAACCCCGTGGATTGGATAGTGAGATCCTCTCCTCTCCAACTCCACTGGTTCAGGTAGAAGTCCATCAAAAACCTCTTCTATCAGGAATGGAATGGAAACAAGAGAGAGTTACAGAAACACTACTTTGTTTATATTAAATGCGTGAGAAACTTTAAAACAAAAATGCAAACAGAATTAGAAGGCTGAAAACCAGGGCGACATCCAATGTTTTCCCTGTTCTATGGGTTTTTTTCCTCTCCTTTGTGCTTTAGTTCACCTGATGAAGCAGTTCAGGTAACAAAGTCAGGCAGAAAACAAGCATTCCCTCCAGTGTTGGGTGCAGAAAGCAGAGGCAGGTCCAGCTGCTCTGCTTTGCACCTTGTTCATCCATTCCCCAGCTATGAGAGCTGGGTTTGATCTCAGTCCTGCCTCGGCAGGGCAGGGTTGTGTAGGGACAGCCACAACCACCTGCTCAGGAGGGCACGAGGTGCTCCCTGCTCTGTCTGCTCCATCTGCTCCGAGTGGGGAGAGGCTGATCCAGGATCAGGATCCAGGATTCCCTGGGTGGCTGCATGGATCACTCAGCCACCTGCATGTCGGATAGGATGAGTGGGAAAGGGAGGAAGCTTTTCCCTTGGGAATGGGGAGGTGAAGAGAGTCAAGGAGAATTCTAAGCGCGCTTAGCTGCTCTGGCCATAAAGTTATCGAAAACATGGTTCTGGGTTTTGTTTGGGTTTCCACTTCGTTCCCAAGTGCTGCTGTTATTTATGGCCCTGAGATGGAACAAAAAAAAAAAGAAAAAAAAGAAAGAAAAATAAAGGATTTATTTGTGCTCCTGCTATAACTCTGTCCTGCTCCGTCTGCTCCGTGTGCTCCAAGTGGGGAGAGGCTGGTCCAGGATCAGGATCCAGGATTCCCTGGGTGGCTGCACGGATCACTCAGCCACCTGCACGTCGGAGAGGATGAGTGGGAAAGGGGGAAATCTTTTCCCTTGGGAATGGGGAG
Organism: Vireo altiloquus; assembly: GCA_013396875.1. Classification (NCBI taxonomy): domain Eukaryota; kingdom Metazoa; phylum Chordata; class Aves; order Passeriformes; family Vireonidae; genus Vireo; species Vireo altiloquus. The sequence goes on along the minus strand of VZRF01003805.1, from coordinate 97,976 downwards.
GCCAGGGGAGTCAAGGAGAATTCTAAGCGCGCTTAGCTGCTCTGGCCATAAAGTTATCGAAAACACGGTGCTGGGTTTTGTTTGGGTTGCTGCTTCGTTCCCAAGTGCTGCTGTGATTTATGGCCCTGAGATGGAACAAAAGAAAGAAGGAGAGTCGGGAGG
>VZRF01003805.1:74399-92434 GCA_013396875.1 Vireo altiloquus | reverse complement strand
GAGCTTGGTTCACAGGCCAAGCCTTTTTTGAGGAGCTCTGAGGGTAAAACAAACAGCCAGAGGAGCAGGAAAAGTTCCCAGGCTTTTCCTGACTCCAACAACTGCAAAGCACAGGGAGAGGAGGTGGTGGTGGTGAGAGATGGAATCGAGGTGTGCTGGGCTGGGTCAAAAATGTGCTCTCTGGGAAGTTCACCAGGAAGGAGCCAGGGCTTTCCATGGGCTGTTGGGACCTAACAGGCAGTGGGATTCTGTGGATGCTGACAAGTTTGGTCAGGGAGAAATTTTCCAGCTCCCAGCCATGTCTGTGAGAAGAAGTTGCTTTCTCACAGGCAGAGCTGAGAACCAGGAGAAGTTTGGGCAAACCACCTCGGGTGTTTTTGTAAACTATATCTCACAGGTGGTGTTTTGTACATCTTGTTATTCCAATTTGTTATTCTGTAACTCACCAATGATGCTGAAGAGGTGTTCACCCAAGAACCAATGATTGTGCCCTGCTCTAGAGACCCTGGATATAGAAAGGGAAAGATTTTCTTACTAAATGGCTTCTTCCATCCATGAAGTTCATGCTGCATTCTTTGCTATTCCTGGGCTCAATTGCGACAGGATTCCAACCTGGGCTTCCCTGCAGCTGCTGCTTTGGGGGCTCTGGGGTCACTTTGTGCTGCAGTTGTTGCTCTGTGATGGGGATTTGGGACCCTCTCCTCCATCCCTGCCCTCCCAGCACATGGGGACTGCAGGATCCTCTTTCCACGTGCTCATGGCACAGCCTGCTCCAAGCACTGACTTATTCTGTGCTCAGAGCCGCCATCAGCCATAGATTATATTGAGCCCTGTTAAAACTGTAAATTTCACAGCAAGTGTGCAGTGGTAGAAGCCTCCTTTGCATGGTTTATGGAGGGCTGGAAGGATTTATTTCTTCCACCCAGAAAAATTTCTTCACTAACGCTCAGAGATTTACAGTCCCCCAGACTGGGAGAAAGCCTACTCCCAGCTCTATTTGAATATCTGTTGATAGATCAACAGGTCTTTCTGCCATGAAATCCTCCCTTTGCTGCTTCCTTGCTTGTTTAAAGCATGGAATATGTGGGCTCCAAAGTACCTAATTCCTACAGCTGCTCTCCTTGGGAGAGGTAACAGGGAAAAAAGGGAAAGAAAAAGAAAAAAAAGTCAGTTGATTTACTTTCTGCATAGGGCACACTCCAAATGTTGAATATTGCATTATGTGCACAGCAAAGATTCCAGGCTTAAGTTGTCTGATATGAACAGACTAATGGCATGTTATGGAATTGATTTTCCATCAGCCTTTCCAGGGATATCACTCCTGCTTTGTTCTTCTAATAGATAACATCACCTCCTCTGACCTCTCCTCTCTGCATCTCTTGGCTGGCATGTGCGTTCCTCCCCTTCCCCCTTTCCATATGCCATGGATTGATAGGAATCTCATTTTTCAAATGGGTAATATCTTAATTATAAAGGGACAGGTCTGATCCAGATATGAGCCTTTTTCACTAAAGAAAAAGGAAAAATTGCTGAGCTGAGACTGATGCTTTCATGATACAGAAGGAACACTGGTGCAGAACACTGCAGCCACCAGCCTTGGGCTTGATATAAAATTACAGCTTAGTTTTAAGGATCTGATCTAAGAGAGCACCTCGGTGCTGGGGTTTGAAATTATATCTAACCTATTAATTCCTATTAGTTTCTCTCAGATGCCTTTGCACTAGTATTAAAATATGCATATTAAATAATCATATAAATTTTAAAGTACATTCTGGAAGATTTCTTTGGCCTTTGGGTTAAGCCCTAATTGATTTATACCAGTAAAATACTTAATATATATTAAACTGTACAAGGAGAGGACTTTTCTGGGACACCTTTAAAAGCAAAGAAGCAGCTAAGAAAAGGTGGAAGATTTTGAAATGTATCATTAATATACATTACAGAGAGGGGAGAAAAAAGCTCTAAGTATTTTTTTGGGAGGCTTTTGGTTACATTTCCATTGCCTCTTCAAACATTACATGTCCTTATCCTTCAAGTAAACACACTCCCATATTCACGGGGAAATATTTCATGTTGAAATTAGCAAGTTGCTGAATTGATGTCACCTGGTCCATCTTTAATGTATTCTCCTCTGTTCCAATCTGTAATATCATCCCAGCTATGCAAAGCTGACTGAAGGTTGTGCCAAGTTCAAATGAAGTGTCTATTTATCAACGGGAGGCTTCCTGCTGGAGCCAGAGATGTTAATATTGAATATGCCTAATGGCATTTTTCAAACTCAAACAGTCCTGACTCACTGGCGAACATTTTGAAACAGAAATCTCAACTGATGGGTGCATTCTGCCTCAGAAATGCCCTCTGGAATTATGGCTTGTCATAATATACAAGTCTTCCCATAAAACTAACCAGGGAGGGGGCCTGAGGAAGTCCAGGTTGTTCACAAAACAGGCAGCAGAGTTTAGATTTTCATGTCCCGAAGAACATTTCTGTACTGTGTGAACTGGAGGTTGTTAATGATATGCTTTACTTACACTTGTTTTAGGAGAGAAGTGTCAGCTCCTGATGCTGTAATGGAAATTGCTCTTTTCTCCACATACACTTTATCATCCTAATACACCATGAAATTGGACAAGAATTTAAAAAGTATAATCCTGTTTGCCTAAAACCCCCAAAACCTATTCCATCCACCTCCTCTTCCTGTCCTGTCCTCCCTCATGCAGCTTTTGAGCTCCATGACCAATTCTTACCAATTTTCAGGGATTGTGTAACCATCTCAAAACTAAGGTATTCCTCTGAGCTCCACAAAAATAGAAACCTAAAGTTTGCGTTAGGAACACATCCTGCTTTTGCTTTGAAAATGGGGGTGAGGGGGAAAGTAATCCCTTCATTTGTCCTGTCCCTTTCCTCCTCCTCAGGAAGGGGATGTCATGAACGCCTCCTTTGCGTGAGAAACTTTAGTGGACACCAGAGAATCCAACGCCGAGAGACAAAGCCATAAGAAAGCAAAGCTTCATTAGTTTCATTGCTCATGGAAGTGCTTGTTAATACAGACACTCCATTTTTAAAATGTGTTTCCCTGAGCACAGAGACTGTCTGGTGGAATTAGAGCTCCGCAGCAAATGGGCCCCTTGCCAGTTCCAAGGAACACAAATTAAGGCTCTGATGTTTGGGAGCGTTTATGCGCCTGCTTAATTTTACAAACCGGAGGGACTCGGCATAGATCTGAAGTTGAAGGTGTTTGTCAGTGTTTGCAAGGCTGTTGGTGGGAATAACCATCATTTTGGGATGTTTGTACTGTGTCAGCTGAGCACAGCACTTGCAGATCCACGTTTGGGGTGAAACTGGAAGAAGGCGTTTGAGGGCTCTGAAATGGACCTTTGTCATTCCAGTTTCTCTGGTGAGCTGGTGGATTTAGATTTAGGAGTTTGAGAGTCTATACAAAATTGTGTTGTCCTTAAAAAAAGAAATATTTTGTTGTTTTGGAGAGCAATTAGTGGATGCCAAGTTAGTTCTAGTCATCAACAGCAGCATTAGACTTAGAGGAAAAAAACTTATAACAGAGGTGTGTACCTGCAAGATCTGCCCAAAGGCAGCTCTTCATTTCCCGTATTTTCCTCCACGGAAAGAACTTCTCTTCAGTTCTGTTCAGTTCTTCTCTCAGTCCTGTGCTCTGTTCAGAAGAGCAGCCTTGGAGTGTGCGCTCCGGGAAGGGAGGGAATGGAGCACCCAATGTCTGTGTGTAAGGAAGCCTCTCCCCAGCCTCAGGAAGCAAATAGAAATGAACTGTTGATTTAAAAGCAAAAGACAACCAAGGAAGGAGAGATCTGAGAAGGGTGAGCTGGAGACACATCAGAGCAAAGGAGGCAATGGTGGAGGTTCAAGGAGGGCACTGGGATGGGAGTGGATCCAGGGCAGGAGCAGTCAGATCCCAGCTCCCAGCTCCCCATGCCCAGTTCGGAGCCCTCAGCCAGGTTTTGAGGACATTTTTTGGGGTGGTTCCCTCAAGTTCCCAGGACTGTGTCCTGCTGTGGCTCAGCAGAGATGCCATGGGGTCAGGCTGCTCTGCTCTGAGCCCTGAAACCACACCACGCTCTTGTCCTTCATATTTCAAACCCGAATGCCAGGACTTGAGCTGCACAGATCCCAATAGTCACATGTGTGAGGACCCCAGTTGGGCCCCACCAAGGATGTTCATGCCCAGGATGCTTTTTCTTCTCAATCTCTCATGTCAGGGAAAAATAACAAAAGACTTTGGTGCTGCTTCAGGTTGTTTATTCTAGGCTATCAAGGGTTCAGGGACACAGCCTCTCCACTGTGTCCAGGTGGCAAATGGCCACTAACACATGGTGTACAGAGATTGTATAGTTTTATCATCAAAATAAAGATTCTACATACATTATTTTGTTTCTAAATCCAATAACTATCAATATTGTTAACATGTCTCTTCTAAACTAAATTCTCTCTACCAATTACTACATGATAGGAACTGAGGTCACAGAAAAGGGAAGAAGAAGGAGAAGAGGGAAGAAGGAGAAGGACAAGGCACTGACACCCTAAAATCTCCATCTTGGTCCCATAGTAATACATGAGGCAATTCCTAAAACTACAAACCCATTTTTCTGTGGCACATCAAACATTCAGCTTTTCATTTCTTTGGTGTTTGCTGATCACCCAGGAGTGGGGGCAGCCTCTCCCAAGGGCTCATTTCGATGGCAAAGCCTTCTTGTAGAGCTTTGGAGGTAAATTTGGTCCCCAGGAGAACAGGCAAAGCTACTTGACTTTGCTGGTCTCCAACAATGTGCAGCCTGACAGATTTACACCAGGGGGAGATTTGGTACCGCCAGGTCTCCTTGCTTTCAGGTGATGTTCCTCCAAAGCCTCAACCTTCTCTTCCAAAACACCTAAGTGGGTTTAAAAATACCCATTCAAAGATTTAGACAGAATTTATCTGAATGCTGAACCCAACCTCTTGTAGAAACGTGGATGCTGGAAGGGGAATGGACTCATCAGGAATTCAGCATGGATGCACTCAGATCATACCTCAAATGAATTGGAAACACTCTACATGTTCCTCCCCATTTAGGACTCCAGGATGTTATAATTTATGTCTAAATATTGCAGCCCACATTTGTCTGTGACATTGAACTACTGCACATTGTTTGGAAATAGAAGGGGATGATTTTTCAAACCCTGAGAAGATGAACAGGTAAGGAAGGCTCCTGGGAAGATTTTATCTCACAGGCTCTGCTTCCAAGCACAATTAATGAAAATGTATATAATAGTTATAGAAACAATTTACTTAAACCCCCCAGACTTTTAGCCTGATTCTCCACTCATTTCCATTAATATAGATCGGGACTATCTCTCTCTGAATCCCAAGGTAAATTATCAGCTGATTTCTGTTAACTCAGTGAGGTAAAACTAATGGAGCAAGAATTAGACCCTTTCCATTAACTGCTATATGTTCTTTCACATTTGAAATTAAGATTATACCTGACTGCGAGAGTAATAAAACATTACAGCCATTCTGCTGAATTATTTCACTGACCTTAGTTTTCCCATTAAAAATTATTGCCATCAACATCAGCATTTCCATTTTGGGTCATTTTTATACACGTCTTGCCTGTGGATGCCAGAAAATTTGCCAGTACCTCCTTAATACTCCCAGAAAATGGATGAAAACAACAAAAAAATCCCAATGCCAGATACAGTTTTTTTTTTCTAAGGCATCTCAGAATAAACTCAGCCTTATCCAGGAAAAAAAAAAAAAAAAAAAGAAGAGGAAGTTGGAGGGGAAGGGAAGAAGCTGTAAATCCAGGTGTCATTTTTGCTTGATTAAGAATTCCTTTAGGATCAAAGAACAGAACATTTTAGAAAAGAAAGAAAAAAAAAAACCTGCAAAATTCAATCTTAGAGGGCTGAAGGAAAAGCTACTGACACTCTCCCCATTTGCTGGGAATAAAGTGAAAAGAAATTTCCCTGGCTGTATTTTTCATAGGGTGCCATTATTATGTTTATATGCTTGTTTTCCTCCACTGTGTATTTTGGAAAACAACCTCAATCTTTTCAATGGCATCTGCAGCAGGAGGGAGAGCTCTCCCTGCACACATTTCGGAGCTGTTAGCCTCGTTTGTAGTCCAGAGGATTTTCTGTAAGCTTGAACTATTCATTGTGTTGAAGTACCTGGTTTCCATTAAAGTCTGATTAGATTTTAATGCCGAACTTTCTCGGGCTTCTTAGGAAATCCCAGCTATCAGGCATAAATAATTTCCCAACTACTTCAAACAGCCCCGACTTGTAATTAAGCAGAGCTATATTCGGGTTAGGGAAGAGCTGTTAAATCCTGATGTGAAATGAAGGTGACCCAAACTTCAGAGGAATTTTAGTGAAAAGCTGAGACTTCGATTAGTTCAACTGTTGACAGCCTGTCCTCCTGGCTATGGACTTTGGAGAGGATTTTAAATATGCACTGCATGGGCACGTAGACACAGAACGTACAGATCGGGCAGATATGGGATTACAAGCAGGTATTTGGCTCTGAAAATGAGTTCTAACCTAACGGTGCATCCTCTCTGCATGTTGCACCTGGGAAGATGCCCACAGAATAATAAAAATGAGGCGATGGAAGCGATGTTTCTGTCTCGGGACACTGGGAGCAGCAGAGACATCCCAGAAGGAAGCATTGTCTGGTCAACCACTGTGCCTCTGAGCAATCTTGATTATTACAGAGATGCTTTACCTCCCCCAGGTATTTCTTCCAGTTTGTAGAGGCAAAAAACCCAAGCTTGAGCAGCAAATTTGTGCTCGTGCTAGACTAACGCTGGCTGGAGGAAACCAGAGCTGATTTCTGTGTTTTGGACCTCAAAATAATCTTCCCTGGAATATGAGAGATGATGCAGGAGGAGGAAAAGCAAAGCAGAGGCAGCCCAGTGACACGAGTTGCATTTGTAATGCTGCCTGCAAGCCTAGGGAAAAAAAAAATATTCTCTGTGCAAGTAAGAGCAGACAGTGAGTTCTGAGTGAGGAGGCAGAAGCAGGCAGCCAGCAGATCAGTCAGCCTTACTCATGCAATCCCAGCTCTGCATCCCAACCTCCCCATATTTCATCCTGGTTCCTTCTGAATTACATCTCTGAGGCTCTGGCAGGAAGAGGCAAGCAAGGGCTGTCTTTGTTGTGGGGTTTCTTGTCCCTAATTATCATCATTATAATTACCTGCGTCAAAATCCGACTTTAGTTTCTTGTCTCTCCTGTTTCTTGTTGTTACAACTACTTAGGGGAAGCAGGACACTATTACCTTTACTGTCTTATTTAGGGATCTTGCTGCACACTACTGCAGCATTAAATAATATTTATTAACTATAAAAGCAACAAAAATTATTATAAACTTTGATCCTGCTTCCAGTGAAATAATGCTACAACTGTTATTGATTTTCAGCCAGCAGGAGCTGGGGAGTTTTCCTTCATCCTCTTTACAAAGTAAAGATAGTAGGGTTCTTCTTCAGCATGAATGATGGAATGAAAAACTCTGTTCAAAATAGCCAAGACTTTTTGGGCATGAAAAGACAGTAAAATTTAAAATAAAAACCAGCAAAAATTTTATCTGACATAATTTGCTACCTATTACTGTTTCTCCTCTATTTTCTTTTCCTATTTTTCTCATGTTCTCATTCCCAGGAGAAGGCTTCCATAATTTCTCCTAATTAGATCACCATTTTCTTCTTAACTGTCAACTTAACTGGGATGACATGGGATAAAACCAGTTTGGTCTCTCCTTAACATTTTCTGCATAGCAATAACCAGTTGCTACTTACGTTTGAACATCTCCAAAACTGATTTCTAAACTGAGGATCAGACATGAGAATAATAAACTCCCTGATTCTCTGATCACTCCAATCACTGTCACCCTGGATAACGAGGATTGAACATCTTTACTCAGTAATTCATCCACCACTCTCTGTGGCTGTACTTCCTTAAAGACAACTGCTCTTGATTCAAGGGGATCACCGAGCAGAAAGTCCATTTAATTCCAAAATAAGTCATTTTAATAGCTAGAATGTTCATTTCAAACTTGAATTAGCCTCACTTTAGCAAAAATCTTTTTAATATCTTTTCTTTCTGCTTGTTCAAAGACTTGTTTACCACCATGAGTTCCTGAAATAGAGCCAACCATGAGAAATGGGAGCCTGCAAGAGCACAAGGAGCTCCCACTGCCACAGAACCAACATTTATTGTGGAGCTGGGATAATGTGCCCCAATGGCAAATCCATCCTGGGGTATGGATGTTATTAAAAGGTTCATTGTGGCCTTCTTGAAGGTGTGTGGAAAAAAAAGGCACAATACAGAGGATCTGTGTTGCCTCATCCACTTTATCTGCTGCAGCTCTGTGGTTGCTCGGGTGGGGCCTGCAGCCCTTGGTCCCTTGATCCCTGCACCTTTTCCCAGTGAATCCTGCTGCCTTGGGACCCCCAAAGGGCATTTCTCCACCCATAAAGGAGGCAAAGGGCTGTCCCAAAGCAGGGCAGGTGACAGAAGGGCTCCTCTGGCCACACCATCCCAAATTCACCATACTGTCCCACCCGCAGAGCTCTGGAGGAAGCAGCTCCCAGCAGGGGCTGTAAATAACAACCCAAATGCTGTTTTCCTGATCCAGATTCCTTCTCCAAGCACCACGAGTTTCTCTCCATAACAGCTGGCATCTGCCTTGCCATGCAGGTCTCGAGCAGAGAGCTGGGAGAAGCCAGACATGAAAGCTGGGCTCAAACACGCCCTGTTCTGCTCACAAATCCCCATCCCAGTGGCTGTAACTCACTGGTCACGAGGGAAGACACAGCAGAGTGCAGCCCTGGCTTTCCTGGAGTCTCCAAACACTTCCCCCCCACCATCTGTCCCAGGATTTACAGTGGATTTGCTGTTGTTCATGACAAAGAAACTATAACTCTCTCGCAAATAAAAACCTTGAGATGAAATAAAACATTCTTGTCTGTGATGCCAGAGAGGCAAGAGGAGCCCTGGAGCAGGAAGTGTCACCCTGCAGGGCCTGGAGGGGAGGAACTGAGGTGGTGCTGGCAGAGTCACGGCCAGGTGAGCAGGGATCAGAGTTCAGCTGCCCCTGCTGCCCTGCTCATCCAGCTGGGACAGAGGTTGTGCTCCAGAGCCAAAGAGTAGGGGGAAAAAACAGCTGGAAAGACAAACAACACCTCTCCAGCAGTACAGATAAAAATCATCGGGCTTGAAATATCAGCAGCTGCATTTCAATGTGCTTTGGAAAGGAAAGAAAACCTTTTTATTTTTTTCTTTCTTTTTTTTCTTCCCTTTTAAATGGGTGAGAATGATGAAATAAAGGTGGAATGTGCTGCTAGTACTGTGCTGGGCTGGGGTCTCAGCCTGGGGGTATTTTGAGGGCTAATCCTATCTAGGACTCATAGGGATTTATTTCCAGGACAGGGAATTCTGTGGCATCATTCCCATTATCAGCTCTGCCTCCCAGCTGGGTGACAGGCAAACCCAAACCCTGGGGAAGGCAACGAGGATAGAACATTTCCTTCTCTTGACACATCAAATATTGCACTGCACCACTATCTGGTAATAGAAAAAGGAAGGGGAAAAAGTGGATTGTGGGGATATATTTGTGAATAAATCAGCGAGCTGCTCCATCTCTTTGAAAACACATCCACTTTGAGTGACAGAGACACCCAGCTTCCTCAAGTGTTTGCCTTAAACTGCTCTCGACTTCACTTAAGTAGCACTTGAAAGAAATAATGGGTATTAATTTAGACACTTGGATATACTTTTTAAAACTACAGCAAAAAGAAGTGACTGCAGATTTGTACTGGAAGAATTTAAGACATCAGCGTTTAGATAAAGATGAGAGCTGAATTTTTAAAATAGCACTTGTTTTTTTTTTTTTGGTGCCTGTACTAATTGCAAAAGCATTTTATATTTGGAATAATTGTCCTACATTTGTTTCCTGCTATGCACACATCTGCAAGAAAAGAAAAGGAGAAGAAATGCAGGTTTCAAAGAATCCTAAATGCCAAAGTACAATTTATAGATATTTTAATGAAACTCAGTTCATGGCCAAATATTCATTTCCTTCTTTCTTTCTTTTTCATGTCACACCTTTTTTCTCTTACCCTGCGACTGTTTATGTGCTTCCCATGCAAACCAGTCTGGCTAAAAAAGGGACATGAAACCAAACCCTAATCAGGAAATTCATTAATTTAGGGTAGCACCCTGCCAATGCTGTCTCACTCTGCCCCAAATGTTGTATCTGAAGGAAACAAGGTTTCAGCTTTAAATTTTGCAGTGCCAAATTGTCTTTTAGAAATATATTTATGGCCAAGCACTGCCTGGAACTCTGGCTTAACAGTGATGTACCTGATTTAATATGTCATGTTTTAATAGGCGAGGCATTTACCTGTCTCAATAGGAACTCTGTCTTCCTATAATGTATTTATTTCAGTGTGTTCTGAGGCATCCCTTGCCCAGGATATATGTTTCAATTACATTTCAGTGCAAAATGCATCCTCTGCAAGAATCTTCATACTCCAGGATGTTGAGTAATGGAACATTTTAAGTGCTGGAGAGCCCAGCACTGAAATCTTTATTCAGGCAATCTCCCCCAAAGGCAACTATTCCTCTCAGCAACACTGATCAATACCCCAATATGCCAGACCAAAAAGCCTTAGCAGGAATGTGGTTTCCTTCTGTTCCTATCAATAAAATATGTAATTAATTGGAAATTGAAAACTTTATTAATTTGAGTTTGATTTTTTTCCTTTCCATCAGCCCCGTTTTTAGATGTGTATGGATCCAGCCTGGAATGGATTCTGGCACGAAGCAGGGAAGCTCCAGCAAGGTTTATGAAATCAGATTGAATCTAAGATCTAGAAGACAGAAAGGGCTGGAAAATGAAATAGCTCATGAACGCTGGCTGGTGAATTTACCTTCTATATACAAGTACCTCTTGCAAGTGCCTGGTTGGCATGAAAATTAAATCAGAAGCTTCTAACATCCAAGTACCCCAAGTCAAACAGTGATGGCACTGTCGGGGTGTTCTTTGGACCCTGCTGGCTCCTGGCCCAGCTGTGTTCCTTATTTCAGTGTCCCATGTCCCAAAAAGATGAAATGAAGCTTCTTTCTGCTGTTTCAAACCTTGTTTATTTTTCTTTCTTATCAAAGTTTGGGAGGCACAGACTGAGCTGTGACCTCCAGGAACACGAGGGCAGAATGGCAATGGCTACCCAAAGCAGGTAGCTTTTAGATCTATTATCAACCAGTTAGAAAACTTTACCTATCTTATTTTGTTCCCAAAACCAGTGAATATCAACCTTATTTTCATGTCTCCTCTACACTAAATTCTATCTACCAATTAACAAACCACAGGAACTCATGTCAGAGAGGAAAAGGAAGAGAAGGAGAAGAAAGAAGAAGATGAACAGGGAGAAGCTGACACCCTGAATTCTCCATGTTGTCTTTATATTAATATATAGAACAAAACCTAAAAACTACAACTACACACTCTGTGGTACACTATTTTTCATTTCTCTGGTGAATTCAGGTTCTCCCAAAAGTGCAGAGAACCTCTCTCACAGCTTAGGTCCCAAGCTAAGCTATTTTGAAGAATTTTGGGAAAAAAAGAAACACCCAGAGGAGCAGGAGAAGTTCCCAGGCTTTTCCTGGACTCCAACATGGCACCACACAAGCATGGCTTGCTGGGCACTGAGGGATTGGAAGGGCTCTCCAGAGGAGCAGGAGCCATCCAGGCTGATCCCATCTCCATCCCAGAGCCAGGAGGAGCTGGGGAGATGCAAAGCTGGAGGAGTCAAGGCAAAATCCCACCTGATTTCTGACCCTCTCAGAGCTCTTTTACGCCAGTGTAAATCCACTGATGGCTCTGCAAGAGGAAAAGCTGTGGTGTGGAGGCTGGGGAAAAGTGTGAAAAAGATTTAAGGCTTTGGACAACTTACCCTGTGTCACATCCTCAGCTGCCTCGAGACACTCAGGGGCAGCCAAGGTGCTGCACGATTGGCAGGGAGAGCCCTTTATCACCATAACCTACCTGAAGTGAAGCTGCTAAATCTGACACCTCCCAAAGCTGAGGACAAACATGGGTTTGATTTTTTTTCATTCAATTAAACTTAAGAGCTTTTGGAAAAAAAAACCAAGTTGCAAATTTCCTCGCTGCATTCTTGGTACAGCCATTGGATTTTTGTTCACAAGAGTTGTTTCCTACTGGAGTTAAAGCCTGAACCAAGTGAAAATAATCTTGTAAAGACAGGCAATAGATACAGATATATGAGATTTATATGCTTTCCACATTAACAGAGCTTCTGTTATAAATCCCTATTAATCAGGCATTCCATCAATATAAAGTTTTCCATTAAATCCAGAGAGGAACTGTAGCAAGTGTAATCATAGAGCTTGTTTAATACAGTGCAATGATGCCAACATTTTCATCTCATCTATCTGGCTGCAGAGCTCTTCCCCTCCTGAGCTCATCACTGGAGTAGCTGAACAGCTCAGTGACAAAGTGGAAAAATTCTCCTGAGTATCAACAGTGGGGAAAAGATTTAAAAATCCTCCTCTCTTTCAGCAGTTGTAAAGCAAAGCCAGAATGGTGAATTACAAGTTTCAGTACAGATATTTACAGGGTTTTTTGGGCATACAGCTCACCAGCTGAAAAAAAATACCTCAAATGTTGTTGTGCAGCTTCTTCCTACTTTTGGTTTTTCAGGTGACACTTTGCAGGAGCAGAAGGGAAAAGCTGCAGTGCCTTGGGTGAGGCACAAATGGGAAAAGTATTTTATTTCACATGCTTTGTATGTTTGCTATTGGCTGGTGTCAGTACAGGACAGAATAAAACAAGGAAAAGAGACAAAAGGAAGGGATTGAGCAACTCAGATCTTGTAATGAAGTGCTGTGGAACAAAGTTATGTTTTTTAAAGGAAACATTGTACAGTCTTGTTGGAATTAAAGAGTAGGTATTGAGTTAGATTAGACCTGAGAGAGAAGAGAATGAAATGGAACAGCGTTGGGAGGAGGGATTTTTAGCTCACCTGGTTTCACTGGTGAAAAGTCAATGAGAAGGAGAAAAGCTGCTCAGGGATCATTAGGCTCCTGTTCTGTGATGCGAAGTGAAATGTGGATGTGGGATGGGAAATGCTTCACCTCAGGGTTCTCCTGAGTCTGGCAACATCTACAAGGGTTCAGAGACTCCCATTACGGGTTTTTTTTTCCTTAAAAAAAAGTAAAAACCCTGATATTTTTCATTTCTTTATCATCTCGAGCCATTCTTTTGATATGTCCCTGGTGGAATTTTGTCCTGTTCTGTCTTGTTTGCCTCAGGCAAAACGCTCAGGGCTTGGCTCTCAGCTCTGCCTTCTGTCAGCTTCCTGGACACAGGGTGTTGCAGTAGAGTCTGGGGATGGCAAGAAACCACAGCATAAAGTTCAGATGAAAAAAACCCTTTATTAAGAAAATCTTTCCCTTTCTATATCCAGGGTTGCTAGAGCAGGGCACAATCATTGGTTCTTGGGTGAACACCTCTTCAGCATCATTGGTGAGTTACAGAACAACAAATTGGAATAATAAAATGTACAAAACACCACCTGTGAGATATAGTTTACAAAAACATCCGAGGTGGTTTGCACAAACTTCTCCTGGTTCTCAGCTCTGCCTGTGAGAAAGCAACTTCTTCTCACAGATAGGGCTGAGAGCTGGAAAATTTCTCCCTGACCAAACTTGTCAGCATCCACACATTTCCAGAGACTCTGGATTTCTCCTTCTTTCACCTCAGAAAGAAATGCCAGCAAACAGTGGAACATTGCAACTTTGAAAAGCAAACCAGCTTTTGTTCCAGTTGGTCCTCGGGGGGATTTAAGGGGTAGTCTCAGTATCACTGGCGTCCCAGCACGCCCACAAAGGCTCTTTTACTCCAGGAATTGTGTTTTCAGGGCAGCTGGTGCCCTAGCCCAGCAGCCTGCCGGGGTGCAGATGTGTCACCAGGGAAACATCTCCCGTGCCAGCTCCCCTTGCTGCTCGTCCCTCCCAGCCCCGGGTCACCTTCCCACCTGCAGGGGTGACAAGGACCAGGCCAGAGGATTTAACACAAAGTGCAGGCTCTGGAGAGCCAGAGGGGAACTCCTGGATTTGGGAGGAATATCTGACGAGTTTGCAGGTGGGAGATGATGATGCTTTGATGATATTTTGCTGTGCTCCAGAGCAGCAGAGCCCCGTGAGCGTCCTTGCGTTAGATGGAACATAGGCAGATGAAGTGAAAAACACAGTGAAAGGGTCAGAACCAATTTGTTTTCCCCTGCTGAAGACAATCCCACACGCCTGGCTCAGCCCAGTGCTGTGTCCCACCACACACCAGCTTCACCCTTGGGAGGGAGAGAGGTGTTTGTTGGGTCCATCCTGGGTTCCTGCCTCCTGGCTCTGCACCAGCATGGGCACACAAGCAGAGATAAACCATTCTCTGTCCTCTCTGGTAATGTTTTAGCATGGCTGAGCTCGGCTCTCTGATCTAACACCATTGTGTTCCCCATCAGACACAACAAATGGATTTTGAGAGCAGGTGGAATAGCAAAAGACGAGGCAAGCAGTTTCAAACCAGGGTAGAACAGAGTCTTCACCCTTTCCTTACACTTTTCTCTTCCTCCTGTGCCAGTTCCATGCCTTTCTGCAGGCTGGGGGGCAGACAATGAGGTTTCTTTTCAGGAAAAGTCAAATATTTCTTCTCAGGAACAACTGATGTGCTTCAACTTCGATGTGTTCTGAGGCATCCTTGGCTCTCGACCCCAGATATCACCTGTCAGTGAAAATCTCCCTCCCTCCATTTCTCTTTTGGAGCTAATAAGGCTGTGCATTTACACAGCAAATTCAATACACCTCCAGCCCCCAGTTCTGCAAGCAGTACATTATTTCCTGGCCTTTCAAAGGCTTTTCAGAGTAGAATATAATGGGATGGCTTTTAACAAGGACTCCCCTAAAAGTGAGAAAAGTCAGGAGAGAGTAGGCTTTGCTATCAACATATTAAGCAACTCAGCTGAAACCCAAGTTCCCCTTACAAGCTCTATTTTCAGGTGTGTTCTTAAATCATAAGGCAACCAACAGAAAGTTAAATCACAGTGACAGCAAAATGCAGTTTAATTCAAAGTTAGCAGGTCAAGAAGGGCTATGAAGGATCCTCACATTCACCTCAAGCTATTAATTCAGATAAAACCCACCAGCTGCTGCAGCCCTCAAGGATTTTATTTTTCATGTTTCTGCTTGTTAGCTCACACGAACGAAGAAAGGAGATTTTTTTTTTTTCCTCGAGACATAAGTTTCAATTGACTTTTCCAACTTCACGGCATGGACTGCAGCACTTAGGAATGTCCATATTCCAGTGGCACAGGCAGAAATCTGGGAAAAACCCTCTGTCTTTCCATTGCCACAGAAAGAGAGCAAAGAGTTGTGCCTGGCTGCTCCCACCCTGCGGGTGTTGGGCCCTCCATGCCAGGCTGCCTTCAGCATCCATGAAGATGAATAGCAGCTGCCAGCAGCTGTCCCCTGAGCTCCCCAGAGAACAATGAAGCAAATAATTTCTTTAATTATTTATCAAGGGCTGCTTCCTCAGTCAATAAATTTGTTTGGCTGTCTCCTGGAGGCCTGGCTCTCTGCTTTATTGGGTTCTTCCACATGCATCTGAAACATGTTTTATTGGTGATATTAAGAGCTACACAAAAATTCCTTTCTTTTCCTACATTTTAAAACATTTTTTTATATATTTTTTAAATTTTTTGTGTAGTCTTACGCTATCCTATTATTTTTTCCTGTTGGCTTTTTGTTTCTTTTGTTCTGAGCCTGATGTTTTATGAGACACAACTTGACTTTTAATTAACCTTTTACCCACTCTCTTCATTTTCTCCCTTCCTCTGTCTTTTCATTGGAAAGAACTTGGCATATGTATTATTTTAATTGTCCACTGGGCCATTGAATTCCCTATGTATTGTCAGGATTTGACTTGGGAGAAGACTGGGCTGTTCTTGTGAGTGGAACTCCTCCAAATAAGCCCATTTGCAGTTTTGTTATGAACTATTTTAATCAACAGCTGTGAAATGGCCAATAAACCAAATTTGTATTCAGTGCTTCTGCAGTGGGAGAGAAGATTCATGAATTAAAAAAACAACAAGAAAACCAAATAAAAATCCTTCTTTCCTTCCTGAAGTGGTGCCTGCTTTGGGTTAAACTCCCCAGTTGCCAGTGGGTAAAACGACCTTTTTTCCCCTTGAATTTTGGCAGCTGTACCAAAAAAAGAATCAAACCAAGCCCAAACAAAAACCTTACAAATACTCCTTTTAAAAGTACAGAGGGGTTAATTGTTCCTGTTAATAATTTGGAATAGAACTGAGTCAAGGACAGGAGGAAGAGGAGAGTGAAAGGGGAGAGAAATGAAAGGAGCAGAAGGTTTTTTTTACCCATCCACAGTCTGGTCCCAAATAACCAACAATCACCAAAGGTATTCTTCATATAAACATATATTTTCATATATAAACATATACTTTCATCTATAAACATCTATTTTCAGGTGCAGTGATATAATTTTGCAATTAAACAGATTTAAGTGGGAAAAATCCTGAAAATGTCACGCACATCCCCATCCCTCCATGATACCTCACAGAGCTTTCCACACATTTCCCCCCAGCAGAGGCTGCCTTTCTAATCAAAGGTGTGCAGTGATTATTCAGCAGGGATTATTCCCTGCAAACATCGCGCTTATTTTTTATCACTCCTTCCATGTGCAGTTTACAGCCTTTGTTTGCCTCAATATTGTACAGTGAAATATGAAAGCAGCCAAATCCGAGGGAAACAGACACAAGAGAAAAATGAAATTAAGTCAGTCTTACAGAGAGAATACAGCCTTCTCTTTTATGCCTGTAGAAAAAAAAAAAATGAAATATTAACTGCATCTTGAAAAATAAAGCCTCCTGCTCTAATTCAGAGGATGGTTTCAATCACATTGATGTCAGATGTTGTTAAAAGTATTCTGACATTTTTCAGGCGGTGGAATTTCGTCTTTCATACCCAATATCCTGCTAGGAGTGCCACGTACCTATGCTAGCTCACCTCAGGGGTCATTAAAGACACAAAAACCATATTTTTAATCTATAAGCTGAAAAGATAATCAGCAGGAGAGAGTATATGGAATTTATCCTTGTAAGGCTTCAGATCAGCGTGGTTATAGTGGCAGAAATCTTTTATTATTAGGTCAGGTATGCACTCAGTCCACTACTGAAATAACACCACTTCCTCTCACTTCCACAAATGTTAGAAACAGTTCACTCATTCCAAAAGTGCAATATGATAGAAGCAAACGACAGCCACACCAGCTGCCCAGAGATCTCACTCCCTTTTCCCCTTAAAAACAAACAAAACTGCTCCAAAAATGATGAACTTTCCAAGGAAACCCTCAAAAACCACCCAACTTTTTATTTCTGTCGTTATTCCCATCTGATCAGTAATAATCACACTGGAGAAAGGCAGAGGGGAACTTGGTTTTGCTCAGAATACCTCAAGTCATGGGTTCATTTTCATCCACATCCCAAACTCACCAGTTGGTTTGGAAGGAGCTTGGAGGTTGCTGCCAAGGAAGTCACACAGATCCCAAACTTTATACAAACATTTGGTGCTGCAGTGAAGGTTCTTCCACATTGTTTTGGGTCATTGCTTCACAACTCCTTATTTTTCCTCCCCCTCAAAAAAAAGGGGCACTTTTGGTAATTTATGGACAAGAACTAGGAGGAGAACAATCTGCAGCCAACATCATTCACCTTCCCTGGTGATCTTGAATGAGTCTGGAAGGATCTGTGGATAAATACTGTCCTGGGTCACAATGTAAGATGTGCCCAAAGTCTGTGTTCTATCACCATCTCCATGATGGAACCAGGTGGGGCAGAGCTCCCTGCCTCCTCCCTCTGGACTATCTCCTGTCCATGGCCCATCAGTGCCTGCCCATGGCTCACAGATAACTCTGAGCTATCTCCTGTCCA
>VZRF01003805.1:0-67234 GCA_013396875.1 Vireo altiloquus | reverse complement strand
TATATAAACTCTCTGCAACAAGCATCCGTGGCCATTGTGCACCTAGAAGCAACAAAAAAGCTGTGTTCCTGAACCTTTATTAAGATAAAATAAACAAATCCTGAAGCAGCAAAAAAGCTTCCTCGCTTTGTTTTTCCCTGACATAAAAAACTGAAAAAAAAACCAAACTCCAGTCACAAAAACCAACTCAAAACCCCACACCATCAGAATCCCAGAATGGTTTGGGTGGGAAGGGACCTTCAATCCCATCCAGTGCCACCCCTGCCATGGCAGGGACACCTCCCACTGTGCCAGGCTGCTCCCAGCCCCAATGTCCAGCCTGGCCTTGGGCACTGCCAGGGATCCAGGGGCAGCCACAGCTGCTCTGGGCACCCTGTGCCACTTTCCCTCACAGGGAAGAATTTCTTCCCCACATCTAATCCTGCTGGAAGGTTTGTGGATTCTCACACGCAGGATGTTTAGAAAGGAGAGTTCAACCTGTTTGAATCAGCTGTCAGGTTTTGCAGCCAATTCCAGATGGGTTTAGTGCTTATCCTGGACTCGGGCTAAATTCACATTTTCTGCAGATGGACTTGGAGGGTTTATCACTGGTGTTGGAAATACCTGAGAGAATCAGCCCTGAAAAACAATCTTGCTCACTGATTATCTTTCTTTTATTAAAAAAGTTTCTTAGGTTCACAAGCCTCAAATGAACCTTTGGAAGACTTGGTGGAGAAAATAATTAAAGCACCAGGAAAAAATGGTGTTTTGGGAATCATAATGTGAATAATAAAAACAGGGCAATAATTTGAAGTTTGGTATGTGGGTTTTATCACTTGAACCACATTCTTTTAAATTGGCTTCCTTCAATATCAGCCACCCCCTGGAGAGGTAACAGTGTTTTAAAAGTCATTGTGTAATGGTCAAACTTTCCTTTCCTTTATAATTTCTCACTGCTAGAGCTTCTCTGCTTGGTTCCCTCAAACTCTTAAACGACATCAAAAGCTGGCTTTTTATTCTAATACTCCTGAACAGCTAAATTTTATTTACAGGGTTAATATAAAATATTTTGGAATTGATTCTTATATGGAGAACTTTGAGGTCCATGTGTTGATGAAGAGTCCTGCTCCAGAGCTGAGTGTCACATGGCCATGGGAGAGAGGATATTGTTGAGGGAAAGTCAGCAGATACAGAATTCCTCATTGCTCCTATTTACTATAAAAAAGGCCAGATTATCACCCCACACTTTCATTTATTTATATTTTGCTATGTAATAATTCAGTATAATCTGAGATTTGAATCCTTGAGCAAAAGTTAAACTGGCTCTGTAATATTCTTGACCAAAGTTTGAAAATGGCTCCAGCATTACTGTAAGATCCTCTGGAAAGTCAATTTTAATTTCCTCTCTTGCAGGTAAAGGATGAACGACAGTTCTCTTGTATTAATTTCTGAGTAAATTTATTTCACTGAATTAAAAGGTTTTAACATTATTAGAACACAGTACTGACTAATAAAAAGGAAAAGATTGTTGGGGGTTTTAAGGACCTCAGCTTTAATCTCCTGGCAATAACCACCTCAAACATATGGCTAAGGTTTATTAAAACACTGAAGAAATGTTGTATTAGAACAGCTGAACATAAAAGTACTGGTTAATTGGGCTACACCTTGGGTGTCCTACCAGCCTTATCCCTTTTATCTCAGACTCAGGAGATATTTATAAAGACAACTCTGCATTTGATGCCTTTTTTTCCTTCTTTTTTTTCTTTTTCTTTTTTCTTTTTTTTAAACACGGCAAATTATCAATTGGAAAGGAGAAAATCGTTCAGATGCTCTGGCTCTGTTTGCTACTGAATCTAAGCCTTGAAGGTACAAGACCTCAAGCCTGCAGATGAAAAGAGTTAAATACAAACACAGCAAATGCAACCCCAACATCCCAAAGCCTCCCTGGCACCAACAAACACCACACAGCACAAATCTGGCCTCTCTAACTGGGGGGGATTTTCTCCTGCAGCCCCAGATTTCAGCCCCAGATGGAAAGGCTGGAAGGCATTTCCAGTGCTTGACCTAATGCAGATTGTCCTGAATTAATTCTTGAGAGAACTGGAAAAGATTATCCAGGAAAAGTTGGAAAATTTGGAGCCTGAGTTTGACACAGAATCAGCCACCACCCACTGTCCAAGATTTAATCACATGAACTCTAAACATTGACAATATTTCTGGAGGGATTTCAGCTCCTCATCACTGCTAAACTAAAAAAAATGCTCTTCTGCTACTTGTGTTCCATGTTCACAGGGAGGGATTAAAACTTTAATGATTTTTTGCCTGATGGTCCAAACTTTTCCATTTTAAGGGCCACATATTTCTATTTATGGAGCTTCCACTGGCCAAATGTGAAGTTACAATGCTCACAACCCACTCTTCCTAGCAAGACCTGGCATCAGCTTGCAGAAAAGACTAAAGGATTTACAGCCACAATAAATCAGAGGGTTTTTTTTCTTTTGAAATCATAAATAAAATGGCCAAAATAACAATAAGAAATTCATGGAGTCCATCAGCAAAGAATTACATGGCTGGTAAAGGTCACTCAGAGTTATTTTGAGCCCTGTCAGCCAGTTTGGCCCCATTTTATGCGATCTGTTTGTTTTGTATCTCTCTATTTTTTAATCAGTCATGCAGTACCAAGTCAGATGTTTTATAGAAGGCTATTAGAGAACATCACCATGGTTATCAACAAAATTTGTAATCTCATCCAGAAAAAACCCAATTTTGACAGGATCTTCTTTCCCTAAGCCCACATTGATTGGCATTAATTAGGTTTCTACCGTTAATCCTTTATTAATCAAATTCTCCAGCAGCCATTCCAGGCCCAGTATCAATCTGACAAACCTGTAATTACCAGGGTCATCTTTTAAACACTGGAACAACGTTTGCTTTTCCCAGCCTCCTGGAACTGCCCCACTGCTCCCAAACTCATTTAAAGAATTCACAATAGCAGCTGGAGGAGCTGGAGCGCAGCACGCCCTTATCAGGCAGCACAAGATTTGGCAGATTTGGGGAGCCCTGGGCTGGCTGGGCTTGGCTTTGAGCTCTCCTTGGTCACAGGCTCGCAGCAGTGTTGCAGAGATGCAGTTTTGGATGATTAAACCAGGATTTTGCTGAGCAGAAGGTGAGGAGGAAGAGCAAAGGAAACAGAAATAAGACAAGGAAGAAAAGGGCACGTGAGGCAGAGTTGGGAGCAAAGCCAAAGGTTTCTTCTCCATGCCCAGGTGTCCTCATGGGCCATGTCAAGGTGAGGAACACTATGGCCCTGACAAGGCCTCGGGACAATCCCCTCATCCCTGGTTCCCTCTCTGGGATTCCCAAACCTCACTGAAGTGGCATCATGAGTTTCAGCTCAGCTCTCACCCAGAGCTACTTGAGCCTCGATAATCAGGGTTTGAAGAAAGTCTTTCCTTGCAGACCTTGACTTGATTTTCCTGAAGCTTTAAAAAACACCTTGGAGTTGTTGGCACCATCAAAGTGCAGCTCTGGGTGGTCCTTCCGTGGTAAAGAGAAGAGGTAGTCGTGGCAGTCAGTGCCATGGTTTAGTTGATGAGGAGGTGTTGGGTCATGGGTTGGGTTTGATGATCCCAAAGGCCTTTCCCAGCCCAGTTCATTCTGTG
Source organism: Vireo altiloquus (assembly GCA_013396875.1). Taxonomy (NCBI): domain Eukaryota; kingdom Metazoa; phylum Chordata; class Aves; order Passeriformes; family Vireonidae; genus Vireo; species Vireo altiloquus. The sequence goes on along the minus strand of VZRF01003805.1, from coordinate 63,593 downwards.
ATTCCAGGGAAGGACAGGGACGATGTCACAGTAGTGACATTTCCCCTTTTCCTTGGGCCAAAGCTCTCCAGAGATATTTGGGATACACTGGGGGTCAACACCTGTGTGTGGAAAGGCTCCCAAAAAACGAAGCTGGATAAGAATTCTGTGATTTGCTGACCTTCTTCTCTCTCCTTGGAATCACAGGACACCTCCAGGGAGGGAACATCCACAACTCCTCCCAGTTATTATCTTAGTGTCTCATTCTCTATCAGTTATTATCTTAACTCATTCTTAGGGTCTGGATATTTCCATTTTTGGGGGCTAACTTTGACCATCTCATTTTGTCTTCTCCCAAGCTGCACCATTCCAGAAAGATGGAGAATTTATTATATTTTCATCCCCAGCACGTGGTCTAGATAATTCTGCCAGCCAAGAATTTTTTCTTTTCCAAGAAATCCTTTTTGTCTTAATGGTAGGAACTTATCAAGGAATAAGATTAATATTAATCTGCAGAAAAGAACAAGATAAAGATAGATTTTGCCTATTAAATTTAAGAATGACAATCAGTTAAGTGTCTCCTAAGTAAGCTAAATTAAAATGAAACACCAAGAGAAGTATATATGACAGGCTATAGTGTATTAAATGGTTTCATTATCCTCTGATATAATGGATAACAAATGGATTTGGAAATTGATGCAATGTTTAGAAAAAAAGGATTTCTGTAGAATTGCAATAAAATTAGGCTGAATTTATGTCTCCACCATTAAATTTTCACTGCCACCTCACAATGTTAGCTGTGGGTTTTAATGTCTGTTTATGTGCCTCTTTCCAGCAGAATTTGAAATTAGTTATCAGTTATCATGGAAGGAAAGCTTAGGAATAAATCCATTTTAAATTAGAAAAACTAGGTAAGATAAGGAGGCGGCATTTGTAATACTAGCAGGGAAAATGTAAAGACAGAAATATGTTTATATTACTAATGAACTAATTAAATTAGGTATTAATGTAGCCAATATTCACAGAGATTGTGCTGCTTTTGTATGTTCTAAATAACTTTTCTTGCAGCACGGCCCTGTTATAACATTAAATATTTCTTAGTGAGTTAGGCTATACCTGAAAGATCACTATAGATTAAATTTTGTCCAGTAGATTTTACTACTGAACCAATTTAAAATTCTTTGTGAAACCTAGAGATGGATTTGAAATTTATTAACAGGAGCGTAGGGCAGGTTTTTTTTTAAAGTGCAATTTAACCTGAAGTATTATTAGTAATAACACTGCAATCAATCACCCCTCTTATCTACTCAGATGATTTTGGATTATATCATTTAAAAGCCCTGCTGAAGACAGATCTTGCAGAGCTGAGCACTGCAGCTGAGGTTTCCAAAGGACCACGCTGGAATTCATCCTGTCAGTGCCCAACTCCTCACCAGCTGCTCCTCCTGCCTTTGAGGGACTGAAGGGGCTTTGGTCCAAGAGAGAAACAAATCAGGCTGGGAGAGATGAGATCGAGAGCCTGGAGAGGAGAAGGTTCCAGGGAGAGCTCAGAGCTCCTCCCAGAGCCCAAAGGGACTCCAGGAGAGCTGGAGAGGGACTGGGGACAAGGGATGGAGGGACAGGACACAGGGAATGGCCTTAAGCTGAAGGAGGGGAGACTTAGATGGGATATTGGGAAGGAATTGTTCCCTGTGAGGGTGGGCAGGCCCTGGCACAGGGTGCCCAGAGCAGCTGTGGCTGCCCCTGGATCCCTGGCAGTGCCCAAGGCCAGGCTGGACATTGGGGCTGGGAGCAGCCTGGGACAGTGGGAGGTGTCCCTGCCAGGGTTGGCACTGGACGGGCTTAAAATCCCTTCCAACCCCAACCATTCCATGATTCTAATAAACTGGAGATTCCATACTTTTAAAGGAAGGCTTCAGAACCTCTCTTCTCCCTCCTGCATTTTAATATAATATGAACGATAATAAGGACTGCTAAACCCAAATAAATACTTGAAATCCACAATGTGATTTTGCAGCAATTTTAGCTCCCTTCCAATAGGCCGTTAGGCAGAAGAGGATTTTGTTGCTCTGGCTACTGTTCTAAGCACTGCCTGCTGGGTGATTCCAAGGTCACAGCAAGGAAAATCAAATAGAAAAACTGGGATGGGGGAAAGGCATCAAGCGGGAATAATTTTGGTTGGCTCTGGAAAGAGCACAAGGGGCTGACAAAGGCCAATAGATAAATGTAGTTTTGGCATCATTCCCTATTGTTTCCTCTGTTTTATTCTTTCCAACACGCCAACAAAAATAGTGTCAGAAATTCAGGAAATTGAGAGGTCACAACAAAAGTAACCAGCAAAAGAGATTGCAATCTGAACTATCCCGGGAAAGGCATTTGGAAGGGGAGCAGAGCTGGTGCCAGTGGTGTGGAAGAGAATAAAAGAAGCAGCAGAAAGGAAAAAAAAAAAGAAAGCTTTAATGTCAAAAAACTCCTCAGACTCTGGGTGTAATCAAGGTGGTAGCAGGATCAGCAGCCTGGTCCCTGCTGGTGCAGCCCACGAGATTCCTGCAGCAAAGGTTGGGAATGTCCCCAGCCCCAGCTGCTGCCAGGGGCTGCTTGTTTGCTGTGAAAAATGGTCAGAGCTGTGCCTCCAAACTGAGTTTTCCAGCCTGCCTGGTAGAGCAGTTTAATCAATACTTCACTTTGATGTCTCTGTTATGTTAGGACTAAAATGAAGTTTACAGGCAGCTCCATAGATCTTAACTCCTGCGATCGGCCCCCAAACGTCTCCTCCCTTGTTTTTCCCTGGCCAGCTGGGTGTTAATAAACACCAGGATTAGGGAACCAGCACTAAAACACTCCTAATCCATGGCAACCCAGGAGGAACTAGAGGCTGCTCCTATTCTTGGAAAATGCATGAAAAACTGCAAATTAATGAGAGACTTTGAAATTCACGATTCCTTTGCTTTTCCTCTTGTCTCTGCCATCTTCTGTAAGGGACAGCAAACCATGCTGGGGAGGTAACAGGTTCCAGGCACACAAACACTCCTTCATTCAGGTCTTTTCCCAGACTATGCTGATATTTCCTGGAAGAATTAAAAGACAGAATGATTGGCTGTGCTGCTGGCCTGCAGCCAGCCCAGAGCTCTTTACCTGATGGATTAAACACGAATCTGAGCAGCCTGGGCTGGGGGAAGGTGTCCCTGCCCATGCCAGGGGGTGGAATGAGATGAGCTCGGACATCCCTCCCATCACAAACCACCCCAGGATTCTGTGATTTTAACCTTGTTTCGTGTGCAGGCCAAGGAATTTATCCCAGGGTATTCCAGGGGCTAAGGAATGTGCTCCAAGAGGGGACCTGGTGAGGCTGGGAGCAGCTCCCTGCTTGGGAAGAGACTTAATTGCAGAATATTCCTCTTTCCTACCCAAAGCAAGGATGCAGGGGCTCTCTGCTGCATGTCTGCTGTTTGTGAGGAGTCACCTGCAGGTGGTTTACTGGGTTTAACTGGGAATGTTCCACCGAAGCCCCAGGAGATGTCTCCTCCTGTGTAAGAGGTATTAAATCAATCCATAGAGCTGCTTTCTTCTGTCTTTCATGTTCATCCACAGAAATTCTCCTCCCTGGCTTGAGCACTGGTTCTTTGGATATCTGTGTGGTCTCATCTGAGCAGCCAAACCTTCATTTTGCTAAAATCTGCCTCTGGTGAGCAAAGGGTGCTGATTTTCTGCCCACCACAGCCCATGGACAGGGACAAGGACAAGGACAAGGACAAGGACAAGGGGGTCTCAAAGAGCATCTGCAGTGTTGAGCCTTGTCTGAGGAGTGGAAAGATTTCAATACAGCACCGAGACTGATAGCACCTGTTATTTAGGAGAATGGTGTTGGGGAAAAAAAAATACAGAGTCTTACCAGAAATTAATAAAATGCATTATTGCACGTTTCTTTCCTTATCTTGTTCCAAATAATCTTTTGACATAATTCTTCCTTATTATTCTCCCAATTATGCAGCTTTTTAAAGATACTGCTCCTAATTCCTGTTCCATTTCCTAGCTGGTGTTTCTGATGGCAATCACATGTGTGATCCTCTCTTGCATGACTTGCATTTGACTTAGACTATGAGTTCCAGGGGTGAATTTTGCAGATTCGCTGCTCTGAAGCAAATTTGATTGATGGCAAAGCAAATTTGATTGATGGCAATCACCCAAACAGATACAAATCACCTAAACTTCCCCATGAGGGCAAAAAAGTAGGGTACACTTATAGTATTCTTGTTCAGGATTTTAGAGACCAGAGTTCAGGCTCGGGAAGCTCAACCACACAGGATGCAAGGTTGGAACTGTCCCAAAATACCCAAGTGGCCTTAAAAGTGAAAGAGCAGAGCTGAAAATGTCACTGTGGGAGATGTCACCACACTGATGCCATCAGGAGACCCTCCTGAGCTCACAGCCCCTTCTCACACGAGAGATGCCTCTTTCCCCACGTGGAAATTTTGGGGATTTCAGGTGCCTTAAACCCCCATAAGGCATTTTCTGAGATCACAGAGTCTGGGAAACTGCACTCTCCATTTTGTTATTCATTAAGTGCCTGCAGCTCTTTAGTATTCCACGGAATCCTCCTCCTTCCGAGAGCCAGGGAGAGACATGACAGAGCAAAGGGCAGCACAGACAGCATCACCAAGACAGGAAAATAGGGGAAACAGAGAAATATTGTTTCATCCTTTTCTTACAGCCACTTATTTCCCTGCTGCAAGGCAGCATGAGGGCTGAGCTGCTTTACTTTGCATTTTACACTGCAATTACAGGAGTTTTCCTCCACTTCTCACCCAAGGGGAATGGCCCAGTACAGTTCTAGTCTGAGGGTATTCATCCGGAACCATTAAACCAACCTAGCCCTGGAAAGGAAAGAGGTGTTGTAATATTCAACTTTCAATAATAATGTGCCATCTGCTGCGTCAGATTACTTCTGTGGGAGGGAAAGGGCTGTAGACAATGTTCTGCTCTTTGGGGATGCTCATGGAGATCATACTTGAGTGTCACAGAACACTTAGGAGGACATTCTCTGCTTCAATTGCTCCTGCCAGGTGTTTTCCCACACCATAAAGCTGAGCTTTGCTGCCCTGCTCTTTTGCCACCTTTTTCCTGTGGAATTTGTTAATGGCAGTGAGTGGGTTGCTGACATCCCCAGGAGTCACCCACGTGCTCAGAGCCCTTGTAAGAAGAAGTGAGACTGGTGAAGAAAGATTTCTGCATGCCTCAAGTGCCAGTTTGGGCTTCAGGGTGATGCCTTAGGTTTCAGCTTTTATATTTTTCAAATCCTGTACTGCTAGTGTAACTCTGAAGTTTTCTGTAGCTTGTTAAGTGCTGTTCTCTATGCTAAGATAGACATAACAAACCTCTGTAACTTGCTCTTCAAGGACACCCAGAACAAGAACTGCAAACCTTCATCTTGGGGAGAGGGGGGCAAGCCTGGGCAAATTCCATCCTTGCCTGGCTTCTGCTTGGGCAATTGATGCTGATATCAAAGTGGGAAGAACTCAGGAGCTGTCATTGTCCATTTTGGGATGCACTGAGGCAGGAGCCTCTGGAGCCCAGAGCGTGACCTCTGAAGGCCTTTCAAATTAAATACCACCTTTTTTCCTTTACTCCAGTCTAGCCTCTGTTTCTAGGTAGCAAGATAAGGCATCAAGGGAACCCAGATTAAACTCTCTTCAGCAGTTCCCTGAATACCCTTGGGGAATGCCCCTTTCCCCTGGGTTTCAACCCCTGTCTGGAAAGGATGGTTCCCTTTTCTCCTCCCTGAGCTGTGATAGCTTTCAAACACTCTAACAGATAAGAAATTAATATATTAGCTTGTAGCAGAGCATTATTCTATTTATCTTTCTAGAAGTACCATAGTTCTCTTCCTGTTAAAGAAAAAAAAATCTGTCTGTAAAATGAATTAATTGAGTATAAATGTGGCAGTAGCAGCCCTGAATCCAATAGTACTGGGACTCATTCCCCTGAAACCCTTCAAGGGAACTCCTCTCTTGTCTGGCCAGAGAGCAGAGGGCACACTCTGCCCTATCAGCACTTCAGCCTCAGCCACCAAAGTGCTAAATCATCTCTGTTTGCAGCCCAGGAATTTTCACGAGGAAATAAATTCATGTTTCCATGCAAGCTGCTCCAAAAAGGAGAGCAAGAGTGGCAGGGTGGGCCAGGGAGACAAGGCAGCAGCACTTAAAAAAGGCTGCTTGTGATTAATATATTCCATTTCACTGTGAGGATTACTATTCATGAATGTGTCTGGCAAACACGATGTGACAGGCCTAAGGAAGCAGCCAGACAAGTTCACCTATTCTTAGCTCAGTGTACAGCAAACTTCTGTTTGGAGGCAAGGACTCATTTTCCAGATCACATCTGAACATTTTTAGGATAATTGAGACAGCTGTTGGTGAAAAAACTGCTGTAGCTTGAAAATCACTTGGATGTTCATGCTGTCAGTAAACTGCTCTTCATGGGTCCTTGTGAAGGAGAGAGGAGACAGCACCTCACTTCTTACCTCAGCACGAGTTCAGGAGTGCTGGGGAGAGGTTTTCTGGAATTGGAAAGTTAAGAGTCCACTTTTATGGAGAAGGAATGAGGAGAGGGTTTAACATGCTTCAGTTCCTTTCTCACTACAAAATCGAAGACAAGACCTCAAGTCTTTACTTGAGTCAAGTATTTTTTGCTTCTTCTCCATCAGATGATCCCTGCTATAAACATCCATATTTATGAACCCTTCAAGTGAATCCAAGTCGTGAGCAGCCTTTTTTATTTTTTTACCCAGAAGTGTGGAGATATCAAACCAGATCCTTTCTCAAGATCAACACACAGAAATAAGCAAGCAGAGCTGACCTGCAGCCTCTACACCCATGTCTTCTCCAGGCTCTAGGAAATGAGGGTGTGGTTCTGACTCCTTAGTAGATCCTAGAGAGATCCCACCAAAAAGGTGGAGAAAGCAATTATTTTTTTAACTTGTCTCAAAATGTAACAATTACTCTACTTCTAAAAGGGAACTTCTGTAAGTTCCCAGGAGAAGAATGTAAATAATGAAAGATGTTTTGGTAAGGTGCTTTCCTTGACCAATGAAAGAGTTTTGTCTTTGTTTTCATATTTGTGAGACTGTGCTGCAGAGACACAGACACAGTCAGACAGAGACGATGCCTCCAGCTAACATGGCTGGAGGGAGAAAAGGTTTGATCTCTGTTCTTGATGTAAGTAAAGCCGCCTGAAAAATTCTATAAAGATGGAGTCATTTTGTGGACAAGCCCTAGCTATTAGGGCCTCATCTTTGCCACATAGGGTATTATAAAGTGGCTCAGCCTTGAATACACAAGAAGGTTTCCTGAACACACTTTCAGTGTGGATGGAGCCTGCACAGCAGCACTTCTGCCAGGCAGAGGGTCCAAGGTGCTGTGCCCAAGCCCTGAGCATGGCATCTGGATTAGCAGGAGAATCAGAGAGTGGCAAGTCACAACTGCTGATTGAAAAAAATTATCCAAAATTTTTGGCCAAACTCTCCTATGACATGCAGCTACAGCAAGGTGAATACTGCAGTCTAGAATTGGCCCTGGAGCAGAGGAGAAATGTTATATTTCCTAGCAGGATGATATCAAGATCTCGTAAGATTTTGTTTCCAAAAACAAAAATATCAAGTTTTGATCTATTTAGGATGACAGATCCTCCTCTTTGGCCAGTTGTCCATCAGATAAATCAACTTTCAAATGACCTTGTGCTGTACCTTTGCCACACCTACAGGATCGGTGCAAGGCAGAACAAATCCCATTTATTTTCCTGTGCCTTTGACACCCCAGGGATCTCTGCCACAAACTCCACCAAGGCCAACAGGAAATTCCCTTTCAGAATTACCTGTGAGATGCAGACCCAGGACCTGCTCCCAATGAAACAGCATTGTGCAAAGTTAATGAACAATCAGCCAATGTTTCTGTATCCACGATGATTGACAAAGTTCACAGATGGTTCCTTGTCTGCCAAGGCCCACTGCTGCCATCTGAAGAGTTTTTTTAATAATAAAATTACTATTGATTAATTGACATTTTCCTTTGCTGTCAGAATATGCACAAGCTGGGTTTTGCACCTAAATCTCTCTTGAAACATGTGCAGGGGTGTATTCCCTGCTTCCAAACTGAAAATCAGGTCACTGCCTTGAGTACTAGCTGGAGTTCTGATGAATGTTTATTTGGCACCATGTTCATACTGTTATGCACAAGCGCATAGAATTAAAATAATAATTTCTACTTGATTTCATGCTTCTCTGGCTTAATGGTCTCTGATGGTTTTCAGCAGATCCATTATACATACTTAAATATAGAAAAAAACCCACTGCATTAAAAAAAAAAAAAAAAAAAAGTAGTATAAACTGGTATCCAAATTTACTCCAAAAAAAGTTGGAAAGAAAATTGCAAATATGACTTCTGCTGGGATTTTCCACTGCTCCTTTTCCAGATAATATGACACTTCAGTATTTGTAATAACCAGTGGTACCCAAACCAATTTTCTTCTTGTCTCTACAAAACCCTGACAGCTCCCGTTTTTCCTTCAAGTGCAGTTGAATGTAATTAGCAAATTGCTCAAGGCATGATTAAAATGCCATTTTGTGGATCTGTGCTATCTTCAGGTCCTTCCTAAAGCCACTCACTCCCTGCCCAGCATAGCCTCAATGCCAGTCAAAGATCCTGTCACCAAATCAAGGGAAATTATTTGACACCTCCAGCGCTTTCCATGAGGTGAGAACCCACCGTGGCAGGAAGAGGTGATGCCAGAATGATTTCTTGCTTTTTCTTTTATACCCCTCTCACACACTCTTTTATAGTTTGATGTATTCTCAGTGCTTTTAGCCCACACACTGTGACTTCCCAAGGCTGATAACTCAGCTCAGCCCCACGGCACCGTTAAACCAGGAGAGCAAACATCCTGGGAGCCCCAGACACCAAGGGCCTCTCCAGAACACATTTTGGAACCTCAGACAGGCCCAGCCAGGGGGAAGGTTCCTCACAACGAGGGCTTCACTCCAGCCTCTCACTGGGGAATCTTTGATAAATATGTTAATTTTGCAAGGCCTATAATTGTGTGTATTTCAGTGTAACAGTGTACATGCATTTTGGGGCATTCCACCTGGACCAAGTGCTGCACCCAAGGATCCTGAAATAAATACCGAGGTAAAAACCCCTTTTCCCCATAAACCATGTTTTGGTTTTAATTTTAAGACCAGGAAAAGGCATCAGAGGCACAAAAAGGCTGCTGAAACTCCCAGGCAAAATGGGGATTGGCACTGCCTTGGAAAAACCTCCCCTTGGGCAGTGCCACAGAGTGTTGACAGGCTGAGTGTTCAGGGGCTTGTGCAGGGCCTCAGGAGAGGTTTCCTGGGAAGAGAAGGGAGATAATGGAAATGTTAATGTGTGGACATTCGCTCCCCTGAGCTTCACAGCACCGTTGGCTGCTCACCCCCATCCCCTTCAGCCTCCAGACAGTGCCTGCAAAGATTTGCTGTTTCATTCAGCTCAGCTTTAAAGTGTTTCCTTATCCCTGGTCTTAAAATTAAAACCAAAACATGGTTTATGGAGAAAAGGGGTTTTTACCTCGGGATTTATTTCAGGATCCATGGGTGCAGCACTTGGTCCAGGTGGACTTTTGGTGGGAAGGCTCAGGAGGCTGTCCTGGGAAGGTTCAAGTGTCTGTGGTCTCCCCACTGACCTCGCTGTCCTCAGCTGTTGTCACCTTCTAAAGAGATTGGTTGGTTTGGTTTTGGGTTTAAAAACACTTTATTAGCTTCTCTCCATTCCCACAAACCCCGAGTTATTTTTGTCTTATTCTGCCTCAGGGGGATAAATTGATATTGCTTAACTTTGCAAGGCCTGTTTATGCCTCATTTTCTTACAGGATCTCACGCCAGGAGAGCTGATACCCTCTGGTTATAGCTCTGTGAAAACGCAGCTCGTCTCCTCTCCGCTGTGTGAGCACACACATTCCATATGGAAAATATTCCCCAACCTCTGTCCTTTCCCAGCTTCCTCACCAGCATTGCTCCTTCTGTGTCCTTCCAAATTTGGGACGAATTCCAGCAAGACTGGTGTGTGTTAGCTGCTAGAAATAAATTATGGGAGGAAATTTAAGGTTTACCTAAGCACCTGTTAGTGCAGCTTGGCATGTCCAGCATTTTCTATAATCCCACTTTTTCCCCCAGTAGAAAGAAGGCCAGAATATGAGAATTTATCTGGAATTTTCTACCACTGCTATGTTACAACTGGGGGAATCTTACAATTCTGTCTTCATTGTCTCAATACAAACCTTGCTTTAAATTATTTAATAAGTCTTAGCAAGGACACAGCATTTCCAGGATTTCTGTCTATGAGTGGTTTTCATGGAAGTGAAATAGATTTGGACCTATCCCTGAAAAAATCGACTTCTCTAGGGAGCTGTGAATTTTGCATATTTAATTATTACAGAAGCATTTTTATTTGGTATTGTTCTGGCAAGTCTATATTTTATAAGGCCTCTGATGATTTATAATAATAAATGTTTTTTCAGCAACAGCTGGTCTCAGATCATTATCTTATCAAACACTATTTATTTATCCCACAAAATTTTTAACCCTTGTGTGCTTTCTTTTCTTTCTCTAGTCCCACTGTTTTATCTGGAAAAGGATCCATGGGCCTTTGGAATTAATTCACGGCACATTAAGGTCGTATGTTTTTGGAACAGATTTTAGGTAGTGCTCGAGCATTGGAGCTCCACCACCTGCAGAATTCGTGGCAGAATCCTCTCTCTCCATGGATGCTGCCTGCTCTCAGAGACAATAAGGGACACTCTGACCTTCTCACAGAGTTGTTACCCTCTGAACAAAAGAGATTTATTGCATTGGCAGCAGGCTGGAGGCTCCGGAGTGATGGCAGTGGGAGTCCTGCTCCTGGCACCGTCAGGGAAGAGGAAACATTTCCAGACCGTTAATGTCATGTTCCTTTGAAATTCCTGTCAGGCTCCACATCCAATGCTCCCATGGAGACAGGTCTGAGGTGAAACAGGGATTGAAATAATCCCCGTGGAAGGAACTCAGCTAAAAGTTGTTGGTTGAGATCCACGGAATGGATGCCAGCTCTGCTCGGGAAGCAGCTCCTGGCTGGGATCCTGGATGCAGCCTGCCCTAATCAGGATGCAGTGGTCCCACAGGGCTGAGCCAACTCCATCCTGCTGGCACTGGCACCACCCACACCTGTGCAAGGAAAGGCTGGGAATAAATCACAGCTTCACCTCTGCCTTCTGGGAGATGTGTCTGTGGCCCCTGGCTGGAGGGGACCTCATGCCATTCATAACAAATCAGGGAACCACAGAACAATTTGGATTGGAAAGGACCTCAAAGCCCATCCAGTGCCCCTCCTGCTGTGGGCAGGTGTGGTGCTGACTCCTTGGTGGATCTCAGAGAGATCACAGCAAAAAGCTGGAGAAAGCAATTCCTTTTTTAACTTGTCTTCAATTGTAATAGTTAACTCCATTTCTAAAGGGAACTTCTGTAGCTTCCCAGGAGAAATCCTTGACAAAGAATGTAAATATGAAAAAAATGTTTTGGTAAGGTGCTTTCCTTGACCAGTGAAAGAGTTTTGTCTTTGTTTGCTTTCATGCTTTGGGGAGACTGTGCTGGAGAGACAGACACAGTCAGACAGACAGACAACCTCCAGCTAAGAGGCTGGAGAGGGAAATGATTTTCTCTCTGTTTTCTTAATGATATCTTGATATAAATAAAAATCCTTCTGAAAAATCTATGAACATGGAGTCATTTGTGGACAAGCCCCAGCTATTAGGGCCTCATCTTTGCCACAGGCAGGGACACCTTTTGCTTTTCCAGGCTGCTCCCAGCCCCAATGTCCAGCCTGGCCTTGGGCACTGCCAGGGATCCAGGGGCAGCCACAGCTGCTCTGCGCCAGGGCCTGCCCACCCTCACAGGGAGGAATTCCTTACCCACATCCCCTCTAACCCTGCCCTCTGCCAGTTTAAAGCTCTATCCCCACTCCATGCACTCCACGCTCTCATCTAAAGTCTCTCTGCAGCCCCTGCAGGTACTGACAGCCTGCAATAAATTCTCCCTTCTGCTCCTCAGGCCAAACATCCTCAGCCTTCCCTGATGGGAGACGAGATCTGAGCGTTCTCCTGACCAGAGCAGAACCAGGAGGGAAAGAGGAGAAATGGAGCCATCATTCAGCTGCCTGCCCAGGGTTAATCATGGGAACAGAGGAGATTTAAGTTCAAATCCATCCTCCTTATTTGAAGCAGAGAATTGAACTTGACACCTCTCCTCATCCCAAATCGGAGTGCATTAACCATGAGTCCAGAGAGTCAATCCCTCAGTTTTCCTCTTCCTTCATCTCGAGCACAATTGAAGTTGACATTATTTAAACACAGAAGTAACTTCAAGGAAATACAGAGGAGATTGGGCACAACCCAAGGCCGGAATGCTCCGGAATGTTCTGTAGGAGCAGCAGGAAGGGCACCAAACCTGAGCTCTGATAAAACAGAAAATGGAAGGTGCATAAAGCTGAGATAACGTCACAAAGTGTGAATGTAACCCAATATCTACTGAATGTGAGCTGTGTTTTCACTGACATTGCACAGCTTGAACTGAATGGATATTCAATTTGGACATTTTTTAAATCAATTCTTCACGTTTTTAACTGAAAAAAAATATGGTGGCATGAATTAAAGATAATAGAGGGATTGGTACAACAACTATTGATCAAAAAGCAAAATAAATATTCTTATTGAATAAATAACAGGCAAGGCATGACCTTTATCACGAGACTTTTGACCTGCTATGTAATATGTTGAATACATAATGCTTTTCAAAAGTTTAAAATAGGGTCATTTGAAGATCCACCTGTTTTGAGAAGGTGTAAGTTAGCATGCCAAAAATTGCAGCCTTACATGGCATCCAGTTCCCTGGGAGGCTCATAGTCAAACAAATCAGAAAATCATTGAACTTAATTTCTTCTGGTCAGAGGTCATCAAATTTATAGAGCGAGAGCACAATAATTCAAGAGGGAATGAATTCTGAAATGCAAATCTCAAATAGGAGGCAGAGGGCATTTTATTTTCCCCTTGTTGTTGCAGTTTTGGGGCTTTAAGCCTGTTTAAGTTTAAGTCTGGCTTCACCCCTCCATCCTTCAGCACATCAGGGTGTTTTATCACGAGAAATCCACACAAGCTCCCAGCTCTGGCTCCCACCTTCCTCACCCAGGTGCACACTCAGAGCTGCACTAACTCACACCATGAGCAGAGCATACAGCAGCTCCTGCCAGCTGAAATGTCTACACATGGACTTCCAGAGAGACTTTTTGTCTTTGTGATCTCAGTCAGAGCACGTTTACTGACCCTTGGGCTGCCCCTCAGGTGGATGGAGCTCAGGAGAAGTTGCCCTCAACAAGGGAAATGCCATTTGTGACAAATATCTGAGAGTGTTCAGTTATTTTCCGAGTGACTGCTTGGGCTCCTCTCTTTCCTTCCGCGTCACTCAGTCACAACCCTCACCCAGGAGCGTGGGCAATGGCAGCTTGTCAGGGAGAAGGTGTTCTTTGGACCCTGACTCCTGGCCCAGCTGTGTTCCTTGTTTCAGTGTCCCATGTCCTGAAAAGATGAAATGAAGCTTCTTTCTGCTGTTTCAAATCTTGTTTATTTCTTGTTCTTATCAAAGTTTGGGAGGCACAGACTGTGCTGTGACCTCCAGGAACACGAGGACAGAATGGCAAAGCTACCAAAGCAGGTAGCTTTTATATCTATTATCAACCAGTTAGAAAACTTTACCTATCTTATTTTGTTCTCAAAACCAGTGAATATCAACCTTATTTTCATGTCTCCTCTACACTAAATTCTATCTACCAATTAACAAACCACAGGAACTCATGTCAGAGAGAAAAAGGAAGAGAAGGAGAAGAGAGAAGAAGATGAACAAGAAACAGCCAACACCCTAGAATCTCCATGTTGGCTCCATATAATATATATAGCAAAACCTAAAAACTCCAACTCTACACTTTGTGGTGCACTAAACAACATCTCCTCATTTCTTTGGTGCTCTCAGCTCACCCAGAATTGGGGGTAAATGCTCCCACGAGCTTGGTTCGCAGGCCAAGCCTTTTTTGAGGAGCTCTGAGGGTAAAACAAACACTCAGAGGAGTAGGAAAGGTTCCCAAGCTTTTCCTGACTCCAACAGCAGCTGAGGCAGCAAGAGCCTCAAATGATGGCATCCTGTTGCCCTGGCTTTCCTTACCAGGTCTTGTTTTCTTCTCTAAGTAACGCCAGCTCCATTCTCCAGCACTGAGTGCTCCCTGCTCCCTGGAGCCCCACAGAGCCATTTCCCAAATACACCCTGCAGGTTCCTCCAACAACAGAACAACCCCTGGGAAGCCTCAGTCATTGGTTTCATACCCCAGGCAGCCCCCAAATCCAATTTATGATGAGACTATTTTGATTCCCGACACCTGAGTTGGGTGTTCCGCAGAGCTGAGGTGCTTGGATGAAGACTCTGAGTATGCACAGCAATGCTGGAAGAACCTCCCTGTTTCACTGAGTGCTTTACAAACTCACTGTGACAGTTTTCCCTTTGAGATTTTCAGAAGCTAAAAGTAGAGGAAAAGTCTAAAAAGGCAGGAGGATCCAAGTCTCAAAGTAGAGAGTTTTGTAAAGCTTTTAAATGCATCCTCTGGGAATTGCTGTTCATATTTTTTTTCTATAAAATCCCAAAACTTACAGATTGATTCTCATATTGGTTATTTTATTGTTCTTTTATAGAAGAACAGACAAAAGTACTCTGTGTTTTTTGCATTTTTTGGTGAACACAGGAGCTCCATTCCCTTCTCACCAGCATTTGCTCTAAATGAAGGCAAAGTTTGAAGCTGATTAGTGATATTTATGGTTGTTGATTCATTTTTTTTTTTAATAAGTGGTGGAGCAGGGGAAAAAAAAAACAAGTGACCAATCAGATAATAAAGATATGTTTATGTAGAGCCTTATTTTGCTGGGCCTGAGGAGCAATAAAGAGAAGAATACACAGCAAGTATGATGAGACATCTCTAGGTCTGCAGCCACACTGAGATGGTCCTTTGAGAAACCCCATGAGCCAGAAACAGCTTCTGTATGCCCTGAAGAAAGATTAAAAGGAGGAAAAAGAAAGAAATAACTGAGATAAGATGAGGAGGGTTGGGGTTTTTGTTGTGGCTGGAAGGGCAGCTGCAAGGGGAGGATGTTCCAGGAGGGTTGGGAAGAGAAATGAGTAAAAACATGTAGAGTTTGAAACAATAGAGAGAAGAGGCAAAGGTGACTTGAAAATCAAGAATTCAAATGACATGGGGAAAAAAAAAAATAACTGACTCAGTAGCAGGGGAGATTTGGAAAGGAGGGTTCAGCTATTGCTGTTCTGGTTGTGTTTATAATAATGAAGTGGTCTAAGAACAGCAGATCAAAAGCTTCCATTTGAAGCGAATTAACTTGTGCAATATCTTCCACTTTTCTATTTAAAGGTATTTTGCATTCTTCCTTTGAAGACAAACTGTGTTTAGAATTATTGCAGGAAGGACCAACTTCTTTAAGCCAGAGGAAACAAAGCAGAATTGTGGTGTATGAAATGCAGCAGATGTGTCAAGTTAGGATGTGTAAAGTTAGGAAGTGCAAATTTCTCTTAAACACAGAGAAATATTCATGTTGCAGCTCAGGTTTATGCACTGGATCATGTGAAATGCATCTTCAGGAAATTCTGCTGTCTTGGGAGGCTGACACGTGGAGGAGACAATGCCCTCAGCAATCCACACACTGCCACCACTTTCAATTTTCTGTAATCTTGTGATTCACACCTGCAAGTGAAATAGCAGCAAATGGCTTTTTAAGCATTATCCAGTGGAAAGTGTCGGTGCCTTGTGTGTTTACAGCCATATGCACAAAACCAGAGCTTGAGTCATCAGCTCCTGATGGAACAGGGCCACACAGAGGGACAGGGGACTTGGAACAGTGACTTGGATGGAAAAAGACTGGGAATAGAACTTCTCTGTTCATGTGATGCCTTGTGTTTTAACTCTCACAGTTTTCAAATCCTGCACTGCCCAGTGTGTAGCTCTGAAGTTTCCTGTAGCCTGTCAGCTTCTGCTCTTTCATGTTGGTTAGATGTAAAAAAGCCTCTCCAGTTCGCTCTCCAAGGACACCCAGACTGTCCTGGGAGTCCTTGGTGTAAACCAACATCTTGGGAAGGGGGGAAAGCTTAGGGAAATTACATAATTAACTAAAACTTTGATTGGAGAATTATGATATGTAAATGGATCAAACCTACAAAAGTGTGAAGAACTTGGGAGCTGTCATTGTCCATGTTGGGATGCACTGAGGCAGGAGCCTCTGGAGGCCAGAGTGTGACCTCTGAAGGCCTTTCCAATCAATCCCTCCTTTATTCCTTTATTCCTGTCTGGTCTCTGTTTTTTAGGTGGCCATTTAAGGCATCACATGCATCCTGCAGGGGGTTACTCTGAGTCAAATATCACTAAAGGAAAGGGGGAGACTACCCCAGACTTGGGAAAGAAACACTTAAAGCAACCTCAGGGTAATAACTCAATATTCTGGGATGTCCTGGAGAAGGAACTTTCAGATCAAACACCTGCTTCACTCTGGCACATCCAGGTACCTTGGAGTCATGACTACTCCGCCTGGAATTTTCAAGGGAGCACCAGATCATCCACAGGTGAGACAAGGAAAAAGACAGGGCAAGTTATTATATAAAACCTCACTGAAAATTCTCAGCTGAGTTAAGAAAGGAACATTTTTAAAGACCCAACCCTGCGTCCTGATCACTCTTTTTTCACTTTATATTTTCTGCCCACCCACATGTCCCTACACAGCCAACTTCCACGGGCAAATCACACAACCTAAAATCCTTCTGGAAGTATCCAACCTCTTCAGCCCAGCCATAAACCAGATTCAGGCACAGTTGGGAGCTTTTTTCTGGTGGCTGAGTGCCCCTAAAGCCAGTGGAGTCTCAGGATATGCCACAGAGGGGATGCAAGCCTCAGGGTGTTGACATCTCCTGGCAACACAAAAATCAAATAGGGGAAAATTGAGAATTCACAGTGTCCTGCAGACCAAACCTATCAGCAGGGAGGCTGAGCTGTCCTTGCTGCCTGGGCCACAGGAAGCAGGAGGGATCTGCCTGGACCCCTCTTGCTGTTCCACATCTGAGAAATGAAGTGAAATAGGGCTCTGTGGTAGCTCTTTGAGAGGGCGAAGCATCAGTCATGCTGCTCGCTGAGAGCACTGCACTTCCAAAAGCCTTTTGGAGTAGTTACCAGTCCTTTGAGGGACTGTGAATGCACTTCACTGGTTTGAGCAGAGATATCAGCACGCAGAATAACACCTTTAAATAAGGTATAACCTTCACAATCAGAGAGAACACAAATGTCAAAACATTTCAGCAGATAATTAATCTGAGCAGTTTGCTTGAGTTGCTGAGAGGAGAAGATGGATTTTGGTACAAATTGACTCACCTGGTTATTTCTCTCCTGGCAAATCCACGTTTTGATTCTCTCTAACATTGTCTTTGCTTTTTCGAGAGCATATCAGATTTGATTTGAAAGTAGAGCAAACAATATATTTTTTTTAAAGTCTTCATGTATATTTTATCCTAAAGCGATCTGTATCATTATTGATTGTTCCTGCAATAAGAAAGTTAATAGGATGAATTGCAAGTAGTTGCCATAGAAACCACCACTGGTCTCTTTCTCTTGGAGAGGAAGCACACAATTAATTTGTCTTTTAACCTACTTTATTGCTGCAAAGTCCATACAAATGCAGCAGCACAGGTCCAGATTCATTATACACTTCTGTGTCATTGTCCTCTTAAATCACCTTTTCAGATACACTTTTGAAAGTGTTTATTGGAAAGAAAGTTTTCATTCCATGTATTTTCCTGCTGTCTAATTTGCCTGGGGTGAGAGCAGAGCTGGTCAGGCAATGAGGATTCATTCTTTTCCTTCCCATCCCACACTTCACTCCCATGCCCTTCCCTCTCCCCTGCCAGCAAAACACTTTGGCTCAGCCCATCCCTGTGGCAAAACCCATCAGCTGTGAAACCAACACACCTCTCTGGGCTGGACTGGAGGTGGTTTACTCTTTCTTACTGAAAGGATTTGATTTTGATGCTTTTATCACATTATTCTGGCATTATTAATGCAGGTTTGGGCAGTTTTGCCTGAATAAGAACTTTGGGATTTGGCATACATTAAATCCACCCCATTCCAGGTCAACTGGAGGAAAATATCTGTTATCTTCTGCTGGAGTTTTCTGGGGGCTGTTGTCCCAATACAGACATTAAACAACAGTGGAGGAAAATGTTTCTGATTCGGTTTGCACTCCTTTTACACCAGAGAACCTCAACGTCCTTCATGTGACTTCTGCTTCCCAGCTGTAAATCAGAACAGTGAACACTTTGGTACTTCCCTTCATTTGAAAGAAACCAGGTTTTGTAGGGAAACTTTGTCCTGTAGGTTTTCCTAGTTGCACGTGGATAGTTTGTGTTGCACTTTGGCTAATAAGGGACACAGCATGAGTCAAAAGAGGTGCATAGTAATAATACTAATAATAGTAATAAGTAATAATAATAATAATAATCTTCAATGTGTGCAATTTTAATTTTTTTAAAAGTGCTAAAAATATCTGGAAATATATCCATAAAATAATACTGAAAGTGCCCACATGTATTTAACACAAAGGAAGTTCTCTCCTTTCCCTCATCAACACAGCTGTTGATGACCACAGACCCAAAGCCAAAGTGATCTGTGGAAAACATGGAATGAGCAGCAACCTCCACAGCTGGCTGTGCAAAGCAGAGCACTCCTGGGTGGGGCAGGACACACAAACTGGAAAACACAGGGCACCACAGATTGTCAAGGGGTCATTTCCACCCTCAGCCTCCTCACCAAGAGGAAATAAACCCCAAAACACTGAAGTGAAGGATGTCTGCAGCAAACGAGGAACAGAGATGTGGTTATCCCAAAACACTTCACTCAAAGTCATCTATTGTGGACACTGACAGCTTGGTCAGAGGAGAATTCTCAGCTTTTATTCATCATCATCTGTGAGAATCAGGTGCCTCCTCACAGATCTGACAACCATGAGAAAAGTTTTCTCCAGCTGTGGAAAGAGAATTGCTTCCCACAGCTAGAGGATGAGAAGCAGAGAAAGTTTTGTAAACCATCTGGGATGTTTTGAGAATATTTATCTCAATGGTATTTGTTGCTTTTGTTATCCTAATGGATTTCTCTGTAGCTGCTCTTGTCTCTCTCTGCTCCTGACCATGGCTGGAGAAGCACCAGGTCAGAGAGAACAGCTGGATCTCTTTGGAGATCTCTTTGTCCTGTCTGCTTGTTTGCTTTGCATGAAATATGCATGAAATAAAGAAGATATCTTGCCTTCTGATGAAGTTATTCTTATGCTGCAGTGGCCTGAGTTGCAACAATCTATGAAACACCAAAAAGAGCTTTGGATTGGGATTCAAGCAGAAAGCAGAGTTTTGCTGTGAAAAGTTCTTCCCTAGCAACTTGTGGAGCCCAAGGGAATTATTCCCACCTGAAATCCCACCATAAGCTCAGGCCTGAGCCGACAAGGACACAATTGCAGCTTTACTCCATAAAATGGGAGCTCAGCCCCCAGGCAGATCTGCCACGGAGGTTTTTGTGTGCATGCAAAGGGACAGGGACAGGGGGGAAGAGGAGAACAGAGACCCCACAGAGATGCACCAGAGAGGAGGGGTTGAAAAGGCTGAGGAGGACAAAAGGTGAAAAACAAATAACTCAGAGATCAGGGAGTGGGATCCTCACAGGCACAGCTGCAAGAGGGGAATTTTAAGCAAATTCCTGTCAGAGGAGAGAGCAGAGGTAAATCCCTGTAGATGGGTCATTCATTTTTACCACCTCCTACAACTTCAACTCTCAATTTAAACTTTTATTAGATCCTGCCTGGACACCAGAACTTGCTGAAACATGGCACAAACAGTGGGATCTTTTTATTTTTTTGTAGTTTATTTTTGGGTTGGCTGATAGAATTGTTTGTTATAAGCATGAAAAGTGAGATCATGCTTTTGTTCTCATGAAAGTACTGCAGCCAGCGCAGGGGGAACATATGAGAAGAATGTCTTTTTAGAAAACCAACCCAAAAGAAAACAACTTGAAACAAACAACTGAGGATTTAAAAACCTTAACAAATGAAGTGGAGCTCACAAATTAAAAAAAAAAAAAAAAGTCTGAAGATTAGTACATGAAAGAACTGTTAAGGTAATTCAAATAGTAATACAAAAGTGAGATTTTTATTAAAAAAAAGGTGTGGGTTTTTTTTTTTCTTTCCTTTCTTATGAGCCTGAAGTGAACTTTTGTTTTGCTTTTTAAGAGAAAGCAGTGGCTGATCTATTCATGTTTGTTGACAAAAGCACTTCAACAGCTCAAGGAGGAAGAAAGGTTCGATAGAAAAGAGATGTCAGTCACTTCCCACAGCAACAGTGGTACCTGTGAGGGGGAAAGACAATAGAAAAACAGTTTCTATCAGGACTTGCCTCCTGAGGGGCAATAAAACAACCACCATGGACCCAATTCTCCACAGAAAACTGATTTGCAAGCTAATGGTTCTCCTCATTTCAGCCTTTAAAGGTCAGCCTGTGTACAGGTGGAAGAGACAAGAACCACAGCCAGGACAAGATGTGCCAGACCTGCAAAACCCTTGTCCCCCATTTCCCTGTGTCTCAGCTAAACCTGGCTCAGTGTATCTGTGCCAGTCGTGCCTTTAATCTCAGGTTTAATTTAGAATTTCTCATCAGCAGGATTAGATCTCTGTGTCTGCTCCCATCACCTGGTAAACAAAGGCATCCAGCAAGGATAAAGTGAATTAAGTGAGAAGATTCCCAACCTTTTATGGCTTTGTGATGCCAATGCCCTGGTAGCCTGCAGGCCTCGTTCAGCTCTGTTTTCACCCTCCCAAAGAATGCAGACACCGTGCCACAGGACAGCAGTTTTATTTCCTTTTCTGTGCCTAATTATTGTTCAGAGGACAGAGAAAACAGGTTTTTTCCCCCTCAGGACTCTGAGGCACCGGGAGAGAGCACAGCATGTGTGTTTGACAAGAGGGAGCCTGAAGTCTGTGAGTAATGCATGAGATGGCACCCAAAACCAGTACCAGCTTCTTCAGAGCTTGAATATCATCCATCCCGTCCCATCCCATCCCATCCCATCCCAGTGATCCCATCCCATCCCATCCCAGTGATCCCATCCCATCCCATCCCATCCCATCCTATCCCATCCTACCCCATCCCATCCCATCCCATCCCATCCCATCCCAGTCTCCCTCAGCCTGGTTCCAGAGCTCAGCAGTGGCAGCCTGGTGCCTCCAGCCCCTCTCAAGTGGGGACATCCCAAAGCTCGAGGCCAGCCTGTGACACCTCTCTGAGCTGTGCTGAGCCCTGGGGTAGATCTCCTCCTACACCTCATCCTTTATTCCTGCATTCTTTCCCTCCATCCTTAAATTCTTCACCTGGTTGAGGCAGCAAGTCCTGCTTTTTGCTGCTCACAGCCATGCCCAGTTTTTGGATGTTTTTAACATCCTCCCAGTTCCTCCAAGCTGACAGAAACACGATTTTCCTCAAGAGAAATCAGGGCTTTGTATTGTCACCACTATTTCTGCATTTAGGCCATAAATGCTGCAATCAAATATGTAGATTATCACTGTATGTTCAATCCATGGCTGCATTTTAGCTGCTCCAGATCTTTCAGTTATGAACTTTTTGTGTGTTATCAAAGAAGCTTCCAAATTAGAAAAAAAAAGAAAGAAAAAAAATCCTTGCTCTAGCGTTTTTTTAATTATGAGGATATTTATTCAGGTTTCCCCTCATGTTTTTTTTGTATACCCCAGGCAGGTTATTTTATGAATACCAAGGGACTGGCTCTATTTTTTACTTGCCCCTGTGGGTTGTGATGTCAGTGGAGTTATTTTGAATAACCCTATTATAAAATAGGTCAGGATCAGGTACTTTTAGTGGATGAAGAGTGTGGTTATTACTCTGTATTAAAATTTCCCATTGAGCTTTATAAACTTTCTCAACACATCAGCAGAACTTGTGATGAAAGCTCTGAAAGCCAAAGCTTTAGTCATTAGTATTATTTATATATTCAATGTTTTGGTGTTATCCATTGCCCTGGAAGTCTCATTTAATGATCTGGTCTGGGTGGGCAGTTGTATGGTTTGGTTGCTTTGCTGGACTCTCCCAACATCTCCTCTGTTGGAATTCTCCACCATAAGCTTAATTTTAATAAATAAATCATGTGTTTTACCATAGTGCTGCCTGAGCATAGACCTGGCTGTGCTAGGCACTGGAAAACTGAAAAAGAGGCCTGAAACACAGCAACAAGCCGAGGAAAGTTGGCAGAAAAGCTTCAGGATGAATGAGATGGACAAGATCAGGGCTAGGACAAGGAGAGACACACAGAGGGAGCAACAAGATCCTGCAGGAAGCTCATTATTCCCATTTTGCTTTGATTTCAGTGGGTGGCAGGCTCCACCTGCTCCAGCAGGATTTAACCACCCACAAAACTAAACCAGAAAGGAAAGGAGCAAGCACTCAGCCAGTTGAGGTGAAAAAATATTCCGTGTAAAAGCTGCACAGGATTTTGGGAGGGTCCAATCTGATGGATAACTCACGCCCCAAGGGCAGCATCGTTGCCTGAAGTTGTTTCCTGCTCCTGCTGCCCCCCCAGCTGCTCTGGCACCCATCACCATTTCCCTTTGCCTTCCCATGACCCAGTTCAGCAGTGCCTTTTCCCATCTTTTTAGAGGTGTCCCAGACTGCAGGATGCTGGTGGGCAATAAGCACTCGATTTTAGACCCAGGCAGCATTTCCCACCCAAATTCCACCACAGCAGCCCCAGTTTGGCAGCTCTGGGGCTCCAGAACTGGCAGGGAGAGGCTTTGACCAGGAGAGAGGGAAGGCAGCAGCTCGTGCTGGAGCTCTCTGAGCATCAGACACAGGAGATACTGGGAATCCTGGAATGGTTTGGGCTGGGAGGGACCTCGAGGGAGGCACAAATGACACAGAGCCTTCTCTCACCCCACAGGCTCTGGAGGAGCTGCGGGTCTGGCTCAGGGTGTCTCATTAGCAGGAGAAGGAACATCTCACTTGCTCATCTCCGCGGCAAATTTCTTAAACAAAGGTTGATAATTAAGCCCAGGAGATTGTCCCTTTTCCCAGCTTCTCTGGGAGGGCACTGGGAGCTGCTTGATTGCCAGATCAAGCCTGGATACCTGGAATTACGAGCAGAGCATGAGCAGGAACATGGCAAATAGAGCTTTTTTAAGACCTTGTATTTCTTGCAGCGGGGATGACAAAGCTGTGTGTTCCCATTAAGGAAGAGGTGGAATGCTGGAAGCCTCACTGGAGGTGTGGTGCTGCTGCCTGTGCTGACACACATGTTTGGAATCATTATTTGCCTAATGACATTAATGAATTTGTCCAGCCTGCTGCAGCAGTTCAGTTCCATCATCATTCTGTTCTTTGGGAAAATGTTAAAAGCATAAGCTGAGGGGGGAAAAAAAAAAATCAAACTGATTTCCCAGCTAGAGAAAACTATTGCATCTAAATTGTACATTAACTGGGCTGTGTTCCACACAAAGGAACATGAACTTCTGCTGCACCATTTTTTTTCATATTCAAGATAATTATGTATTTGTCCTTGCCTTACCTTGTTCCTTTTTTGCAGCTCTAGTTACTTTTTTCTAATAAGAACTCATTTAAATGCTCGGATTAATAAAAGGACTGGTCAATGTGATAGGTTATTGGAACAAAATCATGTGCTAAATCCTGCTCTGCTGTTAACTGATTCCACTCCAAATGATGTGCAGCACCTGAGGGTTCATCCCCACAGCCTTTCTGAGTGAAAAAATACATCTGTATCTCACTGGTGTGTCCCTTCTGGATGGTTTTTAATGGTGATCATTGAGTGGCAAGAGGGAGCTGAGGTGTGGGGGGCCCTGAGGGCATTCAGAGCTCTTGATGGACCTGACCAGCCCCATCTGGGTCTCCCACTGGGGTTTCTGTTTAAGCTCAGCCCTGGGGTCTTAATCTGGTTTGAGCTCTGCTGAGGGAGAGGTGTTCTGTGCCTTGGTTGTGACCTGAATTCAGCTGGATTGGCTTCTCTAACTGCACCTCGGAGCTGCTTTGTCACCACTGATTTCGTGGTCTCAGCTCTTGGCTGCCCCTGGACCTGCCCTCTGTGCTCAAGTGATGCCTTAGGTTTCAACTTTTATATTTTTCAAATCCTGTACTGCCCAGTCTGTAGCCCTGAAGTTTCTTAGAGCCTGTTAGCTTCTGCTCTCTCGTGCTGGTTAGATGTAACAAACTCTTTCTAGGTTTGTTCTCCAAGGACACCCAGACTGTCCAAGGCCTGAAACGTGTAAACCAACATCTTAGAAGGGCAGCAAGCTTGGGGAAATTACATCATTAACTGAAGCTTTAATTACAGAATTAACCCTGATATAAAAATGAACCAAACTTATAAAAAGTGTGAAGAACTCGTGACTTGCGGTCCATCTTGGGAGTAGCCTCTGGCCTGCCCAGGGTGTGACCTTTAAAGGCCTTTCAAATAAATACCTACCTTTATTGCCTTACTCCTGTCTCCTCTCTGTTTTTAGGTGGCCCTCTCAGGCATCACAGGCACTGTGGGCTGGCTCTGGTGGTAAACCTCCACCCTGTGCTGGGCTCTCTGGCAGGAATTCCCACCACCAGCATGTTGGGAGGAACCCAGAGGTTCCTTGGGGTGTGCTGCTAAGGGAATTTTCCAGCCTAAATGCTTCTGTGCTGTGGAGGAATCCTGCATTGATGGGCCCTGAATTATTTTTAAATTTTTATCTACTTATATCCTAAAGGATGTATAGGAAACAATGTGAGTGTCAGGACTTCTTGCTCCTGTTTTTTCACTAGAACTCCCCAGGTTTTAGAGACACTGAAATACCTGTGGGTGACTTTACACTACTCTCATCCCTAAAACGCTTTTTCCCTTGTCAGACAGCCCCTGGCAGCAGCTTTCCTTGGCATCCCCTCTTTCTGCCTGCTCCAGGTGGCATCTCCTGTGCTCCTCTTCCCACATCCCTTGTGGGAGCGTGGCCTGGTTCCAGGGGTGCTGAGTGTCAGCAATCAGCAGGGCTCTTGTGTCTCCAACAATGGGACCACGCTGAACACAGCTCTGCACAAAAGACTCTGCGAAAAAAAGCAGATTATCAAGCACAAAACCCATAATAATCCTGCTCAAATTCCACAAGGTAAATTTGCTCACGTCTCTGAAGGACAATAGGATTGTCATGGCATTGGGGGAAAATAAAAGCAACTCTAATATTGCATAAAGTCCCTGCCTTTTTTCCCTTCTGCTGGTTTGTCTCGAGACTGCTGCAACAAATCCTGTGTCTGAGCGAATCATCCAACGTGATTAGACCCTGGATTCCTGCTTGTAGATGAGCCTAGAGGAGAATGTCCAAGATCTTTGAAGCTGAAAATTGAAAAATGAATAGCAGAGGGAAGCCAGATCTCAGAGCTCATGTACAGCACTGCAGAATGCTTCACAAAACTCCTCTGTAATTGCACTTAGCAGATCAGCTGCTCTGAGGGTAGTGCCTCGCCTTCCTCGCCTATTACCTTGTCGCTGGTGAAGCAGGGAGGAAAAATCAAGTCATGAGCGTGTTTTAACCTCTAAATTTCACTCTACCTGTAAAACAAGAGGTTGCATTAACCTTTGCAAGAGGGAGTAATAGCTGATAATTTATATGTGCAATTTGAGGAAAGCACAGTTCCGTGGGGTGATTACTGCAATAAATAACTGAAGTAGAACACCCTTGTCCTAACATAAACCCAACTCCATTTTTCCCCATTCTCTGTGTGAGGAGTGGAGCTGGGAGGGCGTGGGGGAGGGAAGGAAGCTGGAAAGGAAGCAGATGCAACTCTCCCATGGAAGCCAAAGGGATGGGGAGAAGAGAATTTAAGACCCAAGAGATGAGATCCTGTTTTTTTTTCTGCAGTAACATCAGTGTGTTCCCATTGTGTTAGGACAAGCAAAAATAGAGAGGCAGTAGCAGGGGCAATATATGCTATTGTACAGGTAAATTGTTTAGGGCAAGAACTGTCCTTTAGTTTTATGGGAACATTACCTGGCACAACCTTGTTCAGCCCAACGAGTGGAATTTCACTGAGCTGTGAGCCAAAGTGATGGCAATACTATTACACAGGTAATAATAAGTCTGTGACCTTTGATAAATATTTTTGGCTTAGCTTCATTTTAATTTAAGAATGTCTCTATGTAGCAGGAGCATCCATCAAGGTAAAACCTCCTTTCTAAAGCAGCTGAAATGTTGGTTCTCTCTGCCAGCCCCTCTTTGTGCTTTGCTGCAGGAGCACTGTTTGCTTTATCTCTTTACCATGGCTTTTGTAATCTATATTTTTTTCCCCCACCCCTGTCTGTTGCTAAGCTTAATAAATAAAATACAGGACAGCCCAGCAGGGAAACACATTCCAGGAGAGAATTTGGTGGGGATACAGGGTTGAGAGGTTGTTGTAAAGAAGAGTGGAGTGGAGGCCCTGGCAGAGGGTGTCTCTTTACACTCTTTTCTCAATTCCCCACCACGCAGCACTCAGCTGTGCCCATTCCAAGGTTTTTGCCTTTCCCTCGCTGGCTGAGGGAGTTTTTGGCTGGATACTCCTGCTAGATGAGCTGCTGCAGGGTGGTGGGAGGAGATGAGAACCCACAGAAACCTCCAGGACGGCCAAGAGCTGGAGTGCCCAAGGGCAGCAGCAGGACAAGCTCTGAACCAGCTCTGCCCACCAGGCAGGTGGCTGCTGCCTCTCCTCCCAAAGAGCCCCCAGGGCAGGCCTGACTGGCTCTGCTGCCCTCCAGAGTGGCACTCCAAGGAGGAATTACACTGCTCAGCCCATCCAGAGCCGCCTGGCCCAGCAAACACCCGTGCCAGCCTTCTCTTTGGTTCTACTGCCAACAGAGCATCCAGGAAATTCCCCAAACCCCCAGCCCAATCTCCAAACCCCTGGCTTTGCACTCCCAGCCCTCTCTTTGTGACTTTACCCTGTTCCACTTGCCCAGCCAGGCTGCCCTGGCCCAGCCAACCCTCGTTATTCCTGGGGCTGTTATGGGAGAGCTGAGGTGGCTGTGATTGCTGTGATTTTTAATGGTTTTTTTTATGTTGCAAACCTAGCAATAACTCTCCAGCAGACTTATTCCACTGGCCTAGTGCCTGTGGCCATAATGAGCATCTCTAGCAGGGAATTGCTGCACACTGCAGATGAGGTAGCCTGTAGTTTAGTCCTCATCAAGCTCCTGGGTGTATAATCAAAGAGAAGTTGACAGAGAAATTAGAGTTGAATGCAGAAATGATTTATTGGTTTTCTTCCCACAGTGAAGAGTTTGCGGGCTTTTTTTTAAACTTAAAATATTTTCTTTGCTGAAAATCCCAATGTGTCATTCATTTTTTGAGTTTCTAACACCTTTTCAAACTCTGCACTAGGAGTTCTGGAAATATCCTAAATTAGGAAAATCAGAGTCAAACTCTTGTGGGTTTTCTGTCAAGTGACTATTACTAAGACGTGACCTACCTGTCAAATACATGATGATTTTCTTCCCTGAAACTGCATTTCTCAGTGCATGAGCTCTCCTGCAAAAATCCCACCCATCCCAGCTGCCCACAGCCTTCTCCATCTCTGAGACAATAACACTTAACTCAGACGTGTCAGAGAGAACAGACCTCTCTTAGCCCTCAGGGTGGAGGTTCCACCTTTGCCAGCCAAATAATCAGCCTGGTCCTCTCTAGGAATTTTTGGGCTGAATTTTGGATTCAAATGGAGACCAGCACAGCAGCTCGGTGGGTGATCTGATATCTTAAATGGCTCCCTAGAAACAGAGACCAGACAGGAATAAAGGAATAAAGGAGGGATTGATTGGAAAGGCCTTCAGAGGTCACACTCTGGGCTCCAGAGGCTCCTGCCTCAGTGCATCCCAACATGGACAATGACAGCTCCCGAGTTCTTCCCACTTTGATATCAGCATCAATTGCCCAAGCAGAAGCCAGGCAAGGATGGAATTTGCCCAAGCTTGCCCCCCTGTCCCCAAGATGAAGGTTTGCAGTTGTTGGGCCCAGGAGGGTCTGGGTGTCCTTGGAGAGTGAGCTGGAGAGGCTTTGTTATGTCAGTGTGAGCATGAGAGAACAGCACTGAACGAGCTCCAGGGAACTGCAGAGTTACACTGGGCACTGCAGGGCTGGGAACAGAGAAAAGTTCAAACCTAAGGCATCAGACCCAGTGTAGACCTGGATGGTGAAACTCAGGGGTGAAAGGAGCTGTGATGGTGCTCTTTGAGGGGCTGGTTAAGCTCCCACAGTGTTCTTGTGGTGATGGCACATGAGAGAGGTTTAAATGTGCAATAGAATTGGTTCTTCAGGCCATAAAGGTGTTCTGTTGCCCTCTCCTGGAGGGCAGGAGCCACTGTGCCTGTTATGAGGGAAAAGTAGCTTGAGCCAGGTGATTTTAGTGGAGCTGACAGTAGTGTATGGAGGGAAAAAAGGCATCAGACCCTCTGAGATGTTCCCCTCTCCCTGTGCCTGCTTTTCACGAGCTCTCCTTTGTGCCTGTGGTTCTGCACTTCTCCTTTTCCAGCAATCTCAAAGCTCTTCTGCTGGTTGCTCATTTCCTGGAGCACCCACCTCGTTGTTCCTCCTGTTTGCTGCAGGAGGTGGATCAGAGCAGGAGTTGGGGTTTTAGGTGGTGAGTGGTGATGTGTGGCGACATGAACCACTTCACGGGCTAATTCCAGATCCAGAAGTGAGCTCTGGAGCAAGAAGCAGCCAATGCAGCTGTGGGAGGGTGGGGCAGGGTCGTGGTTAATGAACATTTCTGAGGAATTGGTCAATTTCTCTGAATTTTGAGAGATTTTTGCACAGATCTGGGAACTTTCAGACTCCATAGGGCACAGCTGGGAGGCCAACCATCAACCTGGCTGCTTGGAAGGTTTTCCCCTCAATGCTTTTAGCTTCCAGCAGCCCAGAAATGAAGAGCAAAGTTCTTTGTTGTTGTTGTTGTTATTGTTGATTGACTTCAAACAGCAGCTGGAAGCTGCAGCTAGGAAATAATCAGTGGTAAATGAGATCTGTACACATGCCTTGGTCCTGGTCTGCTGTGGGAATGTTGTATAAGGAACAGCTACAATCCAAGCTCTTGATTAGGCCTAAAGAAACAAGAATAAATTGCCTGGCTGCATCTCAGAATACAGCAACGCACCACTTTGTCATCTAGAAAGATATAAAAAAAAATATTTGTATTTCCATGATCCCACCATTGGGTAAATCTTCTTCCCCTCAAGTCTTGTTAATGAAGGCACAAACCCATCAGGATTTATTCAGCTGTGGGAGTGATAAGGTTGCAGAAGCCCTGACCCACCGGAGACCTGCACTGCTCTGTCCCTGCACACACCTCTGGCAGGTGCCTACCCAGGTGGTGGGGAACACAAGGAAATTGGTCAAATACACCAGAAATCAGGCTAAATGATGAGAATGTAGTTAGAGAAGCCCTCTGTAATGTGTGGAATTGTGACTTTTTCTTTCAGGAAGCCTTTTCCTGTTGGCTGATTCCCTGTGTTGAGATGTTTTGCCATGCTGTTCCCAAGGTCCTGTCAGGACGTGCTGTCACTCATTTCACCTTCTCTGCAGGCACATTTCGAGATGATAAAGTACTTCATCAAAGCCAGTAGGACATGCATTAAAAACTATCCTGATTCCATCATTAATGATATAAATTCCTATATTTTTCCAAGGTCTAGTACTATACCTTCAGAATTGCTGATTATTGTCTTTTCCAATGGAAAGGCATGGTCAGCACCATAATTATCAGAGAATTCCAGAATGCTTTGGGTTGGAAAGGACCCCAAAGATCATCCAGTTCCAAACAGGGACACCTCCCACTGTCCCAGGCTGCTCCCAGCCCCAATGTCCAGCCTGGCCTTGGGCACTGCCAGGGATCCAGGGGCAGCCACAGCTGCTCTGGGCACCCTGTGCCAGGGCCTGCCCACCCTCACAGGGAAGAATTCTACTTTCTAGCAGGAATTTCATGAAAGCATCAGCTCCATTTGTTTCTCCATAGTTTCCTCTTAAAAAGGAAAATAATCAAGAAAACGAATATTTCCTGGGAAGTTATTTTTAAGCATTTGTTTCTTGCTCTCACTGGAGAGGTAAAAAAGCCTTGTTTCCAATTATGGAATAATTTGTGTAATATAACAGGATTTCTGGATTTATTGTCTGGTGTTTTGCTTAGCTCCTGACAAAAACATTTTGTTGCGAGGAGAAATAAATGCTCGGTGATATGGACTTCATGGGGATTGTTTTTGGGGAATTTTTGACTGCTGAATTCACATTTTGTGCACTGCTGAAGATTTGCTCATGAAGGATTTAAGACTGAGGTATTAGAATTGGTGAGAAATGAGAGCGAGGGGGTACTGGGGCACCTGGGAATTCAACAGTGGAGTTTGCACCGTTGAGGAGAAAAGATTGGCTGTTTTTTTATTAAAAAGCCTTGTCCAGGTGGCAAGGCTGCATGTGCTCAAATGCTGGATATTTCCTTCTATTTGCCTGGCACAAAACTGACTTTCACGACCAATTTTTTTGCTTTTGCTCAATCCCATAAATACTCCATGTTTTTGAAATGGGAGTTGTTCCATGAAGCTAAAATTAGTTTAGATACTGTCATACTTTTGGAAGGAAATCTGAGTGCTGTTCAGTGGCAGTGACATTGGGTTGTACTGGAGTGAATGGCTGGATGATGGTTTAAATGCCTCTCTGGAGCATGAATACAGACATTTTGATTAATGTCTTTGTCACGGGCAAAGATTATTTTGTTAACGATTTGCAGTTTCCTTTGCCTGGCTCCAGGAAATTGCCAAATCCCTGGGTGCAAGGGAGGAACCAAACAGCTTGGAGCCATTGGGTTATTCATGTGTTTTCAGCATGTGCCCAAAGCTCCTCTGTGTCAGACTTGAAGCTCACAGGAGAACAAAACTCACAAAATACCAGAAATAAAAATATCTTGTATCCATGTTTTGATTTACAGGGCTCAAAAGTCCGAGGTTACTTGGAAAGGCAAATGTCATAACTACAAACCTCGCCCTGATGCCTTAAATGGCTCCCTAGAAACAGAGACCAGACAGGAATAAAGGAATAAAGGAGGAATTGATTGGAAAGGCCTTCAGAGGTGAAAAATTTCTCTCTGATCCAACTTGTCAGAGTCCACAAAGGGAAACAAGCTCTCCCCAGCCCCCAGCAGCACATGGGGGTGAAGAAGGGGCAGCTCTGGGCTGTCCTGGGGCAGCAGTCCCAGTAGGTGACTGGGCTGTGCCACCAGCGTCCTGCTGCTCCCTTCCAAAGGGGAGACAGAGCAATAAAAAGTTGAGTTCTGTAACACTAAATGCCTGATCAGCAGGAATCTCAGTGCTCACTTTTATCAGTAGGAGCAGCTGGGATAATTCTGTGTGTGTGAAAGAGCAGCCCCGTGCTTGGTGCCATTCTTAGTTTCAAAGCTGATTTTGAACAAAACGTTTCAATGTTTACATGGGAAGTTCTCTGTAAGCAAATCCCTTCCTCCAGCCTTGTTGTGTACAGCCTGGCCCCTTCTGTTTAGATGCACATTTTATTTTTCTTCTCTTCCCTCTTTGTTCTCAGCTTTCAGGAAGACAGAAATGGAAGAAGCCATTCAAGGTTTAAACAACTTCAGCAGTTACTTTTAAATTATCTTAACATGTTCAAAAACCTTGCCAGATTTACCCTTTGGAAGGTAATAAAATAATTTTGAATAGAATGTGACCAGATAAAATGAATATGATTTTATTATTCATGAATACTTTAACCTGAATGCTTTAATGCCTACATCTCTCTATTATATTAAATTATGGGGAAACATAAAACTGTCACACTGGGGTTTGTAGGTTGATTTTCCCTGTGGATTCCCCTTATGCTTTCCTATAGCTATCCCTGTTTCTGCTAATAGAGCTATTCCTTGGATACCTTTTTCCTAGTATTTACATTCTCCCTCTGCTGAATACTCCAAAGCCCCTTCATGTGTGGTTGGAATATTATCCCTCTTTTCACAGGGAACACACAAATAACTTTATGGATTCCTACCCACACATGCACTTTTGTACCTGCCTTCCTCTTTGGTATTTCTCTTTTTTTTCTTTTTTCATGTGTTCTCTGGGCATTTTTTTCCCCCTGACATCCCACTTGAGGGTATAGTTTGGGAGTGATGTTCGGATATTTAGGTGAGGCTCCCATTAAAGTTAATGAGACATGTGGTTAAATGCCTGTGCACTGCATTAACAAAACCCTTTACTGTTTATCGGCTGCCTTAGAGAAAAGGTCACATTGGCTCCTTGCTCCTGGATCTTTACCTTCCCCTTTAGATCTTGGAGGCCACTGAAAGAGAGGAATGAAAGGCACAGGGCCTTGGAAAGCTTCTTCCTTCAGCTGCCATAATTGTTGCTGTAGCTCAGTTCCTTCTGAAAAGGAGCCGTAGGAATTACCAACCTAAGCAGAGCTGTTATCCCAAATTGCCAAAAGTACAGTGAGAGCAAGTTACTGAAGAAACACAAGAATAACTATTGTGCAGAAAATTCCACCAGAAACAGGAGGAAATAGCAGATTTTCTCACTTTTATCCCACTGTGTGCATCCAGAGCCTGGCACAGTGGGATGCTGGCTCTGGGCTGGGGACAGTTTGCTTATTTCAATCTAGATAATACATATTAACAATAAATATTTGCCCAGGCACTCTGATAGCACAGCACACACCTTCATCTGTGTCCTTGTCTGAGGATTTTTGGTTGGAAATTGTGCTGCTGTAGCAGGAGGAGG
Source organism: Vireo altiloquus (assembly GCA_013396875.1). Taxonomy (NCBI): domain Eukaryota; kingdom Metazoa; phylum Chordata; class Aves; order Passeriformes; family Vireonidae; genus Vireo; species Vireo altiloquus. The sequence goes on along the minus strand of VZRF01003805.1, from coordinate 30,660 downwards.
AGATGAGCACAGGTCTGAGCTGAGACAGAAGGGAGAAAAGGGGAAGAACTGCAGATTCACAGCTGTATCCTAGGGAATGAGAGTAAAATTCCAGCCCCTCCAGCTGGGCTGGGGTTAGAGTAGCATCCAATTGGTCAGGAAATTGGTATTTCTAAACACTGTTCTTAAATGGTCTAAAGAATAAATGTTATTTAAGTTCCTTATGCCTCTGTCTTCTCACGGGGATTATGGTATTTAAGTCTTGGAAAACATGAGCTGAGAGCCTAAGGTGAAACAAGCAGTAAATGTAATCTTTGTAATGCGAGCAAGGCTCCAGCTTTAGATCCTTTTCATTCACTTATTAGCCCAAAGGTGATCTCTGTTCTCTATTATGGTGGAGTTTCGCTGGTATAATGAGAAGTTAGCTATTCAGTACAGTCCTCACCAACATTGCATTTTCTTCCTGTTTCTAAACCTCAGTAGAAAATGACATTAACAATTGTATTGAGCTGAAGAGCTGAAGTACAACAAGGTTAAAGACAGCTTTTGTACTAAAAGGAAAATGAGCCTGAGATTAAAATTCTGAAGTAAAAGAAAAAATAAAATAAAAAAAAATCACTGGGTGAAATGAAACATTAAAATTAAATGACTAATGTGGGTGGGTGAAGTTCAATCTAAGTAGGAGTGTATAAGATGAGAAGGCTTTTATCCAACAGTGAATTGGCTAATGATGTTGCTAATGTGGGATCCCACAGCTGACAGTTTGTTTCTGGGGGCTCTGATCTAATGTTGCTGCTTGGAGAGCTCTGAGTATGGAAAAAGGAAATGTCACTGGGCTGTGCCTGCCATCAGTCAAAATCCAGCCTTTTCTGTGCCTCTCATCTTCCCACAGCAGCGGGAAGGGGAGCGCTGGTTCCGAGACTTGGAACCAGAGAAATGTTTCCCTTTTGGTGTTCCTTTGAGGAAAAAGTCGAAAAAAGCTGCCAGATAAACCCCAAGCACCTGCTCCAAAGGATTTCCAAGCACAGAGCAATGTTTGCTAACTTCCCCCGGCAGTGAGGTGAGCTGGGATATTGGCCCGTGTGGACAGAAGCATTTTGCCCTTTAGACAGGGAAAGCGCGACTATTGCAGCGCAGACGGCAGGAACTAATTAATTGGTTAATAATGGTGTCATTAATATGCTTATTGCTCATTTCCTCGGCGGTATCACACAGGTGTTCCAGCCGTAAATAGCTGCTCTGCTGGGGCTGTGCATGCCTGGAATGAGAAGTGTTCTGCGGGAGAGGAGCAGCAGCTCCCCGATGCCCTCGGAGGGCTCTGATCCTCCCTTCCCGGTGCCTTTCCGAGGGCAGCTGCCCCTTTTTGTGGGAAGGGTGATCCTGAATATCCTCACAGAGCCCTCGTCTTCCTCGCTTTGTCAGTACCTGTGTGAAAGAGTGTAAATTAAATTAGTTTTTTTAGATAGAAAACAGATGTTTTAAGGTATTTTTCTCTGTTTCCAGCCGTGACGAGCCCCTGAGTGAGGACTGGCTGTTAATCTGTATGTGGAGTGGCAAAACTCCCTGATATTTTCTTGTACAGCAACATATGCAGAGAAGGGCAATTTTCAGGTCCATCAAGGTGACTTGGAAACCTAAGTCCTGATGTAAAAAGAGATATGGAGAATTACAGCTGGGCAGGTGATGAATTGTGAACAAAGTGTTTCTTTTCAGCACTTATGATGTTTCACTGTAGCTTTATTTTTATTAGAATTTATGTTTCTAAGCAGAGCCACAGTTTTCTACTATTCTGAAAGTGAAGTTTAATGTGTAAGAGGTCATTGCAAGTGATCTTGACAAGCAAGAAGTTTGGAATTATCTGTGAGAAGCTGAGAATCAATATTTTTAGAGAGGGTGGAGATGGAAATGGAGATTGAAGGGAAAATTTCAAACCAGGTGTATTAGGAATGGAAGTGACTGAAAATTGAGGGCAGTTGGGATCTTGGTTATTCATGTCTCTCTAGTTCTTATCAGAAGCAAAAAAAAAGTTGTGCAGCCCTCTATTTTCAAAGTGTATCAATTAAATCTGTAGGGAAAACTGATCTGAAAAGCTCACAGGGGTTTTGGATATTTCCTTGGCTTTGTGCCTTCACATCTCCAGCTTTGTCTGGAGTCAGATTTGAGAATACAGCAAAGAGATGTGACCAGGAGGGGGCTTGAGAAATTGCTGGAAATGGATTTACTGAGCAAGTTTCTTAATTCCCTTGCTCTGCCTCTTTACTCAAGTAGCAAAAAGGAGATTATTTTGCCCTTTCTTCTATCCTTCTTAATGAGTGTAAATTTGCTGCAACGCAAACTTTTCCTATGTCCTGAAAAGTAAAATCAGGACACACCTGCTACCCAAGAATAATAGTAATAATTGCATGACTGATACAAAAGAATTGTTGATGAGGCCTCAGTGGAGTTAACAAGTGATGGGGATGCTCAAATGAGCAGCTCCATTTGCTTACAGATCCCCATGCTCCCACTTCTGCACTTCAGCAGTTGTTGGAGTGTTCCATGGTAATTCGGGAAGCATTTTTGGACTCACAAATGATAGGTAAAATGTCAGGCATGCTGAAAGATCTCCTCGCTCCTCAGTTGAGAAGACTGGGTATTGATTTATACAAGACTGCATCACATTCATTTAGATAGGTGTTCTGTGTATTGTATTTTTTTTTTTCCCCCATCGATATTTTGTTCCAATTTGGCTGCTGGAAGGAGTCAGGCTGTAGCCCAGCATTCCCACGGCAGCACAGGAGTGCAGCTCTTGCTTTAATTGTCAAGAGCATCCAGCTCTCTTTGCCTCCTGCTCGCCCCATCTGAGCCACATCCCCTGGCTGGCTGGCGAGAGGGAGCCTTAAATTTGATAGAGAAGTTGGTTTCAAGGCAGTCCTGCAGCTTAAATGCCGTGACATTTCCCAGGTATTGGCATAAAGAATGTTCAATTAAAAGGATGTTCCTCAGGCACCGCGGCTTGGCGCGGCTGGGGAAGGTTCATGTGCTGGCTCCGTGGTCCCAGGGAGTTGGAGCTGGTGGCACTTACAGCTCCTGCACTCCTCCCAGGGCCACCACTCGGACACACAGCCAGGAATTCTCCTCCCAGGTGCTCGGACAGCTCCTGGGCCTCTGCCTTGCCCCTGCGGGCTGCAAGCCAGGGAATTGTGGGGTCTTTTTCTTCTTTATCAGCGTCCCGTATCAGAAATTAAGGAGACAAAGATTCTTGCTCAGTTTCTCGGGTTGTTTATGATTTCTCTTATCAATTTCACAGTGCAGCCATGCCTGGCTTGTCACTGTAGTTTCAGAGCTGCAATGGCTGCTGATTCTTGTGTGCAGCAAGTTTTTAAAACCTTATCATCCAATAATTAATCACTATATATTCTATTTTTTATTTTGTACCAATTACTACCAAATCTTACTAACACGTTTGTTCTACCTCAAACCTATTCCACCAATCATTCTGTGCCTTCTTCAGAGTGGAACATGGAGAGGGGAGATGGAGGAAGAAGAACATAGGGACAACACCCTAGGTCTCTATAAACCTATATACTATACTAAACCCTGCCTCTCTATAAACCCATATACTACAAAACCTTATACTATAAATTTTCACCTTGTGATAAACCAAACTACAATCTTGTGTCACACTTTCAATACTTTCGATTCACCCAGGAGTGTTGGAAGTTTTTTCCAGGGGCACAGATCAAAGGCTGTGTCCCCCTGGGGTGCTCGGGGAGGTCTTGGACCCCTCAGAACAACAGGAGGAACTTTCCAACTTTCCTGGACTCCAACAGGGAACTGAGCTGAGTCAGGCTTGTTGGGGGGGAGGTGTTCTTCTCTGGACCCTGACTCCTGGCCCGGCTGTGTTCCTTGTTTCAGTGTCCCATGTCCAGAAAAGATGAAATGAAACTTCTTTCTGCTGTTTCAAAGCTTGTTTATTTCTTGTTCTTATCAAAGTTTCAGAGGCACAGACTGTGCTGTGACCTCCAGGAACATGAGGGCAGAATGGCAATGGCTACCCAAAGCAGGTAGCTTTTATATCTATTATCAACCAGTTAGAAAACTTTACCTATCTTATTTTGTTCCCAAAACCAGTGAATATCAACCTCATTGACATGTCTCCTCTACACTGAATTCTATCTACCAATTAACAAGTCACAGGAACTCATGTCAGAGAGGAAAGGAAGAGAAGGAGAAGAGAGAAGAAGATGAAGAAGAAGAAGCCAACACCCTAAAATCTCCATGTTGTCTCTATATAATATATATAGCAAAACCTAAAAACTCCAACTCCACACTCTGTGGTGCACTAAACAACATCTCCTCATTTCTTTGGTGCTCTCAGCTCACCCAGAATTTGGGGTAAATGCTCCCACGAGCTTGGATTGCAGGCCAAGCTTTTTTTGTGGAGCTCTGAGGGTAAAACAAACACCCAGAGGAGCAGGAAAAATTCCCAAGCTTTTCCAGACTCCAACAAGGCTCCTGCTGCAAACAGCCCAAAGCCCATCCCGGATGGAGTGAAGTGGCATTGGCCTCATTGCCTCTCGTGTAGCTCTGACAATTCACACGTTGAGTCCCAAATGGGCTGAAAATGAGAGCGAATGGCAGCACTGCTCAGCCTCGGGGAGCCCAAGGTGGATCTGAGGCTCAATCCTCTGATTAAAGGTCGTTGCAATTAAACAAACACACTCCTGGCTTTCCCGTGCACGCTCCAGAACCTCGAGCTCTGGCTTTAGCTGTTTGTTATCCACATCATTTGAGCTCTGCTGAAGCTGGGATGGTGTTCCCAGGGTTATTATGAAATAGGATCTGTTGTTCTGCAGTAAATTGGAAACTGTAACTCGGGCTTTGATTAATCTTTCTCCGAAACATGGAGGTCATCCCTAACTTCCAGATATTTCTACCCTCCATGTATATTAATTTTTGGTAGCCTGGGGTTTAATACATATTTCTCTGTTTCATTTCCACAATTAATGGCTCTAAGACAACACAGATAAAAATGCAAATGAGCAACTCATCTTTATGCTTTCCAACTACATGTTTACAATTGCAGTTACAGTGAGCTTTTAAAAATGCCCAAACAGCTTTTCCTGCAGATATGAAAATTATAAAGTTACCCTTCTAAATTACAGATTTTAAAAATTGCTGTCATTTTAAATAGCTGTATTTTTTATGTTTATTGGAACTCTTTTGAGTATAAATGCAACACAGTCTTTCTTTTTGTAATACAGAGTAATACATGATATTAGCATAAAGAGAAGTCCATAGACATATAAATATGTATATATTTTTTTCTTTCCCTCTGCAATGATTTTAGAGTAGAGACCCATAAAAGTGAGCATTTCTTGCAATGGTTTTCTCTAAATTCTCCTCCCGGATGCACTGCTGTGACAACATCCTGGAATATAATGTGAAAAAGAAAGTACAAGGAAATGGTGGATCTTGACAAAACCACGGGGCTGTTACAGCTGCAGCATAATGGGGGCACTGGGAAATTAAAACTTCCCACTTCTCCCCGAGCTGCATTCCTACAGCTGGCAGTGAGAACTTAATTTCTGATTATGTGTTAGTTAAAGAGCTAATACAGTTGGGAAGAGTCTGTTCTAACAGGCAGATAAAGTTTCCATTCACCTTCTTGCAGCTAATTCCCTTGGTCTGCCTCTTGCAAGAATTCACCTTCTTGCAAGAATTGAACTGGGGCAGATGGAATGAGGGGGTCATGAACATTGCAAATCTGCTTGCAAATCTGGATGGACTTGGTTTTAAAGGGTTTTTTTTCCCTGTCCTTTCTGACAAGGAACATTCTGTTGCTGAGATGGGTTTTTATTGAAGTAGTACCAGGTTAATTCTTCAACAGATCTTGTGGCTACATCTGAAACACAGGGAAAATGTCAGCCCTTGGTGTCCTTGCTCATGGCAGGGGTTTGGAATGGGATAATCTCCAAGGAGATGCTCCAGTGGTAATGATAAAAGTTGGGTTGAAGGCAGAAAAAGCATAGTGGGACTGTTTGGTTTTTTATAGTCAATTTAGGGGTAAGAAAAGAAATAAAGGAAGTAAAAAAGGAAGCGTTGGCTGGGAAAAACAGAATTTCCTCATAACTCCCAGCAGGTTTTGGTTAAAGAGAAAGAGACAGGGAATATCCATGCCTGGAGTGGCATCCATTCCCGAATGGAACAGGGTCTGCAGCTCTTGAATTGAGGGAATGAAAGCCAATATTGCATCCTTTTTTTGGTGTTCATATATTAGCAGGAAATGGGATGAGAACTGGCATTGAGGCTGCAGGTAGACTGTCCTGGTTTTAGGTTGTTTCCTATCATTCCCCCTGGATATTTCCATGTAGTTTCCGCCGTGTTTGTGCTGGCAAGGATCACAGCCTGGAGCTGGGCTGGCACGGAGCTTTTAATCCCCATTTTTCTGTGATTCCATTCATGTTGCAGGATGTCAGAGCTCTGTATGACAATGAACAGAGTTCTGCAGAGTTTTTGCAGGAACTCGTGATTTCTCATCGCTTTTGTGGCAGCTCCAGCTGAGCACAGAAAGCTGCTCTAAGCATGGGGATTACAGCCTCAGTGAAGAGTCTAAATCTCTTCTCTCTTCTCTGATCATATCACTGTGACTGTAATTATATTTCTAAATTATGCCCTGCTGTCAGCTCCAACCTGCCTGCCTAGAAGAGGGTATTTGTTTTATCCTTTGTGTTTAGCTGGTGGAGGTGGTGGGGTTGGCAATGTCCCTCTGCTGCTCTAGCTCAAATCCAACACTCGATACCAATTAACGAATTATGGCACTTTCATTCATATCCTACTTTTGTTATTTTACTCCCCTGTTGTTGGAAGAGTAGGAGATGTGCTCTGAACTCTTTCACCTGTGTTCTCAAAATAAAACACACTCAAGCCACTCTTTCCTGAGGGCTGTCTTTGCAACACAGCTTCTGAGGGAGCACTGGCTGGATTTGTGGCAGATTTCCCTGGGTGCAGCAGTGCTGCAGGAGGCACCACCAGTGCCCTGTGGGAAGGGGGTGCCCTGGAACCCTCCAAAAATTAAGTATTTTGGCGTGGCAGGCTTGAAGGTCCATCATTTGTCTGGTGTTTCTCACCTGACCAGGCTCCAGGCTGTCCTTTGCTGAGATAAAGCCTATTCCACTTGCTTGGACTAAGATTTCATCCTGCTGAAATCAGGCTCCTTGCTGTTAATAGTTAACTCAGATCCCTTTTCACCATCAAGGGATCCACACTGGAGAGTCTCTGCTTTTTTTTGAGTTTGGCAAAACCCTGGTCCTGGGGGATTCAGTTGCTGAGTTCCTGTTTGTCAGGAGGAAAAAAGGGGAAAGGTGCTAAGCCCTAAATTTGTGGCAATTCACCTCAGTACTACAGATCTGCGGTGACTTTGCAAGGTGGGAGAGAGGGAAAACAAACAACTCAAACAAACACTTTTGGTTTTTTAAATGAGGCTTTATCAATAGAGGAATCTTCTATTTTTTTATTTAGAAGAAGAGTTAGAGATCCTGAAAATGATGCCTTATTATATTTACTGTGGTATCTACTGCATATTATGCTTTCCTTCCTATCTTTGGGTTTAACAGGGCCATCTGTCAAAAATATTGGTAATAGAGAAATACACTGGATAAGGCAAAAGTAATTACTCACTTTCCTTTGGTCTGATTTACAACAACTTAAGTCAAATGAAAGACCAAATAATAAAGTTCCCAGGCAAAATCTGAGTGGTTTTGGTACCATCTTTCCCCGAGTATGCTTTGCAGGGTATAATTAAATCTGCCCTTGCTAGATAAGAACCAACCCTGCTCTCTCACACCCCAGAGATGTGTGGAAGCAGTTTGCTTGCCTGTGTTGTTTCCCAGAGTTTGCAGGAGGGATCACTCTGCTTGTCTGCTGGAATGTGAGCCTCTCTGGGTCTCAGCTCTGCCAGCACCTAGGCAAGTCAGAACAGGGAGATTGAATTAAAAGCACTGAAGAAGCTGAGTCACGCAAATATGAAATAGAAGTATAAACTTTAGTTATCAGTAGAAATGTATTTTAAGTGCCTTAAACACTGAGAAGCTGTATTAGCTGAGTTAAAAAGCCCTTAAACCTCATTCTGTAATATAGCAGTGCTGCCTTTCAGAGTGTCCTGTCTTAGACAAAATATAAATATCACTACATTACTGATATTTTTCAGATAAGTTGTGTGCCTAACCAAAAAAGAACAGATAGAGAGATCATCTGCATAAATTCTATGTAGGATTTGTGTAAGAGTTACGACTATTTTCGTAAAACAGAACTGAGTTTTGATAAGTCAGAGAAGTAGAATTAGAAATGTGCTGTATACTGGTTGGTTAATTAGTGAATATAATGTATATGTTGGCCTGTTAGAAGAAGAAGAGGAATATTGCTGTGATGGAACTTTGCTGCTAAGGATGCTTTGCTGCTTTTGCTCAGACTTTTTGCCCTGGGACTTCGCCTTCAGATGAAATAAAACAACTCAAAGAGCAAAGCAGCCTCCTCTCTTTGTGTCAATGACGGAAATCCCTGTCACCTGCCCAACACTCATCCTCCTCACATCCTTTGGTTTGTGCTGACCCAGAAGCCCATCCCTGGGTCAGGATGAGCTTCTGGACAGCCCCTCAGCCGTTCCTGCATCCTCCCCACCCTCTGCTCGCCATCCCCAAAATCTGCCAGGGCTCTCTGGGCTTTCTGCACAGGGAGATAATGCACAAGATGCTCTGCAGCCCTGAAATGAGCTCCAAGCTCTTTTGTGGCTGCTGGGTTTTCTCTGAAATCTTTTGGAGTGTGAGGATGGGAAGCAATTCTTCGTTCCTCACTGCTGCTGTGAGATTCCAGGTCTTCCTGGGGATTTTTCACACCGTGCTGCTTCAAGCAGAGATGCCCAGATTCTGGAATAAGAGGAGTTTCCTGGGAGCAAACAAAGAAAATAGCTGACCTTGCCAGGCTGCTCTTGGCTTTGGCTGTGAGCTGCTTGGCTCTGAGCTCTCCTGGGCTGGGGCAGCCTCTCAGAGCAGCCCCGAGGGATCTCCAAACCCAGCTCGTGGCACAAACCCAGCAAGGTGAGCTCCTCTCACCGGGAGGTTTGGATTTTGGGACTTGCCCACCCAATCTAGGAGGAAATTCCATCTCCTTGGGTTGATTCTTGGAGAGAGGAGGTCTGGAGTGAGTCAGTGTTTCTGCTCGAATACTGCTTCCAGCTCCTGCTCATTTGGGATTGCGTTTGGATATTCTGGATGTATTTTTCACACAAATTTGGAACATTAGAACGTAACTACTAAAATATACTTTTCTTGTTATTCTACGTGCACCATCCTTTATATCACTGGTAATAATACCCCAGCTACAGAAATATTTAACAATAAATAGTCTCTGGGCATTAAGCAGAGAATTCAAAGGCACTGAAGCAATGAGAGATATAAAGATTTAGAGTTTCTTTTCTGTCAGTAGAACATGGTGGATACCATTTTAATGACCTTTCTTTGTAAATAACCGAATTACCTCAATGAACTGACTTCGTGAACAGAACTATTTTTGTCTGGGGAAGTGGAAGGGAAATCAGAACAGGAAAGAGAACATTAAGTTCATTTTGGGTACCTATGTCTATTTGCAATTTCATTACTCCATCCCCAATTTTTTTTAATTTTGCTCAGCATTGGGTCTCTCACCCTCCTGCAATTGCTGTTTGCACTGGTCCTTTTCGGTTTTGTTTTATATTTCCTCTAAAGGTTTTTGTTCATAAATTTGCGAAATACCATTAAAATTTTGTATAGGAAGCAGGATCATTTTCATTCTTTCTTTCGAAACAGTCTTCAACCTCAAAAACCACCACGATTTGGATCTTTCATGAAGTCTGCTGGAGCTTGTGTGGCTTTTATACAAATTACATTGTTACCAGGCTCGAATCTTCACTCATTCCATAGTGTTTTTCTTCCATGTACCCTTTGGGTGTGACAGATTACAGACCCTGTCAGTAAAAAGGACACTTTGTGGTGGTGTCCAGTGCTCTGAAAATGTGATTTTTTTCCGGGTGAGCACCCTGGGGAATTTTTCAGTCAGGATCTGTAATAAGAGTGAAAAAGAAACTGCATCATTGGAGGCACTGCAGGAACATCCTGGAGCCTGTGCCCACCCTTTTAAATGCTTGCAAATGAAATTAGTTGAGGAGTCACTTCATTTTGGGGTGTTTGAGGAGTCTACCCCTGCTTAGGGGGCCGTTGGGGAATGGGAGGGTTTAATGGGTTCATTAATTGAATTAGATCTCCTCACTTTTAAAATTTTCATGTTGAAACAGGTTCTGCCACTGCTCAGGCAAAGTAAACTATCTGGGCACAAACAGCCTGTCTGTAAGGGAGAAATAATGGAATAAGGCAAAATCACATCCAAAATTATATTAATATGCCTATGAAAAAATCATATCAAGGGTAAGAAAATATTCTATAGTACATTTCTTGTATAGATGTCATATTGTATCTAAAGATAAGATTTATACCTATTTGAACAGACTTAGGAATCAGATTTGGAGATAAGATATTGTTTAACAATATTAATAGAGATAAAATATTGCTATCTCATTAGGGTAGAGGTGATATGAGGTAGTCTCGAATAAAACAATTTAAAATAAAATTTTTAAAAAAAATTAAAATTTTAAAATATTTCATGATCAGCATTTCACTTCATATTTTTTTAAAAAATTGTATAATTGGAAACTCTTTTTTAAAAATAAAATTATTTTAGGGGTTTAGCCNCACCCTTTTAAATGCTTGCAAATGAAATTAGTTGAGGAGTCACTTCATTTTGGGGTGTTTGAGGAGTCTACCCCTGCTTAGGGGGCCGTTGGGGAATGGGAGGGTTTAATGGGTTCATTAATTGAATTAGATCTCCTCACTTTTAAAATTTTCATGTTGAAATAGGTTCTGCCACTACTCAGGCAAAGTAAACTATCTGGGCACAAACAGCCTGTCTGTAAGGGAGAAATAATGGAATAAGGCAAAATCACATCCAAAATTATATTAATATGCCTATGAAAAAATCATATCAAGGGTAAGAAAATATTCTATAGTACATTTCTTGTATAGATGTCATATTGTATCTAAAGATAAGATTTATACCTATTTGAACAGACTTAGGAATCAGATTTGGAGATAAGATATTGTTTAACAATATTAATAGAGATAAAATATTGCTATCTCATTAGGGTAGAGGTGATATGAGGTAGTCTCGAATAAAACAATTTAAAATAAAATTTTTTTAAANAAATAAAATTTTTAAAAAAAATTAAAATTTTAAAATATTTCATGATCAGCATTTCACTTCATATTTTTTTAAAAAATTGTATAATTGGAAACTCTTTTTTAAAAATAAAATTATTTTAGGGGTTTAGCCACTTTGTTTTTCCATTTCTGCCATTGAAATATTGCTCGACAGGTTGTGTTTTATTCCTACTGTGCTTAAAGATCAGTGGGAATGGTTCCTGGAATCAGCCAGGCTTTGGTTCACTCCTGGTTTCAGAGATTGGCACTCATCCTCCACGTGCCACAGAGACAGAGCTCTGCTCCTGCTGGGCATCTCCTGACTTGTCTGGGACGATAAAGTTTCCTCTTTCATGATGAAAATCCCCTTTAAAATAAAACACAACTGAGGCAAACAAAAATATCTCCATCACGAAAGCAGCAGCAGAAGATGTGCAGCAGCTGTTTGCTACTGAGCCAAACCAGCCTGAAAAAAAAACAGTTTTTATGCCCACAGGTAGCTCTTTTTAATTATCCTATTACTTTAATCACACCTGCTGGCTGACATCCCACTCTGTGCATCCAGGCCTTGCCAGAGAGGAACGTTGACTGGAGGAAATAAAATCTGATTTTTGGGTACTATTACCTATTGTTCCTGCGACACTGAGGCTCTGTTGAGCTGCTGCCGGGGAGAAAAAAAATAAAGAAAATATTTCTTTCCTCTTCTTGATGGGAGCTTGGTGGACTTAAAAGTGACAGGTCCAAAATCTAGAGACCCTTAAACCTATTTCTTATTGAAGGAACAGGAGAGAGATACTGGCAATTAAACAGCTGGGTTGGTTTGGGTTGTTTGGTTGTTGTTGGAGGTTTGGGATTTTTTTCCTTTTCTTTTTTTTTTTTTTTTGCTCTAATCCAGCAAATTCTCTCTCAAAGCTATTCCATTTCCTCTAAATCCCCAACGGATCATTGAGGCTTTAGGGACTTGACTCGAGGCAAGCCACTTCCACTTTGTGTCTGTCTTTGTCATCTGCTAAGTGGGAATAAGAAAATTTTTCAAGGATTTTTGCTTTCGTGAGAGGAGGTGGAAGCAGAGATGTACTTCATTGCTGTCATAACCTGCTTCACAAATCATGATCCTCTCTGGGAAGGTGAAGGGAATTCAGGCACCCTCCCAGCAATTTGCTAAAATTAACCATTTTTTATATATTAAAATCAGAACACCAGTGACAGAGCTTAGGACAACAAAACCAGAAATGTCTTTATTGCCACACCTCCTCAAAAACCCATTTTAGGAAAGCTTTTAGCAGGTTGGTTTTGTCATTCCTGGAAAACTGAGTTTGTTTTAATTGGTTGTTTCTGTTTGGGCACAATTAATTTATTCCTCTGTGAGAGTTTCTGGTGCTTTCAAAGCTCTGGCTGGAGTGAAGCAGAGAAGGATCCAGTAAAACCCCAAATATTTCTGTAGTGTAAATGCAAATGGGAGATCCTCACCAACAAAACCAGACATGATTTTTGCATCTGGAAAATAGTGCTTGGATAACATTTGGATTTGAGGAGGGAGCTGGGATGCTCAGCTGGAGCCAGTGCTCATTTCAATGCTCCAATATGATATTCTGTATTCCTTAAACTCCAAACACCAATGACATTACATCAAATGTGAATAAAAGAAGGAAAAATCTTCACATGAAGCCAGAGTACCTAATTAAGGCAGATCATTAGGGAAGGGGTGGGGGAAAGAGAGTAAATAATTGGGTTGTTTTATTCAGAGTGACATTTGCAGTCATTTGGTTTCAATTCATGGACGTCAAAAAGTGAATTAATTTTTTCCTTAGCAGTGAACAACCTCTTTTGTCTGATTTTTAACTGTAAGGTCTCACTAAGATTGGGGTGGTCAGGGAAAAACTCTTGTTGCAAACTTCAAAATGTATCACCCTTTAAAGTCAGAGTGAGAGAGAACAGAGATATAACACACATGGGCTGAAACTGCAAAGGAAATTAAGGGATCCCTGTGAATTACATGAATATATGGATAGATTTTGGCTTTCCTATAACAAAAAATAAAGTTGCAAAGCAGTTTTTAGCACATCAGTTAGTTTGCACAGGTCTTAGCTGCACTTTGTTCAACAGCCTTGATTATTTCAAACCTGCCTGGATGTTTAAAAAGGAGCAGCTTTACAAACCTGGAATATCCAGAAAGCTAAATGTTACAAACAGCTTGAAGTGCTGCTGGATCCTTGCTGGTGCAATAACCACTCCTACAATCTATAACAGGAATGTTTCTATGCAGGGTTACCCCTGTGGGATACTTTGGAATATGTTCATTGGAAATATCCTGGAAACAACACTGGAAGTGTTTTCTGAAAGCAGTGCAAAATCACTTCATTCTTTTCCTGTTTCTGTGAAATCATCCCTGGTACACCCCTGAATTTGGAATTTTAAGGGTAAGATTTTGGCTCTGGTTTAAGGTCTTGGCAGAGAATGCAATGAAAATTGGAACACAAAGGGGAGTGTTGTACCCTCATTCCTTCCATGCTGCTGCCATTGGTGTTTTCCACGATTTCATTAACTCAAAGGAGCCTCAGTTTCTCCAAACACTCCAATTTTAGTGTCTTTTTTCTGCTCAGGGCTCCTTATTTCTCTGCCCTTGCCCAACAGCAGAAGGAGCCGCTGAATTACTGCAGTGAGTGGGGCAACACAAAGGAAGAAAAAGCTCCTCATTTTTCTTGGCTGTGCCACCCTCAGCGTTGGGAAGTCTGGATTTCTGAGCCAGAGCAGTGCTACAGACACACCTGAGCTGTATCTCCAGGGCATCCCAAAGGACTTAGCCCCATCCTGTTTGAATATTTAATAATTCCGTGAAATTAACACAGATTTGGGAAGGGAGCGAAGGGAATTAAAAATTGCCTCCAAAAATTACGGAGCAAATTAGCTGATCCTCTGAATATCCAGGCATAATTAGAAACCAATAAGAGCTGGAAAACAAATGTCAGCCTCAGCTGGAGGTGTCAGGAGGAAGTCATCAGCCAGCACTTTTTTTTTCCTTCCCCCAATCCAAACAGCAGATGAGGTTATCCCTAAAATAAACAGGGCCCATCTGCTTCCCTCAAGTTTACTGCAGAGGGAAGGTGAAAACTGGCATGGAAGAGGCTCAGATTCAGGAGGTTTTAAGGAGATGGAGAATAAAGAAGCTTTTTGGAACCTAGATCTTGCCTGGCTCTGTTCCTTCCTCCTTCCAGCAAGGAAATCTTGGTAAAAACACCATTGTGAGCCTCTTTACTCCATGGAAATTACAACTGCATGGCTGTGAGGGAGAGGGAGGAGCAAAGCTTCTGCAGGTGACCTCAAGGGACTCATCCTTTGGGGCCTGAAACCTCTCCACATCCTTTAAAGGAGGAGGTTCCACTGGTGCAAGCAAAGGAAATGCTGGAATTGGGGACTTCCATGACATCCTTGGTGCTGAGGAATCATCTTGGGGAGCAACCCAACAGCTCAAACCCTAAAACTGGTGCTGAGGAATCATCTTGGGGAGCAACCCAACAGCTCAAACCCTAAAACTGGTGCTGAGGAATCATCTTGGGGAGCGACCCAACAGCTCAAACCCTAAAACAGAGGCAGGTTAAAAGCAAATATAAATTTGGCACAGAATCGAAAGGGTGGTCATTAGGTGAAAGTCTTAGCATGGTCAGAAGGAAAACATATCTAATAATAGTTTTTATTTTTCAAGACAATATAATTATACAGAGTTTTGTTTTTACATTAAATTTCATGGGCAAGCTTTGTGCAACAGGAAAAAAAAAAACAACTCAACCAAAACCCAACCCCAACTGAGTGAAAAAAAATCCCTGAAGAACCAATCCAAAGCTAAAGCTGGAGGGAAAATGTTGAGGTACCAAGTTTCGGTAAATTGCCTTTCCATTGTCTGGTTTCTCTCCAGGATTTATTGGTCCCCAGAAAAATTTAATTTAGGGCAAATTATGCAAGACTAAACAAACTTCGCTTCCAAAAGCACAAATACTTCAAAAGGTTTTGCTTTTCCTGATTTCAACAAGGCTCAAGGAAAGAGAAAAAAAAGTGCTTTCTGTGACCTCAAGAAAGCAGAAATTCTTCTTCCTTTCAAATTTAGCAGCTCATTCAACATCAGAGTCCCTTGTAGTGCTTAAAAGCTTCCCAAGCCATGAGCATGTGCAGAATTTACAAGAGGAATTACAGCCCTCAATGTATTTTTCCTTGTTTTTCTTGGAAAATTCAGCTTAATTAGATCACTTTTTCAGCACTGGAATTGTCTCCCACACTCACTGACACTAACAGCAAAAATTTTAATTTCTTCATTCGAAGCTTAATATTTAATTAATGAGAAATAATATTTTTTAATTTACGAGGAAATATTTTCCCCATCCACAAAAAAAAAACCAGTTTTTGAACTTCAATTGGAAAATTTGACAGATATTTTCAAGTTTCTTTTAATTTACTTATTTAAGTGTCTGTATAGATTTTTGATTTATTTAAAATCTGGATTAAGCTTTTAGAGCTTTATTTCAGTGTAAATAGTGGTGTAATTTTCAGTGTAATTTTCAGTGAAATTTGTGATTCAATAACCAAGAACTGAAAACTGTTCCAGTTCTCCTTATCTTTTCAGGAACAATAAAGATAAACAGAAACTGGCCTATTCCTACAACTTTTACTCCTTCTAATCTCTAAAAGCTCAAATTCCACAAGAAATGCTTCAAATTAAGGCAGATAATGGGAGGGTTTTTTCTCATAAAAACCTGATCGATTCTGGTTGATCTCCATTTAACTTGTCAGGAATTTTTGCAGCTGGGTAATTGCAAAAGTTTTTGCACAATCTTGTATCTGAAAAAAATAATCCCTTGTATTTATTCAGTGCTTCGTTATATTCACAGGATTTTGGTTTTCAAACAAAAATTTCATATATGCTTCCAGGTTTGGAGATCCATATTTTTTCCCCTCTTTTCCTGAATGTGGAGCTCTGTCTTTTCCCCCAGTGATGTATGAGCTTCATGGAGGCACAGTAAGGACAAATCAATGAGCTAGGTGTGCACAGTGAATCATCAGGGGCTTAAAACTGCCTCAAGATGTATTAACTCAGGGTGAGTTATGCATTAAAATCTCCATTCTCCTAAATATCCATCAGCATGATTTCTGGATAATGGAAAATTACCAGTTCTGTAATCCTTATTCCATATAACAGAACTGGGGCCAAATTTATGAAGTCCTGTTGGGCTTTAGTGCAATCCTTTGTGCCAAAACTGTGTGGAGCTTTAGAAAAATATTGACTGAAACAAGCCTTGGTCTCTGTGTTCCAGAAGCCAAAAACACAACTGGCGCTTTACCGCAGCACTGAGGGAAGTAGAGCTAAAAAAAAAATAGCCATATTCCACAAATCCCAATTCCTACATGTTTGATCCCTGCATGAAGCTCAGGAAAACCTCATAGATACCCATTTATATGTGCAAGTAAATCAAATAAATTCTATTTATTTGGTGTGAATTTCCTCTTACTTTTAGATGACAACAATTTCTTACTCAACAATTTTCACAAAATCATGGAATCTCGGAATGGTTTGAGTTGGAAGGGACCTCAAAGCCCACCCATTCCCACCCCTGCCATGGCAGGGACACCTCCCACTGTCCCAGGCTGCTCCCAGCCCCAATGTCCAGCCTGGCCTTGGACACTGCCAGGGATCCAGGGGCAGCCACAGCTGCTCTGGGCACCCTGTGCCAGGGCCTGCCCACCCTCCCAGGGAACAATTCCTTTCTAACATCAAACCTAAATCTCCAAGCCTGCCAATGAATCCACTTTTTCCACTCCTTCCTGAGTTATCTTTCGCACTTGTCTTTCTCTGCTTTGTACTCAAGACGAAATAATTTTTTTTCTTTAAAATGCTGTGAGGTTTTTTCCCCGAGAGCTGCACGAGGAGCTGGATAATTCTTCATTATCCTCAGAGCTGAGAGCATTCCCAAGAGCTCCTCAGGGAGCAGCTCTGCCCTTGGACAGAGAGGCTCCACCATCTCCATTTAACTTCAGCAGTCCAGATCTGACTGCAGCATTTTCTTTTTCTGTCCTTGGAGGAAAAGACAGCACCATCTGCTGTGTCTACAAACCTCCTACTTTAGGAGCTCTCAGAGATCTGAAAATCAGGATAAAAAGTATTAAATTCAGCAGCCACCTATAGGTTAAATTCAAGCTCATGTAAAGGAGAAGTGCAAGAAACATCCCTTGTCTTAAATCCATTTAAAGTCCTCCGAATGTGGCTATGGCAGGACTTAATGCACAGAGCTTATAAAGCTCCAAAATAAAAGGGAATTTTACCACCTGTAGGAACCTGCATTTCTCAACTATTACATATCTGTGTGAGGGGAATTTTGTGGAAATCCTGAACACCAACAACACCTGAGGGAAAGAATGAGCTGAATGAATGATGCTGCACCATCAGAAAGGAAAAAGGAAAGGTTCCTGGAGGGAAACTCTTAGTGGATCACTGAACTTTATCCCCAGGTGCCAAATCCACACATTTTTTGACATGGTGATTCCACCACTTTCCTGACCTGCCCGTTCCAATTCCTGACCACTCTCACAGTGAAGAAATTTTTCCCAGTGAGCATGCCCTGTTGTAGACGCTGACAGCTTGGTCAGAGGAGAATTTTCAGCTTTTATTCATCATCATCTGTGAGAATCAGGTGCCTCCTCACAGATCTGACAACCATGAGAAAAGTTTTCTCCAGCTGTGGAAAGAGAATCACTTCCCACAGCTAGAGGATGAGAAGCAGAGGAAGTTTTGTAAACCATCTGGGATGTTTAGAGAATATTTATCTCAATGGTATTTGCTGCTCTTGTTATCCTAATGGATCTCTCTGTAGCAAACCAATTGTAGCTGCTCTTGTCCCTCTCTGCTCCTGACCAGAAGGAGAAGCACCAGGTCAGAGAGCAGCTGGATGTCTTTGGAGATGTCTTTGTCCTGTCTGCTCGTTTGCTTTGCATGAAATATGAATGAAATAATAAAGATATTTTGCCTTCTGATAGAGTCATTTTTATGCTGCACTGGCCAGGGCATGGCCTGAGTTGCAGAACCCTGTAAATGGAAAATTGATGGAAGGGGAGGGTGAAGCTGTGTCGATGTCTGGTGGTGATTCCCACATTTCTCAGGTCTCAAGGATGTGGCACCAGTGGAAGGAGTGGGTGGTTGGTCCTGGCTGTCCCTGGAAGAGTTCCACCTCCACTGGGAACCTTCCTCAGGGCACAACTGCTGAATGGATCAATTCCTTAGACTACAATGCAAATTTAACCAACTTTTCCAACGTCTCAACGCCTGCCTTGAAGCTTCAAAGGAGGAGAAAAGCTGATTTAAGCCACAAGAAACAACAAAATTCACGGAGTGCATCATGACAGCAGAGAAATTTAGCATTTCCTTAAAACCCAGGAAAGTTAACACTATTCCCTACTGAAGCTGGGTAAAACCCCAGATTTTTATCAAGATGCTCATTAGAGTTGCATATATTAAATTATAATTTCAGGGAATGTAAGAGAAACCCAAAAGAAATCCTACACAGGGTGAAAAAGAGCAACTGAAGTTTTTCTTAAAAATCAGCTTTTGTGCTCGTAATGTGGTAACAGAACCTGCTGGTGGCAAAAGTTTCTTTTTAAAATATGCAGATTCTAAAATAATGTTTTAAAGGCAAGAAGGAAGAGTCAATGTGAAAGTTGTTCCAGCTCTTTAGAAACCAAATAATTTATAATTTATAAATTTAGAGAAGAAGGAGATTTACATGAAAATGGTATTTTTAGCTGGACTTTGGCATTAGAATATTATGTTAAATTCTCAAAGTCCTTAAAATATGGAGAGTGCAAGAAAATATTAATCTGTTTACTTTAATTTTTCAAATATATGAGTCACAGTCACATATTTTTGTCTTTTGTGCCCATAATTTTGAGTAGCTTTAAGGATTTGTGACTAATACAGGGCATGACTGTCATTCTTTTTTTCTCCTCAGTGTTAAATATGTGTTTATATTTTTAAAGCCTGTTTTCAAAATTTGTTCTACATTTTCCCCGAGTTCTGCTCCGAGTATCTTTTTTCTGCAGTTGCTCAGTGTTTTATTTAAAGACATTTAGTAAAGAGCATGGAGTCAAGGTTCTCACACTGTAGGAATATTAGACTTTAAACAAATATCTTTATCACCCTTTTGCAGCGAGTGTTCAACTAAATGGATGAATATTTGATCCGGTGTTAAATTAAGAAAATATTTGTAAAAGTGTTTATAATGTATTCCCTTCCCTTCCCTTCCCCAAGTGCCATGAAAAACAATTCAGGTTTCTAGAGAGCCAGGAATGAGAGTATGAAGAATATTATGCAAATATGAGCAGAAGTATGAATCTTCTTCAATATTTGCAGTCCTGCTGCTTGTGATTTTAGCCATTGAGGGAAGAAATACAGCCTAGCTCTGGCCTTGGCTGCCTTCATCACTTTAAATACTGCTAGGATAGAGGCAATGATCCAACAATAAAACCTGCCTCCTCCTCTCACTTTTTCTATCTGAATTATTAATAATTATTGTCATTTGTTATGATTCAGTTTGTCCTTAAATTAAGGGTGGTCCTCGCTGAAGATCTGCTTCATCTCCTCCGTCAGCACACCCCAAGTGCTGCTGAGACCCAAAATCTCCTTTTCCAGAATCCTAAATCTTCATTTTGCTGGAGCCAGGCTGTGAGACAGAGCTGACAGTGTTGTTCCATCAGTGTTTTGGGATATGTGGGGCGTGCAGGTGGATTTTAGGGCAGCCTGGTTTTGGCGTCAGCAAGTCCTGGTTGGTTTGAATCCTGCCACAGAAGAGGTTTCTGGATATCCAGAGCCTTGGCATCTCCATCTCCATCTCCATCTCCATCTCCATCTCCATCTCCATCTCCATCTCCATCTCCATCTCCATCTCCATCTCCATCTCCATCTCCATCTCCATCATCTCCATCTCCATCTCCATCTATCTCCATCTCCATCTCCATCTCCATCTCCATCATCTCCATCTCCATCTCCATCTATCACCATCTCCATCTATCTCCATCTCCATCGTGCTGTGGGACACCTGAGCAGCACAGGAGCTGTGTGACCCAAGGAGGCATTTCTGAGCTGCTGCAGATCCAGGTGTTCCAGAGATTATCCCCCAAATCCAAATGGGATGTGGAAGTATTCACCTGTGTGTCCTGTATGGAAGCCTGACTCTTCTGCAGGCACAGGGCTGCATCTTTTCCATGCCTAAAAAACCAGGTAAAATCCAATGGGCTTCCTGCTGGAAGCTCCAGGACACAAACTTTCCTTTTCTTCGTTTTCCTCCTTCTTGTCACGGCTCCAAGTGTTTTCTCAGTCATCAGGAGGAAGTGATCCCCCTGGGAACAGCTTCTTGTGGAAGTGTTGATCTGCTGGCTCTGACTTCTCCAGGGTTTCCTGAGGCATCCAGGTGTCATTTCCTTCACTGTTTTCCAAGCTCAGGCTTCAATTCTGCACTGAAAGCTACTATTACCAAAACCACAATTCTGATTATTGTAGAATAAAGAGGCATCTTATGAGTTCTTTTGTGTGTATTTTCTTGCATTAATGACATAAAATATTGCAAATCAGGTCTGAAATATCACAGTAAAAATTGGATTTCCTGCATTCCAGAGTTACCTTGGTCAGGAATAGCCTGTGAGCTGCCAAAACACTGTAGATATTTTAATGTGTATAAACCCCACTGATGCTGGTGTTGTGTTACTCAAGTTTATACTGAGAGATAAATTGAGATAAATTTGCCTCATCCATGCTTTCATTTTAGACATAGATTGCTTACCAAATTGCTAGAAACATAAACAGACGACTTTGACAAGATGATAGAGCATCATCTTGGATTAACTTTCCCACCTTTCTCAGCCTGTTCAGTCCTTAAAGGTTTTGTGAAAACTCTTCTGAGCTTTCTTTTATTGAAAGGAGCCTGACTGCAACTCCCACTGGCTCCCAAAAGGAGTGAACCAGGAATGTGCATCTAAAACTGGCACAGGTATCTGGCTTTCCCTCAAGTGCTCCCTCTCCAAAACTCAACAGCTTGGAAAACTACAATGGAATAGAATCATGGAATATCCTGAGCTGGTAGGGAACCACAAGGATCTTCAATTCCAACTCCTGGCCCTGCACAGGACACCCCAACAATCCCACCCTTTGCCTTAGAGCTGCTTTTTCTCCTTTTAAAATGCAGTTGGTAAGTCCTCACATAGCCTCAGTGAGGCTCTGGCCTTATTTCCTGTAAATGAGGATCATCATTCAGATGCTATCTGTGGTCCAGAGCAATCCTTTATTTCCCTTCCTTCGCCTGGCACGTTGTTTTCTGGGCTACTTGGTATTCTGCTGCCTCTTGGCATCACAAAGAATGTCCCATAACCTTATTTCTGTGGCCTTGAGAGTCAGACCTTGTGCCCCAGAATATTTAAAGTTCTTAGGCAATTGTGATCTACATCCTCATGAGGGCAACAGAGACTGGTCTGCTCTCCCTGGTGCCAAGGGCTGGACCCCAGGGAATGGCTGGAGCTGTGCCAGGGCGGTTTAGGGAAAGGTTCTTCCCCCCGAGGGTGCTGGGCACTGCCCAGGCTCCCCAGGGAATGGTCCCAAGGCTGCCAGAGCTCCAGGAGAGTTGGGACAGCACTGCCAGGGATGCCCAGGGTGGGGTTGTTGTGTCTGTGCAGGGACAGGAGCTGGACTCTGATCCTTCTGGGTCCTCTCCAGCTCAGCACGCTCCATGAGTCCATGTTTCAAAATATTATGAATAAAACTCCCATGTCATTCTCTCTACTATTTACCCCATTAATTGAGCCTATTGTTCTTGTTAAAACACATCACTTTTTGTTGTATGTACCCCATTGTCTTTTACTATGTACTGTTACCCCTGTTAAGTACCCTGCCTAATTGTTTCTGTTATCTGCCTCAGTGTTCATGTTAAACTCTTTATTTTCCTTGTTACCTAGCTATTGTATGTGCCAGTTCTGTCCCTTCTCCTGTTGGGAATTGCCTCCACTGCTCCCAAGAATGGCACCAGAAGGGGAAGTGACATAAGTATTCATATGCAATTAAGGAAATCTGTACCAGCCAGAGAGTAAAATCCCCTAAAACAACGAGTCGACAAATAATTAAAAGACCAAAATTACACTTTTGGAACAGCAGGGACCACGGCTACCTCCTAAACTTGTTTTCTGAGTTTCGGAATTGTGGTCCTCACTGTAGAACTGGAGCAGAATAAACTCCCTAGACCTCGAGCAATTCCATGTCTTCCTATGGACTCTCGTGAGAGTGGAAGGCCCAGCTCTACTGGGAGTGTGATGAAGCTGCACTCATCCTCCTCCTCAGCATCACTCCAGGGAGCAGTGGCAGCTGGTGTGACCCACGGGCCCTCTCCCAAGCTGATTCCAAACAAAGGTATCAAAAAGGAGGCTTGCTCCTTGCCCTGTTTTTCTCCGGATTGTTAGGGTTGTTGTGTCTGGGCAGGGCCAGGGGCTGGACTCTGATCCTTGTGGGTCCTCTCCAGCTCAGCACACTCCATGATTCCATTGTGTTTCAAAACACAAAAATCTTCAGCACGATGTCACCTCGGAAAAGCCTTACAAAGTTGAGATGAAGAGGAGTTTCTGTGACAACAGAGAGGGGAAGGCAGGAATTAGCAGTGATTCCCCTCGAAGGCCTGGCTCACCCTGCAGTGACACCTCAAATCAGCCACTTGGGAGCAGCAGGTGGCAGGGGCTATAAACAGCCTCCAGAAACGCTTCCAGCACTTTCCATCTCAGATTAGCTTTATTTTCTCTACACCCACTTCGGCTGGAAACGCTGTGGTACTGCAGGGGGAGTACCTGTGAGGAGGGAGGAGAGGTGTTGTGAAAGGCCTTGGTATAACTCCAGCATCAAAGTAATAATTATTTCATTTTACTCGTGTGTGGAAATGATTTACCAGCAGGCCTTCAATTAAAAAAAAAAAGCTCCTGCCTTTAGTGCACACACTCCTGGGTGCTTGCAAACAGAATGCTGCTTGCCTCATGAGCTCACAATGCAAAGAGAACCTGTTACAAATTCAGTCAATGATCCAACAGGAAATTAAACCTTTTGAAAATGGATGAACCAATGGACCAAGTGTAATGGAAGAAAATGCACAAAATGGGAAGAGTGAGTCATTAACTTGATTTAAATATGATTTTTTCTTTTTTTGGCAGTACGGCACCAAGGTCTGACATGATTTCCTCTTTCAAAAATGCAGCAAGGTGGGAAAAGAATCAGAATTAAACATTGCAAAGATATATTTTTTCTTTTAATTAGAAAAAAAACCTCAGTGTCATACCAGGCAGGAGAAAAATATCAGACAATATTTAAACCTGCGAATCTCAGTTTAATATAAAGTCACCCTTTTCTATGACCCTGAGGAGGAAAGGAGTTGTTCTTTTTCTATAATATTTCATTATATGCAAGGATAGGAAAGACGGAAGAAAAATCTTTTATTCTGAATCTGGAGAATTCAGAGTGAGCCAAAAATGCCAATTATTGCATGATTCCCACTCCCAGACCACAGCACTGGGATCTGATTTACAGAACCTGGCTGTCAGCATGATTTAAGGATGATGGTGCTCTCACTTCAAATAATATCCCACTGTTGAGGGGAAAAATTCATTGTTATTTGCAGACGAAGTCCTTCACATGAACACACACCTCGTGCATGTTGGGTCATGAAAATTTCAGAGGCAGTAGTTTGGTTTGAGGGGTTTGTTTTTTGTTTGTTTGTTGGGTTTTTTTTAAGCTGCTTTTAAGTTTTCCTTTCCTTTTTTGATTTACACCCCATTTTCTCTGTCCATATGAATATCACCTTTGGGAGGTCTTTTCTTCCTCCATCAAAGGTTTTGCCTAATTTCCTTCTTAGAGAGGTAGGAATGAAAGGAAAGAGCTGAAGCATCATCTGTGTGCTTTCGAGGGGAGTGGTCCTGTCCATAGGAGGGAAAACAAATATTTCCTGGCCCAGGATCTATAAGAGGCAGGGGGATGAAAATGGCAAAATAAAATAATTTACTGAGCCCCAATGGTCAGTGGAAGTGGGATAAGAGCTCATTTTGGGAATGTCCTTTATGTCTGATTTGTGATGTCCTCTTTGGCACTTATTTAGGCTATAGATTGTGGAAAACACATTTGTTTTAGTGGAGCTCTTCATGTTTTGTCACACGTACCCAGACTAACAAGAGCATGGCTGGAATAATTAGAAAGGCACCCTTTCAGCAAGCTTTTTAGCCATCTCTTTGCCTCTAAAGCTGATAAATTCACTGATAAAGAGCAGATTGAGTAGGGGCACCGGAGTAAATCAAGGAGTGGGGTCACTGGTAGTTCCTTGGAAGTTTAATCCCAAGGGCATGTCCTGCTCGGAGCTGTTCCATCCCAGGCACACACCCAGGTCTCTTTGGAGCTGCTGCTGCTGTTGCCAATGGGATTATTCTGCAAATGAGGCACAGTCCTGCATTTTCCAACCCATAAACACAGGGATGCCAACAAATCCTATTAACAAATAACAGGATTTGTGCTTGCGCTGTACCTCCTACTCACCACCTTCAAAATTTACCCCATGCTGGCTGAACCGTTGTTCTGCATGAAATCAAGTGAATGAAAACCCATTTAAAAATCAGCTAAAAACCCCCATCGGATTGCACTGAAGTGTGAATAATGATTCAACATCATCAGCTGTGGTTGCCATAAGAAACAAGATTTCATAAATCTATAAAGTGTAGAAGAGACAGAAATGCCACAAGCAACATTAATCTACTAAAATGATAACCAAAATGGGATCTTATTTTCAGTGCTGGGATAGTTTGGTTGTTTTTTTTTCTCCCCCAGCTCCTATGGTTTCTCAACAAATCAAGCAGCTGTCTGCATTCCAGCTGTAAACTTAAACAGTTTTCAGAAGCCTGAAGGCTCAATCTGATTGACTGTATTATCCACCCTTTGTTAATAGTCATAAATTATTTGTTTCTTTTGCAGAAAACCAAGAAGAACTACAAATAAAGGAATTTTATCTGAGTCATAAGTCACTTCATATCAGAGTCAGAAATACCATACAGAAGACGAAATTTGCTCTGAATATTTGCAGTGTTTAATATTTTAGAAGTCCCAGCATATCACTTTTGGGAGAGCTGTGGAAAAATTAGCATGAACACAGAAAACGTTTATTTTATTAATAAAAAGTACAGCAAGCAAGTAGAGTAGCAGTGTTCCTACAGAGTGACTCGCTGAATTTTAAGCAGAAATCTCTGTTTTATACACCTTATTTCTTATTTGTGTGATGAGGATAAATCACCACAGCCCAAGCAGGTCAGTGGGTGATCCAGGCATGAAGACAAAGCGCTGTGTGACACGCTGTCAAGAGGAAAAACAGGCTGATGAACATTGGGAGACATAAACTTTGAAATGCAATGAAAGTTGTCAGGAAGGAAGCAGAACTGGGGGTGTTTTGTGCAGTCCTTGACAGCCGTAGCTTTCAGGAAAACCTCGTGTTTGGATCTGCATAGTGCTGGGAGCAGAACAGAGAGCAAGCGGAGCAGGGATGTGATGAAGTGCCTGGCAGATTCCCTTGGAAGTGTTTGGATAGGGAGAGAGATGGTCCTGGAGTAAAGGATAACCCACTGAGCTCTCTTTTTTACATTTAATAAACACCTCTGGAGAGGAACTGGGCTGGGGAAGGGATATTTTTATGTTTGAATACAAATGATGTTTCTTGATGTTTTCCATCCTTCCAACGGCATTGGATATTTGATGCAAGCTTTCAGCAATGCTTGGGATAAAACACAACTGTCCAAACTTTCCTTCCACTTTAATAATTAAAATAATAGGTTTCAATTAGATAAGATTACTCTTTTCTGCATGCACTAATAAATTTAGGATGCTGAATGTCTCAAACCTTCATTATTAGAGCTTCAGGTAAATAAACACAGACACTTCATCAAATGCAGTTTTTCACTGAGACTGAAGGAGTCAGGAGTAGAATTTAATTTCATTTCCTTTATTTCATTTCCATCGCTTCTACACCTGATTTCTTTTTCCTTGCATAACGACATGTTCATACACACAGTCCCAGACAAAGTCACTGCATGAAGTGCAGGTGGATGTAAAGTCCAGCATGGCACTGCAGGTGAGGCCATTCTGCAGTGTACTTGGGTTTTATTATTGCCTCACTGTTATTTAAGCCTGCAAAGCAGCTGGTTAATGTTATATGGATTCATGGAAGGTGCTCCTCAGTATTATTGTTTCTGTCAGATCTGAGGTAAAACCTCTCATGTGGTACTTAAATAACTCCTGTTTGTGTCAGCTACTCAAATGTTCATACCAGGCTGCATTCTACTAACACCTGCACATCAGTTTTTGATGAGTAGGAGCCTGCCAGAATCAGGAAACTATCCTTGATTTCCAGAGTTGGACCAATACATTCAAATGTTTTATCTTCCTGCTTCAGTTTCCTTTTTGTCTTCTTCACCTTCCCCTCTGAATTCTTCACCTCCCTTCCCCTTAAACATTGTGTGAAATTAGACCAAAATAATATTTAGGGATGAGAGGTGCCCTCGTCTGTAAATTCCATAGAGTGGGCTTGGTAGAGCAAGATAAATAACAGAAGTTAATGTAAGGACACATTTAGGGGCTTGATTTTTAATGGTGTTCTTTTACAGACACCTCTCCTGGCTAGTTTGCAAGATAAATAACATAACAAGATCTAGCAAGGAACTAATTTTTATGTGAAATGTGAACCTGGGATGTTTGGGCAGGCTGACAATATTGAAAAACTCATGGGCTTTCGTCTGCTAAAGTCTCTGTTGATTATTTTATGTTCTTGAGTGTCCAGTTGTAATAATGTGAATTCTCCTGCAGCTCTTCTGTGGCTCTACTCGACAGCAAATCATGCTCCTACTCAGGAACTTGGAGAATCTAATTTATGTATGTTCGTTAGATGTTTGTCAAAAAACACAAACTTTATTCATGAAGATTAGCTTTCATCCATGATTACTTTAGATGAACAGGCTTTCATTATGTTGTGAGAAATAAATCCTTTTAAAGACTTAAAACCAGTGCTCCTCAGATCCAAAATTATTAATTCTCCTACTTAAGGAAGCAGAGCTTTCCTTAAGCTCGTGTGAATGCCACAGATAAATGATTAACATTGCCTTTTGCATAATTGCAGGGCCAGGTGAAGTGCTTACATATATATTTCATTTATATAAAAGGTGTATGAATCCATACATTGCATTTTAAAGGTAAAAACAAATGAGAGCTGCAGCAGGCTGGCACAGAATGAATTCTGCTTTGCATTTTGGAAGGGCTGTAAATCACTGGAGCTCTGCAGTCAGAGTTTATGATTTCCATCAAAGAGCACGAGGGACATATTTCACTGTAGTCTATCCATTATTCTGCACATACTTGAGAAGAGAAACTCAAACAAAGCTCTCATTAGGAAACATTGACAGAGGACCAGCAGAGAATTCATTTACTGGTACATGGTGATACAGGAAAGCAAGCAGCCAGAGCCATATATCAGAGTGCCGTGGGGATGGAGGGCTGAGGAGGAGATGTGCATCTAGACAGGGGTTTTTGTACAGCTCTTCCAATGTTTCTGGTTGTTCTGATTTCTGGAAGCTTGAAAGCAAATGAAAATTTATATCTGAGGTGCCAGGGAGCTGGGAGGGCTGGCTGCTCCTGCGGGAACTGGAGCAGGCGCTGTGGCAGGAGGGCAGGCCCAGCCCCGTGGCACATAAAGAACATTCCTGGGGCAATCAAAGGTCAAAAATCAAAGTGATGGTGATGCCTTAAATGGCTACCTAGAAAGAGAGACTAGACAGGAATAAAGGAATCAAGGAATCAAGGAATAAAGGAATAAAGGAGGGATTGATTGGAAAGGCCTTCAGAGGTCACACTCTGGGCTCCAGAGGCTCCTGCCTCAGTGCATCCCAACATGGACAATGCCAGCTCCCGAGTTCTTCCCACTTTGATATCAGCATCAATTGCCCAAGCAGAAGCCAGGCAAGGATGGAATTTGCCCAAGCTTGCCCCCCTTTCTCTCCCCAAGATGAAGGTTTGCAGTTGTTGGGCCCAGGAGGGTCTGGGTGTCCTTGGAGAGCGAGCTGGAGAGGCTTTGTTATGTCAGTGTGAGCATGAGAGAACAGCACTGAACGAGCTCCAGGGACCTGCAGAGTGACACTGGGCACTGCAGGGCTGGGAACAGAGAAAAGTTCAAACCTAAGGCATCAATGGAGCAACTTGGAAAGGATTTGAGTAAAGAACAGGCCCAGCGATGGGAACCAGGGTCAGTCACATTCCCTGGTCAGCAGGCAGGGACAAAGGGAAGGTCCAGCTGGGACATCAGACCTGAGGGCTGGGGACAGGATCAACAGCAGGACCAGGCACAGGTGAGTGCCCAGGGGTGCCGCAGGGCAAGGCTGAGGATTCTCACCTGGGATGGAGCTGGGGAGAAGCCAAGGGAGGCTGCCCAGGGCAGTTAAACCCTTTTAGAGGCCTGAGGGGCTCCTGGGTGCCCAACAGCAACTCTTCGTGCTGAAAAGGGTTGGGTATTTTCAGAGCACACACCCAAAGGGGTGTGTGTGTTTTACAAACCTTGACTTGAGTTATCTGCACCTTCTTCATGTCTTCCCTGTCTCACAGGGGTTCAGGTTCTAGGGGTTAAACTCCTGCTGGAGTTACACTGTGGGAACCACTGATGAGCATCTAATGCCTTGGCCAGACTAAATAGAGAACAGACAAGAAAAATTTTGTCTCAGCTGGGCTCCTGAGGGTTTGGGTGCTGATGTGGTTTTGGGGTTTTGTTCTGTTGATTTGAGAAAATTCAGAAAATGCAGTGAAAAATCAGTGATACATAATTTCTGTGGAAATTACCTTTTTAATATATCTTGCTGAATATTTATTCTAGTTTTGCAGGTATCAGTCAAAATGTATGTAGCCTGAATAATATTTAAACTTTAATTTACACTAAAAGAAATTAATTTTGTTGTTCTATTGATACTAGGGTTTTCTGCATGTTATTAGGATGATCTGATGTGTTCATTTGGCTTCTTTACAGTAATGATCATTATTTAGATTATTGCTGATACCATACCCTGATACTTCCAGACATGGAGATATTAATAACTGGAAAATTGATGTTATGTAAGGATTTGTGGAAATAAATTAATAACTTTGACACAGCCTTCCCGAAACAGCATGGACTGAGCCAGTCTTCTTGTGTTAATGGGAAATAAATTTATTTTTCCCTGTTTTGGAATGATGAGTGGACTGGGGAAGAAGCTGGGATAGAAACAGATGCTCCAAGAGGCCAAATGTGTCAAGATTTGTTATTCAGTCTTGCTGTAGCTCAGTTTTGATTGCTGCTATGAATCCAGATCTGCTTTAGGAATGGATCTGAAAGCTCTTCCATCAACGTATGTGCTGAAAGGAATGTGTGTGTATAACCCACTCTAAAGGGTTTTGTCTGCATCAGCTGCAACTCTTGCATTTTAGATTTGTTTTATATAAAATTTCTCTTCTGGCCATTTCTCTTTCTCCCAGCCAAGCGGTGGCTCTGTCAGGGGGTGAAATGATTAGTCCTGTGTCAGAGGTTGTGGATCAAGGTCTCTTCTGAGCAGCCCTGTGCTGCCAGTGGGCATTTCCAAAGGGAATTGGGAATATCAGTTGGCTTTAATTGTGTTCTCTGCAAGTGTGATGCTTTTTTAAAGTGGAAGGTCAGGAGAGGCTGAACTCATTTAATATGGACTGAAGTAAAGCACTGACTTTGCACAAGGGCATGGAGTGATAGGACAAAGGAGGGTAGAGTTAAATTGGATATTGGGAAGGAATTCTTTGCTAATGGGGTAGTGAGGCACTAAATCAGTTTGTCTGGAGAGGTTGTGGCTGCCCCTGGATCCCTGCAAGTGCCCAAGGCCAGGCTGGACATTAGGGCTGGGAGCATCCTGGAACAGTGGAAAGTGTCCCTGCCCATGGCAGGGGTGGCTCTGAATGGGCTTTAAGGTCCCTTTCGACCCAAACCATTCTGTTATTCCATGATAAATTCCAGGAACCTGGAAAATGTTTCTTTGTCTGGCAAAAGCACCAAGAGCTCAGGAAGCCAAAGCAGAGGCTCATGGTACTTGTGACTTATTATAAAGGTTTTCTGATCAAATTTCCCTTGATGTAGGATCAGAGAATGGTTTTGCTCCCACATCTGTGGGGATGATGGTGTTATTCTCAGGATTTATGCCACGGAAAATTCAGCCACTAAGTTAAACTGGCATGTGATGGAAAGGAGGAAAAGATGTGTGGGAGCCTCTGGCTGGTCCGGGAAGAGGACCTGGGTTGGGAGTGTTTATCCTGGAATACTCTTGGTGATTTCTATTGATGCCTTAAATG